>JAAFCE010001036.1:59417002-59446276 GCA_013389805.1 Trigoniulus corallinus | reverse complement strand
AAAAAAAATAAACGGCGCGCCGTTTATTATAATAATTATGGTATTAAACTTTATTATTATTACAAAATGTTACTGAAATGCTAGTGTACAGATACTTTTTTCCCATAGGAAAAGCCGTTTTTCTTCAATAACTAATTTTCTGCTGAATTTTTTTTATTTAAATTTTAATAGGGGGTTTTAAATTATAAATGAAAAACTATCATACAAAATAAAATGAAAAATGTCATCTATTTATTTCCATATTCAAAAATTTTAAGGTGTGTACAAATACTTATTTCCCTCGCTGTATTACAATAAGTTTATTCTGATTCTAAATCAATTACTGGTTTTTTTTTTTTTTTTTTTTTTTTTTTTTTGTTTTAGGAAAAATCAAGCTGCTCTCATGTGCAGGTTGTAAGAGACTTTGGCGTAGTAGGCCTACCTACAGTACTGCCGTCATCATAGTGTCGGGCAAAGTACAGTATCTTGTCCAAATATTAATTTAATGTGAAAAATCAACTGTTCGTGCATAGAGTGTCATATTTCTCAACCTCTATACAAAAATTTCGTTTTATTTTCATATTCTTAGGATTGTTTGTCAAGTGTTTCGCATGAAAAACTGCATTATAATATCTTTACTTTTTTGCTTGAAGCAGCTTAGAAAAAACTCACTACCTGGCCAAATATTAACTGTGCTGAGTGTAGGTGGTGTTGACTTTACAATTACAGGGGTTTTTTGCAGCCATCCGAACATCATTCACCTTTGTGCACCTGTGTTCGGCACAAAGTAATTTGATCAGGTTCAAAAATGTAATTCAAGTATAACTGAGTAACTAGTTGAAATAAATAGTCATAATGCCATTCATTATATGATTGTGATTTTGTGTAAGTGTTAAAAATGAAAAATCCAGTGGTCATCACCTTTATTATCGTCAGGTCAACCACGAAATTTCTATTAATATTGATGCCGTATGCAAGAATATGACTGAAAGGTTACGTAGAGAAATTGCCGTTTGTTAAGAGCAACCTTCTGACGTTGGTCCACTTGACACAAAATTAAGTTAAATGGTGCAAAGAGAAAGAATGCAATTATGAAATCATTTATCAAACATTGACCTACATGGACACGTTAGATGCTTTTTTCCTGTAGGAGGGTGTGACGTGTTCCATCTCGCCGCCAGGAGAGGAGTGTTATTTTCTTGACGCTATACATGAGTTGCTAGGTGAAGGACTTCCTGGCGTGTTTGACATTGTGACTGTGGGAAGAGTATACTGGTAAAAAACAAGAATATGATGTTGGAGAAACAAACCCAGACATTACGCAAGAAGCACCAGCTGATCGAGCATGAAACGTACAGTATATAACTTAATTAGTCTTACATAATGCCATTGTCATTTCAGTATAGTAATGGTTGTATGTTACGTTGAATTACAACCTTGAGTTATAAACTTTAAATAGAGAATGAACATCCAATTTTTATTACAATTTTATAGCTGTTGCATTATTAGTGATAGCTAATTGCACATTACCTGCTCTTTTTCTATATTATCAGATAGAGAACAATAGGTGTTGGTTGTTAAATCACAGTATGAAATTGCGGATATGAAATCCTGATGAGCAGATATGTGGAACAAGTTATTAGAAGTATGTGGTGGAATTTGAAATAAAAAAAAATGTTAAATATTCGCTTTGTGTTGGCGATACATTTGCAACACTACTCCTGTTTAAAGAGCGAGAACAGTTATCGAATAAGTATGTTGAACATATTTACTTCAGCAAACGTCTATTGGCATCAAAAATTTATTTCTACTCTCTTTTTTGTTTTAAAATGGGGAGTTTGATGAGAATACAGGAATGATCTGTCAATGGCAAACTTCCAAATTTGTCGACCTGAATCATCACACCTCGTCCAACATCTCTTATTCATACCTCGAAGGCTGGCCAAACCTCTTTGAAAATAAGGTCATTAGGCGCTGCTACTCTTCTGAAAGAGTGAATGAGCGACTAGCCTTGCATCGTGTAAACAGGTGTTGAGCTACAAAAAGGCGGAAGTGCATTAAAGACACGTAATACTGTCAATGTTACGGGCACTGGCCGAACTAGCCTATTACCTACTTTAAGGAAGAAGAAAAAAAAAACACCAGTCTTAGATAAGAAGAAATAAAAAATATACCAGTCTTCAGACTTGTTGCGGTAACCGTTGGAAGATGCCGCTGCCATTAGAGACGAGAACATTCGATGCTAATACAAGCATACCTTAGTTAGACGGTTGTGTGCGATACGGCCGACTTTGGTCCGCCGATAATTGATATTTTGTTATTCGTAAAACGAACAGAAAGTGAATTGTAATACTCGAAGGGATATCTCGTATGGTGTTATTGAATACTTTCAAAGGAATAGACAAGATCCGACATTTGTAGAAGACGTTCTATTTGACTAGTTGAGCCTCGTGACCACTTGGCGGCGATGGCGTTGCCCGCATTGACTCGCCTGCCGTTAGAATACATGTTGGCTGCGCCTGGAAACTACTACGCTGGTGAACAAGTGTGATGCCTTGAATGATGAAGATAACATTCCTCTTCATCTCTAATTAATTGATTACTTTTTTTGTTGTTAACAAAAGTCGTGCATCTTTCTTCTGTAATTATTTCGGAGCTGTCCATTTTACGGTAAGTAATGCAATTCTGCATGAATCGCGATACTGTAGCGTTAAAAAAATGCCATCGCAGACACCTGCTTAAAATATTCGAATTCTTATTCAATTTGTCAACACGCGTTCGACGTTTTAATATTTGGTTTCAAATTATGGCAGATTTTTGTCTTGTGACTAATGGCTATAAATAATTATTTTTTCTCGAGGTTCCTGAAGTAGTTGTGATTAGTAATATCCTCTCCCTCAATGAAAAAAAAACGAGTTTTTTCATCTCTTCGACCCTTGACTGACTTTTTCATTCTTTCCTCCCTTCCATTCCGACTTGATGTAATTATATCGAGCAAAAGGTGAGTTTGGGTGAGGTTATGCTTTTAGTTTATTTTACTGTAAAAATGTAAATGTAACTGGTTTCGAGATAGCGGTTATAATGACGGGTTGATGTGTGGTCGCTACTGAGAATCGGAAAACTCGAGCTAGTCGGCTTATTTAGGCAAAGATGAAGCAGAATGTGATTGACCTTCTAACTCGGCGGGCCGTATGAAAGCTCGCGTATGGCCCGTAAGTGAGATTTTTCTAATTAAAGCCGAAGACGGACTCGTGTGCATATCCGACGATAGGTTATTTCATGCTGTGCATCAACAAATCGTAATTCCATCCTATCGCAGGAATCCGGCGGCGTTCCATTGAGTTCAAGGGGTATCCAGTTGCTACAATGACATTTAACAGAATTTGGCGGAGAGCAACAACGGAGAGTGCAAATAGAGGAGGTAAATTAAGGCAGAATCACATTGAGAAATATAGATAGGGAGGTGCAAAGCAAGGAGTTCCTAACCCTTTTCCCGCCTATGGCAGAGTCGGGTACCCATCTTGTCCCTCTGAATGGACACTAGGGTCGTACATCGGACAGCGTTTCCAAAGCCGGTTGCCTACCAAAGCTGCAACCCCGATTTTTATTTATCGTCGGTCTACTGTTCTTTGTGGAACTCCACCAACGCCAAGGGGGGGGGGGCGAGTTCCTACACCTGGAAATTTTGCCTTATCTACCCGTTGCATAGTCGAGAGGGTTGCTTTACATGCAAATGCCATCGTTCGTTCACCATACGGCACCTCGGGTTTCCTTTTCATCCTCAGGAATACGCATTCAGGGCCTCTCTCAAGCCCGAAAGAAGCCAGCCCGCCTCGTTCCAGTATCGAATCCAAAACTACTGGCGCAGTTACTGAGCGTGCTACCCAGTACGATCAGTCGTGCGATTGTAAGCGGCTAAATGTCGACTGGATGTTGTAACCAATTCATTCATTCACTAGTGTTGAGTTGGGCTGCCAATTCACTCTTTGTATCAACTTTTTCTTATGTTCAATGTCATAAATATTTCTTTGTGCTCTGGAGGTTTTCGTACTCTTTTCTTGGTCTAATTAAATTTCCACTTAAGATAACTACAGGGAGCCGGAAGGAAAGGACCAAATATTTAAATTTCTGACTCTAGGTTTGCATCGATTCATTATTTATTAGTTTGCCAACTTCCTTTGTTTATGCTTGAAATGCACAGTTGGATTGGCGATTTTGGGGACATATCTAGAAAAAATCGGGCGACTGCAAACAAATACTATTAACCTCAATATACTAAATGTTGCTCACCCCCGTGCGTCGCCTCCTTTAACCGAATTCCACCTTAGATGTTTTGGTGCATCTTCTTCAAGCATTGTGTGTAAACTATAAGATCAAGTTGTGTGCAAATATATGGAATTGGATCACACTATGTGATGATGGAATTACAGTCAATATCTCTCTTCTGAAATTTACCAATGGTCGTCAACAAATTTGAGAATTTTTTCAAGTTCCGAACATAGGAGTTTCCGGAAATTCCATACTTGATATGGTTGTGCATTTTTGTTTAAATTTGTGATTTCTCTGGCAGGGGTTCAACGGCCTAATCACGGACCTCGCTGCACAGCAATACTAATACTTGTATATAGGTGATCTTGGTCAGTGGTGGGTTCTGCAGGGAAGACAGTTCTTGAGGACACTAAATTGGAATAATTATAATAGTTAGGAAGCAAATAAGCCGGCTGCGGAAAAATACCGTCCAAGACATCACCCGGTGTTCATTGAGGGACCCAAAGAGTACCTGATCCTGACATAGACCGGTAAAGGGTTAGGATGTTAGAGATCAGTGGTGTTATACAGGCGGCCCACAAGTCCCTAGAATGCGGGTTGCTCCACTGTAAAAGACCTTTTGTATTGCGTGGTAGCTTTTCACCTACCTCCGCGGGCCACATGCGGCCCTCGGAGCTAGGTGAAGTGAACATAAAATTATTGTACATATCACCAAAACATTACATCATGATTCGGCATCAACCAGACAAGCGTTTGACCACAGGCGGCTCATGCGGCAGACAAACCTAGGCGGCTGCCTAGGGCAGCACAGTCTGAAGATACTTCCCTGTCATGCAATCTATCCGTCATTTAAAATGGTCATAGTTTTGGGATTCCCGAACTTCTCTGATTGGTGGGGCCTTCTGTCAATGTTGCGCCTTGTTGCAGAGCCATAGCAATGCATTAGCAATGGAACAGATGCCAAGGGCGCTCGGACAATTCAACAACAAAAAATTATTTCTTAGGAATATTATTTCTTAAATTTGGCCCGCCTACTGAAATGGTTTGCCACCCTGGTTCAAACTTTGTCGTCCCTGGCAAGTGAGAGAAATATACTCGTCTGTATGTAGGCAGGGTGAGGCTTACTTCCTACACCGTGTAGAGGTGACGGTACTACCATTCTTCTTCATTGCTACGGTACCTTAAACTGACAATTAATACAAGTAACGGGATTTGAGGAGAGGTCATCATCGCCTATTTGGTAAGTCAACTCTAAGCATACCTGCGTCTGTCCTGCTTGAGAGTGGATGGTTCACTTTCTTGTCGAATGATAAAGAAAACCGTAAAAAGTACACCGTGACCTGAACATAAAAGAGCCTTTTTTAGATTTCCAGGTTTGGATATCCTGCGATCTACATTTCCAGGTTAGGATATGTATGGGGAGCGGCTATATTTCGTTGGACACACCAGTTCTCGTCTAATCGCTAAAGTTAAGAAACGCAATCCCAGCTAGTGCTAACAGGGGTGGTCGCCTGGGAAAACTGGGTACTGTTAATACCCAGAAAAATCTTCGCGTCAGCGTAGTGTCTGTGATGACCTTTGACTAGCTCTATTGACCTTTGTAGTTGAAGGGCCCTAAAACCCCAACAAATCAATCAGCCAGCTAGTCCTGGAATCTGTGGGGTCTGCTCGTGGGTGGGGGGAGGGTAGTAGTGGGAAAATTAGCAGTACCCAGTGTTCCCAACAAACATCCCATGTTGGTGCTAACTTGGGTTACGTTGTTTAACTTCAGCGATCTCAAGAGAATTGGTGCGTCCAACGCAATTCAGCAAGCTTGGATGACCGCTTGGGAACACTGGGTCCTCCTAATACCCGAAATCGTCCTAACAGCTTAATGTCCTTGCAGACTGCATTAGAACCGCGCAGTGGACGGGGCTCTAATGACCACTAGTTGAAGGGTCATAAAACACTAACGAAATTAGTAATAGCCTTCAGATTGCCTTTTAAAATCAGGCCGACGTGAAAGATCTAAATAAGCGATATTCAGACGTTGGAGCGGACCATCCTCTTGGCGTAGGTAGATGGCATTAAATTGCGAATTAACGTTAAGTGACCATCCTCCTCGCTTGAAATCTTGATTATTTGTCAAGGGGATTTTCAAAATTTGAAAATGTACAATTCTGACGAATCAGAGAGTATGTGAAATAATTTCAACAACGATATTCACGACTTTTTCTATCTTTGAGTTGCACAAAAAGAGAGCCCTTGGGATTCAGGGGAGTCTCGATTTTGTCAAGTGATGCTCGAATCGATTAACGTTTACTACTTCCAATGAATCTTCGTTGACTCCAAAATGTTATCCGATTTCGTCAACCTGTTTGCAGGCATTGGTACAGTGACGCCAAAGAATTGATTTTTTGGGGAAAACCCACAGTTGTCTTGATGCGACGTAACCTTGAATAGTGGTTGGGGTGACACCATCACTCTATTTCCCAACTGCACCGTTTGCCTCGTATTTGTTTTCCATAATCGATACTAATTGGTAGTATGATTCCGGTTATCATTTTTTTTTGGTTTTGTCGGTATTTTAGAGCCCTTCAACTACGATGGTCATTAGAGCCCGTCGGGAGCGGCTGTATTGCGTTGGACACACCAGTTCTCATCTGATCACTGACGTTAGACAACGTAACCCAAGCTGGTACTAACATTGGGGGCCTCTTGGAAAAACTGGATACTTCTGATACCTAAAAATCGTCGCATTAGCGTAGTGTCTGTGCAGGTGCAGCATTAGAACTACGTAGTGGACTGGCCTCTAATGACATTGTAGTTGAAGGGCCCGCACCAGCAAAAACAGAAATAGAGCGCCTTCCACTGCGCAGCTCTAATGTAGAGTTTGCACAGACACTAAGTTGTTACGACGATTTGGGTATTTGCAGTATCCAGTGTTTCCAAGCGGTCACCCATCCCAGTACTAGCTGGGGTTGTGAAGCTTAATTGCAGTTATCAGACGGGAACTGTCGTGGCCAACGCAATTCAGCCACTCCTTCCGGTTAGCAATGTGTAACTTTGACTATGCACTTGACAAAAGTGGAAGGATTTGTCGGCTTAAAAGAAAAAGGCAAATTAAGACTCATAAGGCCCGGTGAGTTTTACCCCATTTCTTTCCCTTCTCTCCTAAAATGACAATCACTCGTCAGTCAAGCCATTTCGCCACATTGTAGGGGGCCTTTTGACCTGATGTCACATTCAGCTGCACCATAACCTTCTTTAACCCACCTGTTCTGCCTCCAGGGGAAAGGTGGAAAGAATGACCCAGTGTGGCTATAAATGGCGTTAAAGTGAATGACTTAATATGTAAAATGAACGGTTGCTGGTCTCATTTCGCTTTATTGCTACTTCTGGTTAGGGTAGTTAATCATTCCTGTTAATATTATTGACCTCTTTCACCAGGAGGAGATATAAATAGTATCGATAAGAGGTATCACACTCTTTTTACTTCAAGCGCACGTGGATACCTGGAAAAAAGGGCAGGGGCGACGACCCGCTAGGCCGCTAGTTGGGAGGAGGCACGGAGAGAGTTTGGGTACTACGTCACCCAGTTCCTGATTGTACACAGGTGCATCCTCCCTACGTGTAGAAAGACAAGGTGAGGGGAGTAGTTTCCTTGCTGTCCAGGGATGGACGACGATGCCTATCGCACTTCCTTTGCTTGCAACGGATGGCCAGCTCGATGCTCAGCGCTGGAGGCGCAAGCCATACTCCCAGCACCATCTTTGGCATTGTGGTGAAGGGGCAGAACACCTGGGACGTGTTCTCCCGCTGTGATCATCGTCCCCCTTATCCCGCCTATAGCAGAGTCGGGTCTTCAGGTTCTAGCCCTCCACTCCCGCCTATCTCCCACCATGTTCCCGTCCTTCCCACGCACTACCTTATCCTTACGTACAATCTGCTTACACGACTGCTTTGGTCTTCCCCTGGCCCGGATTTTTTCAACCACCTGCATTACCGAAATGGACATAACGAGCTTCTCCTCCCCTCATTCCAGGCGTGTCCTTCCGCAGGATATAAAGAAGACTAAGCTTGTCAGAGGAACGTCCCTGGCCCAGTTACCGGGGAAGCCGTAAGGGCGCAGAAAAACTGGCCTGGCCTGAAATAATGTTTCTAACAGTTCCGGGATGGAACTCGGTAATCCGGCCGCGAGAGTCACTCAGTGCGTAACCTCTTTCATCTTCCCTAAAAACTCCTCTGTTGTGGATTTTTCCAGGAATTTGCAATCGTTTACCTCCAATACACGTCACGGGTCGCTAGATTACAGAAAGTGTTGTTTTGGGGGAAGTGGAAATTTATGGCGCACCCCTAATCAAATGCCTGGTCTTTTTCAAACTGTTGAAAAGCTACTTCCGGTAGGGTTGTGCTATGTGAGATATACTGTAGTCATATGTTCTGGGAAGCGGTGAAAGAGGATGTTTCACGTGGTCCTTCCTGGGTAGGAAATCAGAAAACGGACATTCAAATGTGCTCTGTGTAAACACCTTAAGAATCGAACCTGAGACTTCTCACTTTATGACCTCCTGTCACTTTGAGGTCAACGCGTCCACGTTATTAGAAAAAGCGAAAATTATAGTTAAAAAAAAAAGGTCGAGGTTATTAGGGAGAGCTACCATTTGGTGAAACCTGTGATCAGATTCACTTCCGCATTCTCCTTCAGGTTGCTGGTGTGTGTGTGTGAAGGTCAGGTACCCTTCTGTCGCGACCTTTCTCGAGATAATTAGGTTGATCAATGGACAGGTCCCAGGGGTGCCCAAGTGACCTTAGACTGGGGGTCGCGTCGTTGTTTATGCTACATTTATTCGAGTCTGAAAGCGGGTCTTGCACAAACAATTTCAGGAAAGACGTTCTGTCAAAGGTATGTCAAGTTTGCTAAACCATTTTATAGTCTTGGCTGTGAGCGACCTCACTGACGGTGTCTTAAGGTAACGGCGTGATAAAATTTTTAACCTGACCAAATATAAACTGAAAATTACGTCTGATGCTGTCAAGTTCATGATTCGTTCCCCTCTAGTGAGCGTCGGTTGTTTTCTGATGGCAGTTCCATTCCAATGCACAAGACCCGCCTCAGTGGCTCAGAAGGTAGCGTGCTCGATTACTGAGTCAATGGTTCCAAGTTCGAGGCAGACAGGATTTTCTCCGGCGAGAGAGTGTTTTTCTGAAAATGGCTGAAACGTTTACCCCAATGTATAATACGCACCCAGACTTTTACCCAGTGTTTTTGGGAAACGTATAATATGCGATATAATACGGTAGTCTTCTGCCGGTATGGACATTACAGGTCATGTGGTGAGGACAATTCATAAAATTTGGAATTTTTGAAGTTTTTTGCTTGAATTTTGCGCTCCATGAACGTATGGACATCTCGCTGTGTGTATAAGGGTGTAAATTTTAAAGTAACCATTCTTTTCTTCCTTTTGCTGCTAAAGGGGGGGGGCTTTAATGATCTTGTAGTTGAAGGACCCTAAAACACCAACGAAACAAAAGCCTAGTACAGTAGCCAAAAGACAGCAGGTTCTGCACTTTTCATTACCACTACAACTCCTAACCCTTTTCCCCCTGTGGTAGGGTCGGGTACCCATCTATGTACCTCTGGATGGAGGGAGCGGCGAGTTGCGTTGGACACACCAGTTCTCGTCTGATCACTGAAGTTAAGCAACGCAAGCCCAGTTAGTACTGACATGGGTGGTCGCTCGGGAAAGCTGGCTACTGCTAATACCCAATAATCGTCGCATTGGTGTAGTGTCGGTGCAGTCTATGCATTAGAACTACGCAGTGGACGGGTCTCTAATGACCTCGTAGTTGACGGGACCTTAAACACCAACAACAACAACCTCTGGATGGATACATGGGCGATCTGTTGTACCGCTTGTTTACGTAGCCGGCTTTCGACCAAAGCTGCAACCCTTATAGGTATATACAATATATTCTAATCTACAAGTAGCCCCGATAGGCCAAATTGGCAGTGGACAGAATAACTCTCTTTCCAAATAATTGACCCATTTAGAACCCCAAGGAACTGGAAGCATAACATCTCTTCTGTTATACATTACCTACCTGCTGTAATGGTACCTTCTTTCAGAAAGTTCCTCACATTATCCTCATGAAGAGCATTCCATTGCCGAATGACCTTTGGCAAAAAGGGGCGAGTAATACGAGTCTTTTCGTGCCCTGAACTCCTTAAATTTGAATGGATGATCATTTCTACCCCTATATTCTGCCAGGGATAACCTGCCAACTGGATGACCTTCGTGCCCTATTTTCAACAGTCTGATAAACAGCTTAATGGTGTCTGATACCCGCCTCTGACATAGTGAATCCCACCCTAATTCTGTGGTCATTTCCCACACACTCAATCTACGAGAGAAGCGATTTAACACAATTCTTGTTGCCCTCCGTTGGACCCTTTCAATTTCCAAAGATAAGTCCTGCCTGAACGAAAACCAAATTGGACTACAGTACTCCACAATTGGCAGTACCTGTGAAAAGTAGGCTATTTCTTTTACTTCCTTTGTGCTGTCCCCCAGCACCCTTCTAAAACCGGAGGGCACGCCCTGTCTTCCCAATCAATTTGTCAGTGTGCTCCTTCCAGTTGTTTGTTGGAGTTTAAGGTCCCGTCAACTACAAGGTCATTAGAGACCCGTCCACTGTATAGTTGTAATGCATATACTGCACTGACACTACACTAATGTGACGATTATTGGGTATTAGCAGTACCCAGCTTTCCCGAGCGACCACCCATGTCAGTACTAACTGGGCTTGCGTTGCTTAACTTCAGTGATCAGACGAGAACTGGTGTGTCCAACGCAACTCGCCGCTCCCCACTCCTTCCAGGTGCTTCGAGTGTTTAGAATAATTCCAATATGTTTGTGGCTCTCAATCCTTTTAACACTCACACCACCTATGCAATTAGTAAAATGAACTTGCTTACTAGACCTGCTTATTCTAAGAAAGCTGCATTTACGCAGGTTCAATGGCATCTCCCACTTTCTGCTCCAATTATCGGTCTAATGTTCGTTGGGGCACTTCACCGGCGCCCAGAAGGGGAATTCGAGACCTCGCTCTCGCCTAAAAGAAGCCAACCCACACAAATTCAATAGCGAACCGAGAACCACTGGCGCAGTAATAGAGCACGCTACATCCTGCGCCACGGACGCAGGTCTATTTTCAATCTTATTTTGGAATCAAAATGTCATGAGCAATGTGGCAGCGGTTAATCTAAAATTTGTGTGCAGCGGTTATGATATTACCCTGCTCAGGAATTGTTTAACGCTCTTTTTCTTTCACGGGTATTGCTTTCTGGCAATACTGTATTTGTTTTTCCACATATTTCATGACCTCACGAATTACTAGTTCAGCATGAAAGGTCACTGAATTTCTCCCTATCTTCATTGCCATCCCCGGAGGGAAGGGACAAGGCTATTTACTGCACCAATGGTAGGTAAAAGGAGTGGGTAAGCTCTTATTCTAAGGGGGAATTTTTGATAACTGGCACACTTTCTCCTTGTGGAAGCAGTCGTTGTTTGTGTAGGTCTTACCCCGCCTCTTCTCCATGATGGTTCGATAGCTTGGATAAGAACTCCTTGGGGAAATACTGGAGGCTTCCCAGTGAAGGTTGGAATGCACCAGTCTAAGTCCATACCCCTTCATCCTGGCTATGGACGAGCTGCTGGCGATAGTAGGAGAATTATCCCCTCAATGCTTGGTATTTTATACTATGTGGGGCAACTTTGTGACTCCAGACATCATGTAGAGAAAGGCCTAACTAATAGAAGCAGTAGAAAAGGGGGGGGGGGGCTAGAGATAGACATGAAGAAGACAGTATTTAACTTTCAATTGGGAAGGACAGGAAAATAATGGTGACGTGCGAGAGGTAAAATACTTAAAATCAGTGTTGCAAAGCAGTGGGGAGATAGTTTCAGATGCTACCTGTAGAATCAATGAGGATGGTTGAAATGGAGCCAGGGAAGTGGAGGCCTGTGTGATAGACGAAGTATTACAGGGTTGCATTACAAAGGGTTGGAGAATCTCATCTCTATACCTTATAACTGTCATGTTACCACCTTGGATAATGTAGAGGTCTGTACGTCCACCAATCCTGATGCCTGCCCATGCCATCAATCCACCACCACGATATGGGGCTCTTTCTTGCACAAAAGCCGGGTTGTTTCTTGTCCCTCATTCCCTCCAGATGAGTACACGTTGACTATCACATTCCACGTTAAATCGGGACTCACCAGAGAAAAGGACTACTCTCCATTCGGCATGCTGCCACTCACGATGGTGATGTGCCCAGTTTGTGCACTTTCTATGGTATCATGGAGTTAACCAGATACATTTTGTTTGTTGGTTGGTGTTTTAGGGCCATTCAGCTGTAAGGTCATTAGAGCCCCATCCACTGTGTAGTTCTGATGTAGAGACTGCACAGACACAACACTAATGCGGCGATTTTTGGATACTAGCGGTACCCAGTTTTCCCAAGCGGCCACCCATGTCAGTACTAATTGGGGTTGCGTTGCTTAACTTCAGTGGTCAGACGAGAACTGGTGTGTGCAATGCAATTTACCACTCAACCTGATACACACCATGGGCCTACGGGCATAGAGGCCACCTCCATGAAGTCGATTATGGGCAGTCTAAGTTGGCGCCCTGTGTCATGTTGCTGCTTGAAATGCACTATGCAGTTGAGTTGCATTCTGCCACATTCTGATGGGCTGTTAACAAGAGTTAAATCATCCCTTGCTGTTGTTGATTTTGGTCGACCTTATCCTACCCTTCTGTTAATAGTGCCTGTTGTTGGAAAACGATTCCAAAGTCAGGAAATCACGCTTTGAGACACCTCAGTGGCTTGTGTCACCTCTCGTTGTCTGTCCAGCTTCCATCCTTCCTATGGCTCTCTGAGCCACTGATTCAGGTAAATGCATTCAGGTAATTGAAGTTGTGGATGCATTGCTGTCGCGAAGTGGAGTGATTGACAATTTAAATGGAACCAACTGCAGCAATACAATTTGTTCTCTCCTAACACACCCTTTGACATCAACACTAGATACACTGCCCTGTGGAGTGGTATACAGGTCTTTTAATGACATCCAACGTATTTTACATTCTATTGGGGTACAAGGAAGTGATTGCATCAGACACTGTTCCTAAAAACACTGCACTATTAGGTCATTTCACAACATCGACTAATTTTTTGCCCAGTGTAGTTTGTATACTGGAAACTCTTTGCTATGCAGCAGGTAAATGATGCAAGCTTTCTAGTTGCAGGAGCTCGCTCCCTGGCGTCATTGGCGTGCCCTGACGATAAATAAGCATAAGGGTTGCAGCTATGGTCTGCAGCCGGCTGCAGAAAAAATGCTGTACAATATGTCACCCTTGTGTCCATTCAGAGGGACATTTACATGGGTATCCGACCCTGCAATAGGTGAGGAAAGGGTTAGTACTTGCTTTGCATTCTGGATGAAGTGGAATTGGCGATAAGGTTATTAAGGTGAAATATTTTGTAATTTTAACTAGTAAAAGAATTTCGACAATGACGACCTAGCTAGCACAGGCATCAACCATTAATCGCGTGCCCCAATAATGTTCAGGAAATGAAAAGGATACCTGAACATAATGGTTAGTTCGGCACTGCCAGTTCTGTTTACCCCTTTTCCAACGGACAATGTTCTCGATCCTGGAAGACGGGAGGGCTAAGTGTTTGCCCCACTATGCCAGTGGTTCTCAATCTGTGTTCCTTGAAACCATTTCGTGTTCTGCAAAAAAATTAAATGCACAAATAAAGGCGTTGGAATAAAATCGATACAATTTAAAATAATTTTTGGATGGGATTATAATCAACAAACGCAAATGACATAGTTCGTTTTATAGTTATAATATAAATTAAAGTTTGTGTGTGAATTTTAAGTGTTCCATGCAAGTAAAATGTCGCAGTTTATTGTTCCCTCGATTCAAAAAGATTGAGAACCACTGCGCTATGCGAACGTTGCCGGTTGTTAAGCCCCGTCCACACGCTCACACTTTACCATAGACTTACTCGTGCAAACCAGTTTGAATACGGAACCACTAGCGTGTGGACGGGAAAACGGTATCGCGTACAAGCCAAAAAGCACGGCTTGTGTAAACGTTGCATTGCTAAGGATGTTGCCTGCACAAAAGTGGCTCGCACGGTAAAGCATGAGCGTGTGGACACAAAACGAGCCGTGTATTCAGTCCATCGCTTGATTTTGTGAAGTAAACATGTCTCATCATCATACCCTTCTCCAGCACGAAGCTGGGTTGGGTCTGCAGGTTCCAATCCTCCACCCCTGCCGATCCCCGACAAGGCCCCCATCCACCCCGCACACACCCATGTCCTTTGGTACCACCTGCTTCCATGTCTACTTTGGTCTTCCCCTCCCCCTGACGCTCCCGAACCCCTGCAGTCCCATGATGGACCTAACTAGTTCCTCCTCCTCCCTTCGCATCACATGCCCATACCACCTCAACCTGTTTTCCTTCATCTTCTTTTCGTGATGTCTCCCACCTACATGTCTGACGTCCGAAATTATAGAGCTCTATAAATCGTTACCTAGTCTGTGAAAAGTAAAATGCAAAAAATAGGGTTTTTGTTAGAATTGACTTTACATGAAATAATGGTGTCAATGTCACTAGTAAAAAGTACACAAAGACTTGTAATAAAAAAATTTCTTCTGGGGGAGGGGCAACCCGGACATTTGTCCCAGGCTCCAAAATTTCAGGACGCCATTTTGGATGTGAGTGTGAGAACAGCACTGCTTCAAGCGGCGGCAATTTGTCCTTTTTTCTGGGGTGGCATAAGTGCTAGAACAGGCGCTGCTGGATAGCATTTTGGCGATATGACCTATTCAAAGTTAAACACTGAAATGAAGTTTGTGCATGTTTACCTGTATCGTGTGGACACAACAGGGTGTACAGGCCAGGTTGTGCAAACTGCAGGATACAAACAAGTCTATGGTAAAGCATGAGCGTGTGGACAGGGCTTTAGACAATTTTTTTTTAACTTTCGTTAGTTGGCTGTCGTTCGAATTTTACAGTGGATTTATCACTTTTGGGCCAGTTAGTCCTGAACGAACACAAAATTAAACTTATAAACAGCAAGAATGGAAATGTTTTGGCCAGCCGGTAGAGCAGTTCTACTGTAGGGGGAGAGAGTTGTTCACGGGTGTCGTTTATCAGTTACGACATCCAGCACAATAAGTGTTAGTTCCAATTTGTTGATAACGTCTACGGAGTTCGCACTACGACAGAATGAATAGAAAATATGAATGATCCTCATGCGTGTGCATTGGATTGCTTATTGTTATACAATAGGTAAGACACCATGCAATATTATAACCAACAAAGCATTAATTTACCATATTATCTCGCATATAATACCGCACCCCAAGTTTCAAAGTTTAAGTTAATATAAAAATCTCAATACCCATGTGTAATACTCAGGCTAAGTTTGTCAGTTGTCAGTTATTTAGATGACAATTCTGAAGAATTTTAAGGTTTTATTATCAGTATTATTGGACATAACGGGACATACTCATTTTAATTACAGTACTTGCTAATTTTTTCGTAGTACACTAGTGTTATTATATCCATGGTTATACTTGTATTAATATATCTATGGTATGAAGGTAAGGTGTTTATCCTTTTATTTCTTAAATGTTTGAAACGAATGTTAGGTTAAATTTATAGCTAATTATTCTATCTAATAGAAATTAAATGAGGTTAATAAGCAAAAGTAAGTCTCTTTTGTTGCTTTTAATGGATGATCCAATATTCTTGCGTGTGCTTAGTGTTTCTCTGAAAATGGCTGATTTCTTTACTCCTATGTATAATACCCACTCAGACTGTCACATAAATTTTTGGGTGGGGGTGGGGAAATCTGCGTGTTTGAGATAATACGGTACCTGAAAAATTTTCTATTTTAGTTGTACAGTCGGACCTCGTTATAATGCACCCCATTATAGTGGACGATGTCCTTAGTCCCTTCCAAAGTTCCTATATATCATCCACATTGAAAGAACCCGTTATAGTGGATGAGTATAGTGGATGATTCACACTACTAATTCACATGTCCCCATCAACATTTTGTATGCTAAAAAATGCCCATTATAGTGGACAGACACTTTCATTCTTGGATGGCTGGTTGAATAAGTGACTTTGCAATCTGAATAATGGAAGAAATTACAGTAGTTAATTATTAAAGTTGTCAACACTGCAGTGTTAAACATTGTTAAAGTTGCAGTTGCACCCTTAAACCCATGACTTCCAAGAAATGCCTCTTACAGTACCTTTTTTCCCAATATGGGGCACCTTAAGTCACAATAGTTTAGGGTTGTAGTGTACGGTACATATGCCTATTGCTTTTGCAATCTTGTGCCCTTTGGTTGATGAGACTGAAAATACAGTATGTATTGTTTTCACCCTGTTATTCCTTTGTTTCCTGAGCCTATAAATACAGTACAGTATGTTGATGGTAAGGAAATAGAATTACTGTACCACAGCCAAACCTCTCACCATCTATTGCCACCAGTTTCATCAACCCCCAACTGCAACAACCATAAATCAGTACTGTTATAGTGGTGGCCTCTTAAAAAAACCCACCTAGAAATGGTACATAGAAAAACCCACCATCAAACTTGGCTCTTATTAAATAAAAAGTGTTACTGTTTTGCATGCACTGTAAGCTACATGAGTGTAGCTAAAATAAAGCAGCATTTAACCTAGAGTGACCAACATTATCAAAAAAAAAAGTTTTTTTTTCATTTTCTGCAAAAATACACCATAATTGTTTGGTTTTTCGCACGATTTCAAGGCAGTATCACATATAAATGGAAAAGTGCCATCAATATTCCATATGGCCAAGTGGTAGGCCATACCTCCCTCTACTTCGAAAATAAATATTTTACTGTTACCTACAGCCACCATTTTAAGTAATCCTTTAAAGCAGTGGTTTCCAACAGTATAAATAACATACATTTATGTACAGTATGTATGTAAAAATATTGTGAGCATTAACATGGATGCACAGTATATTATGTGGATTTAAAGAAATCTGTTATTGGACTTTGTTTTGAGGACTTGGATGTGGCATGCACTTGCTCGATTTCTTTCTGAAGATCAAATGCCTTTTCTAGTAAGCTTCCAGAGGTGCCTGCTGCAAAGCACACTATTTCTTTAATATAGAGTGATGCTTTGAAAATTCTCTTCCTCTTCCTCGGATTCCTCACTCTCTTCCTCTGTTTCTTTTGAACTGATTACAGAAAGCAGTATGCTTTCAGTATCGCTACCAAGGGTCTCATGAAGCTCCACACTGCTCTCATATTGCATAATTTCATTAACACTGACCAACTCCATGTTCAATAGTTGTTCATCAGTGGGAACAATATCCACTTCAGCAACGTTGGGGTTGTCCATTGGTACACCACACTGTTGAAAACATTTGGCAATGGTGATCTTGGAAACGCATTGCCAGGCTAATTCGACCCACCAAATGCAGTCTAGAATAGTGATCGACTTACTAAACTCCACTGCCTTTTGGCAGTCATCAGCATTTGCAATTAACATGTTTTGCAACTGCTGGTGGTAGTGCAGCCTCATTGTTTGGATTATCCCTTGATCAAGAGGTTGCACCTCTGATGTTAAGTTAGGGGGTAGATGCAGCAGCCAAACATTTGTGAGCTCAATGGGTCCATGACTAGTAGAATTGTCTACCAAAATGACAATTTTCCGCTGCTTGCACTTCATGGCTGTGTTTACACTTTTCACCTAGTCCAAAAAAAAACAGAACTGGTCATTCATGCTTTTTTGTTGAAGCAGTATTGCACTGGAAGGTTTTCTGGATTCACGTTATTTTGCTTGAATGCTCTAGGACGTTCAGCATGACCAATGACTAGAGGTTGTAGTTTTTCACCCAAGGCACTACAGCAGAGAAGGACAGTTATGCGTTCCTTAGCTTGTTTGCCACCCTTGCACCGATCGCCTTTCTGAACAAGGGAACGGGTTGGAAGCTGTCAATAAAACACAGCCGTTTCATTGGCATTAAAAACACCTGTCAGACTGTAATCTGCAATCAACGTAGGCAGCTTTGATTTCCAGTCATCAGCAGCAACAAGATTCACATCAGCTGACTCTCCACTTAAAGAACAACATTGAATGTTATGCCACAGTTTGAACTTTTCCAGCCAACCATTGCTGGCAGTGAAATATTCATGTCCCAGTGCTTGGGTGACTACTTTTGCTTTTTCCTGAAGCAGTGGCCCAGTTAAAGGAATGTTCTTGGATTGACAACTTGAGAAAAACTGAAAAACTTTTTGATCCAAATCATCAGCCACAATCGTTTTCCTTCTGCTAGAACAACTTTCATTAAATGCTTTCAAAATTTTGTCCCTTGCCTTGACAATATTCACCACTGTTGTTTTTGACATCACAAAATCTTTGGCCATCTTTCACTGAGATTTCCCTGCCTTTACTTGGTCCAGAACTTCCACCTTCTTTTCTATCGTTAGCTCCACTATTTTTCGCTTTGACATAATGTTACATACACTCGTTCACTTTGACAACAAGATGCGTAGTGAAAAGGGTTTTCCCCTATGAGTGTCTGGTAGATGAAAAGGGTTTTCCCCTATGAGCGACTGGTAGAGTGAATTTTGGCTGTCCGATTGGAGCATGATTGCACCGAAATGGTCAACATAGAGAGGTGATGATGACTGTTGTGCCAACTGTAGGTGGTCAGTGGTCAATATCCAGAGGTGGTCAACTTATGGAGTGTGCTCACAATGGTATGCCTATGGGAGCATTTTGCTTTCAATGATTCATGGTCAAGATAAAGAGGTGGTCAACAAATGGAGGTGGTCAACTTGGGAGGTTATACTGTATTTTAAACAATATATATATATATATATTGTTTAAAATAATTATGAAAGATATATCATTAATTTTTACATGTTTTCCTATGCTACAATTCCTGCAGAGTGCAACGTGATGAACCTTGGTGACATGTTCTTCAGCAACCTCGAAGCCCACGCACTTTCCAAGGGACACAAGAGACTTTAATTCCAATCCTTTGATATCCTATTCAGCAACAGCCTCGGAACACAATTCTTACATGCAGAGGTCAAAGTCCTTCTTGTAACACCCTCCCTTCACCTGCTGGTTCATAGGCTGAAGGACAGGAGGTGTCTTCAAGGTTTTGTGGGTGAGCAGATACATTATCCAGGATGAGAAGAGCTTGCAGGGGTAGATATCTTTCTTGGAGAAGAAAGCTCACTCGTAACTCGTATTTTTGCTCAATCTCAAGTCTCGAATAACTCGAGTATCTCAAAGAACTCGTAAGTTAGGACACTTGCAAGTCAAGGTATCGCTGTATTTAACCAGGTTAAAAGTCAAAAAAGAGTTAAGAGTCTCGCTCTCCACGTTGCCCCAAGATTTGATAAACTTTGTGCCAATAAACAACACGCACCCTTGCATTAAATTTTGATGCATTAGATGTAGGTAAATTAGTAATTTGATATCAAAATACTGTAAATATGCATGTTCGATGACACACACATCATCTATTAAAAGTCAGGGAGGCATGGAGGAAAAAAAATTTTTTTAGGGAGGTGCAGTAGCATAAAGGTTGGAAACCACTGCTTTAAAGCCAAACAAAAAAACCATACATCCTTTAAAAACCCATCTCCAAAGTATTTCAAAATTTGAAAGAATGTGGAATAAAGAGTTTGCAATAAGCCCATGCAGCAATTTTTTTCAAAACTCAACCTGGTATTTATAAAAATTGTATTTGAAAAGTGTGTACCTCAAAAAATTTCTTCCAAGAAAATTCTACATTGGCCACTTAAGGAACGTCTTCTGCAAGGATGAAAATGAGCCATTTCCCTAGGCATCATTCAGATTTTTAGACTTTAGAGGAGATGATCGTCCAGCATCCCTATGGAATTTATTCCTGCAAAGAACATTTTCTATGGTGCAATTCCAATGAACTTGCAGCTTCATATGTAATTTCAATTGAACCTAATGTGTACAAGGAGATCTTATCCATCTGGGGGTTATGGCACGTGTGCGTTAATGCATATATAATAACTTGTGTCAAATGCATTTATAATAACTTGTGTCTAATGCAATTTTGATGTTGTGTGAATAAATTTTTGGTTTAAGCTCAAATTTTTCTTGAAAACCAGTAGTAGTCACTTTAAGATTCATGTCAATTAATAAGAAAAACATATTAACTACGTTTAAAACTTTAAAAAACTAACTTAGAGAGGTAAAAAATATTTTGCAGGGCATCTTGTTGGAAAAACATGTAATATAAAGGCCCACGCATGGGGCCTTAATAAACATGGGGCCAAGTTCGCCAAACATGCTGTACCCTTCTTGCACTGGACCTACAAAAAGATTTTCTATTCACGGAACCCCTGGTAGCCATTCATCTGCGACAGTCGATCCTCTTGCTATTTTGATCTCCTAATATTTTTGTAGGCTCCATGAAGGAATATTGAACCCCATTATAAACCGGAGCGATTTATTGCATTGGATACACAAATTCTCATCCGATCTCATCTGTACCTCTAATACCAGGGGGGCCAACATGAGGCCCACCAGGAGTCATGTTGCAGCCCACAGAGCTAGGTCAAATGAGCATAAAACTGTTGTACATGTCACCAAAAGAGCATTACATCATGAGTTGGCATCAACCAGACAAGTGTTTGTCTACAATCTCACATACTGGGACGCCACAATGTGGCCAAAGCTGCAGGGCGCCTGCTTGTTTACTTTAATTCAACACAAAAAAGTTAGGTGTGTGGCCCAGCAAGAAACATTATTTCTAAAATTTGGCCCACCTGCTGAAAAGGTTGGCCACCCCTGTGTAATACCCAAAAATCGGCAAATTAGTGTAGTACCTGTGGACAGGGCTGTAAACAAAACAACAAACACTCCAGTATAACCACCCATGAAACCGCCTTGGTGGCCCAAAGATAGCGTGCTCGACTAATGTGCTCATGCTCGTAACGTGAGTGTGCTCGACAAAACTGGGCCATGTTAATTTGGTTTCTTTGGTGAGAGAAAGGACTTCAGGGCACCTTCTGTCCTTTGGATGGGAAATAAAGCCACAACCTTTTGCTGTTCAGTAAATTTATCACGTGTAGGAGCTCACCCCTGGTGTCGATAGAATAACAGTCCCAATGAAGAGAAATACCAGGTGTGCAAGTTTAAAATGTTTTTTTTTTTTCATTAAAACTACACCACAATTTATGTATAATGGCAAAAGTTCATTTATTCAAAATATTTGCCATTGCTTTCTACACATTTTGACCATCTTTCAAGCAATTTATAGATGTGATTCCAAAAGAACATTTTGTCCTTCATCAACATCCATTCACCAAGCCATTTTTCCATTTCGTCAAATATTGTGATATACTGCTCAACCAGTGCATACCCCATTAATGAAAACAAATGGTAATCTGAAGGAGCCAAGTCTGGTGAATACAGTGGGGAGGGTAAGAGTTCCTAACCAAGGTTGGAAAAGGCTTCTTTGACCAGTTTGGCTGAATGTGCAAGAGTATTGTCATGCTGCAAAAGGACTTTGCCATGTCTTACTGCCCATTCTAGCTGTATTATGATCAATGCATAGTTGAAATTGATCACTTGCTGTCAGTAATGATTAGATTCTACTGTTTCACCAGGCTTGAGAATCTCATAGTACACAACACCCTTCTGATCCCACCACACACAGCATTGTATTCCTCCCAAAGCAATCTGGTCTTGCACTTGACTTTGATGGTTATCCTGGCTTTACCCATTAATTTCTGCATTTGGGATTATTAAAATAATCAACCAGTAACAACCTGATGCAAAAAATCTCTTTCTTTCATAGCATTGAAGCAGCATTTCACACAGCTTTTTCTTTTCCAACTGCCATTCACTCAGCTCACGTGGCACCTATTTGGCAACCTTTTGTATCCTTCCCATGGCTCTCAGGTGATCAGAAATGGCTTGCTGAGTGATATTTAATTGCTCTGCCATCATTTTTTTGTATCTGCATATCTTCTGCATCCAATAATGCTTGCAATTGGACGTGTTGAAATTCTTTTGGTCAATTTTTGCATTGTTTGTCAATGACATTAAAATCACCACTTTTGAGTAATCTAAATCAGCATTCCTGTGGAGCAAGCTTGCTATAAGTTTCAGCAACAATTTGATTACTTTCTGATGCATTTTTCTTTTGATTGAACAAAAAAAGTCAGTTAGTGCCACAAATGCTCTTTATTGGCCTCAAACTTTGACACGTTTACCACCAAAAGGAGGTGTGCTGCTAACATCTACCCAAACAAATGAATATCTCGGTTATTAGTGGGCTGTCATAGCTACAATATATCACTGTGGTTTTGAGATAAAAATTAATTGGCATTGTGCACCATCTCTTGGAAGAAAAACGACATTTTAAACTTGCACACCAGGTAGGTCTGCGATAAATAGCATCTGTTGCAGCATTAGATTTTAGGCTGGTGGTGAACAAAAGTCGTCCAACACATCGCTCGTATTCCAATTCTACAACAATTGGGCATCTGACCCTGCCATATGCAAGAGAAGGGCTAGTGGTGATCAGTGGCATCACTAGGGGGTGCAGGCCACACCAGGTGACACCATTCACACCTTGAGAAATGGGGTGACACCAAAGAAGAAGTGGCTTTTTTTCAGGAGAGGGGGGTGACACCATGGTGTAACTGCACCAGGTGACGCCAACCCTATTGATTCAACTTGTGGTGATGATGGTTAAGGCTCCATCAAATAGATTGACGTTATAATGCTGCATTCCAACATACAATGCAGTGTTATAGCTTCATGGCATTGTATTGTTTGGAATGGATACAGTGTATCTTAATACTGTGCAGGTCCTTCTATATGTTTATTGGTGGATTTTGAATTATGAACTTTTGAATTTTTTAGGAGTTTGAGGGTCCAATATCCAGCTCTACCTCATAAAGGGCTTTGCCTGTTTGGCTGAGTTTCTGGATGTTGGTGGTAGGGCATTGGTGAGGGTGAATAACAGAAACGGAGTGGCCACGACAGTGGAACACACAGCATTGAGTTTGAAGACATTCCCCATAAATGTAGAAACAAACTAAAATGCAATGTGTTGCAATGTCACGTTGACCGTTTTCTCCCACCTGGGGCAGGGTCGGGTCTGCAAATTCTAATCCTCCACTCCTACCTATCCCCCACCAAGTCCCCCTCCACCCCACACGCCACCATATCCCTTTGCACCACCTGCTCCCAATTACCTGCACAATGGACCTAATAAGCCCTTCCTCTCCCCTCCTCATCACATGCCCATACCACCTCAAACGATTCTCACTCATCTTTTCTGCAACGTCCCCCACCGCCGAGCTACCTCTAAAGTAATCGTTTCTAATTCTGTCAGATCATGACACCCCACACATGTAGTGCAGCATTCACATCTTAGCCACTTGCATTTGCCTTTCATGGTTCTTCCTGACTGCACAACACTCTGAGCCATACAGCATTGCCGGCCTAACGACAGTTATGTAAACTTTGCCCTTCAACTTTATTGGGACCCGGCAGTCACACAGGACCCCACTTGCCTGTCTCCAATTCAGCCATCCGGAATTAATCCTATGGAGTCATGTCAGAATATCTCCCCATTGTTCTGGAAAACTGATCCTAGATAGCGAAACTCTTGCACCACTGGAATCACCTATTCCCCACAACCAATCTCACCCCTTGCCCCCAGCTACTAAATTTAAAGCTAGGTACTCAGTTTTCTTCATTTCTATGAAAAGTGGCAAACATGACAATAAAACGTGGTGCAGAATGGCACACAGTGGAGGATTTTGTGAAATGACCACACCAAAAGTCACTAACAAAAACTCCCTCCAGTGGTGTGGCTGAAGCGATTTTCACACTTGATAATGATCATAACATCGTGCTGTTCTAATTTTAGGACTCCTACAAGTCACTTTGCCCCACACTATCATTAAGGCACGGTTACACTAGACAGTAACTGTTATAACAGCAATTGCTTTGTGGAACCCCTCTATTGTTATAACAGTTGGTGTTATAACAGAAACTGTTATCCAGAATTCCAAGTAGAAAATTTTCTACTCTTCAGTTCTTACTAACAGTTAGGGCAATTAAAAATGGCTGAAACTGAAAATCACACTCCACATGCATCATCATAATTTCACGTTTTTTTCTAATAATGAAATAGTATATTTGATCAATAGTTATAGAATTAATTATTTTTTTTCATTAATGCATTTTATTTATTTTGAATGCCTTTTAATTAATGAAGGCACTACGTACTGTATGTGTGTTAAGCCAATGGGTTGGGGAGAAAGCCAAGTAGCCATAACAGGTAGAAACCCTAAGGAGGCTACTCATAGATTGAGAGGTGGCAGGTCTAGGGGATGTAGGAGAGGGGAAGTTAGCAGCACCCAACGTTCACTACCAGTCCTCCAACTTGGTACTAACGTGGGTTTGCATTGCTTAACTTCAGTGATCTGACAAGAACTGGTGTGCCCAATGCAACTCGGCCACTCTTATCTAATTTACTTTATTACAGAGATGTGAATATTATTAGAATAAAAACGCAGTTTTGAAGAATATTCAATATAGATTTTTGACTCAACAGTGTTGCCACTGGTAATGTTGCCAAACAACGATTATGTTGTGAGACAACGTTATAAAATTAAATCAAAATAACCATGGATTACAATATAAAGAGCCAAAAATTAAGATTTACAATCATTTTTACTTAAAAGCAAGAAGATTTTTTAAAGATTTATTTTATTCTAGTAATTTTCACATCTCTGTATGTTATTTTATTATATTGTTAATAAATTAGAAATGAGTATATTAGAGGTAGCCTGGGGGTGGACACCATGGGTATGGACACCATGAAAAGAAGGGAAGAGGAGTTCGTTAGGTCCATCCCAGGGATGCAGGTGGTGGGTAGCACCCGGGGCAGGTGGAGCAGGTTGTCTGTAAGGATATGGTGGTGCTGGGGGTGGATGGGACGTGGTGGGAGATAGACTAGAGTGGAGGGCTGGAACCTGCAGACCAGACCAGACCCTGCCACAGATGGGCTAAGGGTATGACGGTGATGATGATATTATTAATGAATACCTGTGGAACATAAAATGCAGGGATTACAAAAACCAAGTGAAGAAAATAAAAGCGTGGGAGTTTCTAGGAATAAATTTGATTATCTACACAAATCATCCTGCCTCACTAGAAGCCTGTTTACCCAAACTTGGTGACAGGGTTTTTTTTCTTTTTTTGGCTTTTTCTTTGGAAATGGTTGATCTATAAATACCCAAGGAAGGCAGCAGCTTGTTGAGTTTCTGTTGAAACTTTCTTTGCAACTGAACTGTCATAAGTTTGCTTTACATGTTTGGTCAAGGTTAACAGTTACTGTTAGCAAACTGTTATAACATTTACTGTCTAGTGGAACCACACCTTTAGAAAGTCCAGTGTTTTTTGCCCTTCTATTCCTTGTTTTCAGTGATCCAGTGAAGTGATCACTTGTCCACAGCACTGGCAGTAAGATTCAAAAGTTATTCTTGAAGCTTTAATCCAGTTGTCACAATACTGATGTGAAGAAGTTTGATGCATATGCAATGGAAACTGCAAACCTTTATGTCAAATTGTACAGCCTTAACACAAAACAGCTGGCAAACGGTTCTCAAAATTTTTACACATTCAGCCGCCACAGTAATTCAGCATGTATTGCTTCCTATTGGGGAACTATCTGAGGAAGCTGCTGAAGCAAGAAACAAGCATTTCCGTCCATATTGGCAGAACCTCACCAGGAAGTTTTCAAGAGAAGCTTAGAATAGACATTTAAAACAGACTATGGCTTAGCTCAGATCCACATTTAAGTAGTTAAAGACCAAGGCCATATAAGACTAGCATCCCATTTTCTCAACAAGGTAGGGAAATTCTACTGGCAGCACCATTGCATATTGCAACATCAGAAAGCAGCAGGGGGATATAGATTAACAAGGATTGGATTAGATTAGTTTAGATTAGGATGGGATTGTAATCTCGGCAAACGCAAATGACATAGTTGTTCGTTTCATAGTTATATAAAGTGGTGGTAAGTACCAAGGTAGTTGGGAGGCACTGCGAAAAAGGAGGGTGGAATAAGGGTTTATTTGAATACTCCAGGATATGTACGATGGCTCCATAGCCAGGATAAGGACACCTTGGGGAAAACTGAGGGCTTTCCAGTAAGTGTTGAGGTGCACCAAGGTTCAGCACTTAGCCCATATCTTTTCATCCTGGTATTGGACGAACTGCTGGCTGGAGTAGGAGAATAGCCCCCTAGTGCTTGACATTTGTCGCCAATATAGGAAAACTTGGTGACTGCAGAGAACAGATAGAGAACGGACTAAACGATATTAGAGGGGCAATAGAAAAGGGAGGGCTAACGATAAACATGAAGACAGAGTATTTAGCTTTCAATTGGGAAGGACAGTAAAATAACAGTGACGTACGTTCGAGGGGCAAACTGGTGACAAAGTTTCAAGAGGTAAAGTACTTAAGATCAACGTTCCAAAGAATTGGAGAGATAGACGGATGTGACACGCAGAATCAATGGGGGAGGGGGTGGCTGAAGTAGAGGCAGGCAAGTGGAGTCCTGCGTGATAAAAGGATCCCAATCTAGTTGAAAGAGAAGTTCTGCAGGACAGTGGTTAGACCAGCTATGCTATATGGATCAGAGTGCTGGGCAGTGAGGAAGAGCCACATAAATAGAATGCAAGTAGCCCAGATGCGAATGCTGTGGCACATGTGTGGCGTGTCGAGAGCTGATAGAATTAGGAAGGAGCGTACGTGGAGCACCTGAGGTGGTATGGACACATCATGCGAAGAAGGGAAGAGGAGCTCGTGAGGTTAATTCCAGGAATGCATGTGGTCGCTGGCACCAGGGGCAGGGGGAGACCAAAGCTGACGTGGGAACAGGTTGTCTGTAAGGAGATGACAGTGTGTGGGATGGACGGGGAACTGGGGGAGAACTAGATGAGAGTGGAGGTCTAGCACCCACAGACCCGACCCTGCCACAGGCGGGATAAGGGTATGATGATGTATTAAGTATCAAGTGTAGAAAGTCTAGAACCTGTTTTAAAGTCTATGTTGAATGGTAAGTGTTCCGTACTAGAAAATGTTGAGAACCACTGGTCTAAGGCCCCCTCAGTGTCTAGGATTCCATCAGCAGGTAAAATTCCAAGTATAGAAGCTCAGCCCCAGATTCTCATAAATTCCTGTAAGCAGTAGAAAGGTTGTTGTTAAATGATAAAATAAACCCAGTGAAATTCGTTTAATGAATGAAAGTCTATCTCTTCGCACGGATTCTCAGGCGCTTTCCCTGTGAATTCGTTTAGTCACAGGTGTAATCAAAGGTGCAATTCGTGTGATTCCTTTCCTGCAAGATTGAAAAAGCCCAAGTGTACCAACCATGGAAAGTAATGTCGTGCTAATACCATGGTTCTTTTCCAAGGAGCAATGTCATCGCCATACCCCGATCCCCGTGGCAGAGTCTGGTCTGTGGTTTCTGAAGGGAGCGGATTATTGCGTTGGACACACCAGTTCTCGTTTGATCAATGAAGTTAAGCAACGCAACCCCAGCTAGTTCCAACAGGGGTTGCTGCTTGGGAAAACTGAGTACCGCTGATGCCCAAAAATCGTCGCATTAGTGTAGTGTCTGCGCAGTCTCTGCATTAGAGCTACGCAGTGCACGAGGCTCTAATGACCTTGTAGTTGAAGGGCCCTAAAACACCAATGTAAAATACAACGGTTTCTGGACCTCCACTGGCCTTCATTTTTATTTAGCATATATCTCCAGAAAAAAAGCATTTTTTTTTATTAAACATATACCCTGTCTCGGTGGCGGCAGAGGTAGCATTGGCGACTACTGTGTCAATTGCTCTTGGTTCGATCCTGGGAATGGATGAGAAGTTCGATGTTACTTGCACATAACACTTTCTTATATGCAACGGGTTGATCGGCAAAATTTCCAGGTGTCGGAACTCGCCCTTCCTAACGTCGGTGTAGGAAAAGTACCTCAATTAGGAAAAATAGGCTGACGATAAATTAGGAACTACCGTTCAATTAGGCAAATGATACCCGATCCTGCAATTGCCGTGGAAAGGTTTAGCTAATTGCCTGCTTCAGTGGCTGGGGGTGGGTCCGTACGCCCCTTATTACACCCTCGATTCTGACGGAGAAAGGCGGCCTCATTTGGGGGATGGGATATCTAGTGCGCCTTCTGTCGGAATGGAAGTTAAACTGTGGTTCCGTGTGGTGTGTAGAATGTCACCCTAACTAAATATAGCCCTTTCTATGTTGAATGATGAATACGTGTTGATGGCAAAATTTTCTAATGTTGGGGGCTCTCCCTTCTTGATGGCCGTGTACGAAATTGTCACAACGAATAAGTCCTACAGACCACCATTAAGTTGAGAGCCGGCTGCCAAAATTACCATCCAATAAGTCGTCGGTATGTTTCATGTTCAAATGAGTTAAATGGGTACCCTGCCCGTGTCTTGATCTCGGTTCTGATTCGTCGATGTTTTTTTCACGTTACATCTGTACTCTTGGAGGGTACCCTAGGAAGATTGCAGCTGTATGAAATGCCAAGAGAATCTATAAATTTTTCAGGAACAATGCAGATATGTCAGGAGCATTTTCCTGCGTCATCCTGTTATTTTTGTAGAAGGTATTTTGCATTCATTTCGAGGACACCTTTTGTTTGCCAAATTTTAAACCCTTTTCATACGACCACGCGAATGTCATTTTTCATAATGCGCCTTACAATGGAAAAATCCCAGCATTTGAGCTGTTAATTACCGCTCTTGGGTGCCTTTGATGCTTCAGGGCAGAAGTTGACATTGCATTGTGATAATCATGCGGTGGCATATTTATAATGCAACGTGTTAACTTGCGTGAGCCCTAGTAATGCTTCAA
>JAAFCE010001036.1:59378864-59408723 GCA_013389805.1 Trigoniulus corallinus | reverse complement strand
AAAAAAAATAAACGGCGCGCCGTTTATTATAATAATTATGGTATTAAACTTTATTATTATTACAAAATGTTACTGAAATGCTAGTGTACAGATACTTTTTTCCCATAGGAAAAGCCGTTTTTCTTCAATAACTAATTTTCTGCTGAATTTTTTTTATTTAAATTTTAATAGGGGGTTTTAAATTATAAATGAAAAACTATCATACAAAATAAAATGAAAAATGTCATCTATTTATTTCCATATTCAAAAATTTTAAGGTGTGTACAAATACTTATTTCCCTCGCTGTATTACAATAAGTTTATTCTGATTCTAAATCAATTACTGGTTTTTTTTTCTTTTTTTTTTTTTTTTTTTTTTTTTTTTTTTAGGAAAAATCAAGCTGCTCTCATGTGCAGGTTGTAAGAGACTTTGGCGTAGTAGGTCTACCTACAGTACTGCCGTCATCATAGTGTCGGGCAAAGTACAGTATCTTGTCCAAATATTAATTTAATGTGAAAAATCAACTGTTCGTGCATAGAGTGTCATATTTCTCAACCTCTATACAAAAATTTCGTTTTATTTTCATATTCTTAGGATTGTTTGTCAAGTGTTTCGCATGAAAAACTGCATTATAATATCTTTACTTTTTTGCTTGAAGCAGCTTAGAAAAAACTCACTACCTGGCCAAATATTAACTGTGCTGAGTGTAGGTGGTGTTGACTTTACAATTACAGGGGTTTTTTGCAGCCATCCGAACATCATTCACCTTTGTGCACCTGTGTTCGGCACAAAGTAATTTGATCAGGTTCAAAAATGTAATTCAAGTATAACTGAGTAACTAGTTGAAATAAATAGTCATAATGCCATTCATTATATGATTGTGATTTTGTGTAAGTGTTAAAAATGAAAAATCCAGTGGTCATCACCTTTATTATCGTCAGGTCAACCACGAAATTTCTATTAATATTGATGCCGTATGCAAGAATATGACTGAAAGGTTACGTAGAGAAATTGCCGTTTGTTAAGAGCAACCTTCTGACGTTGGTCCACTTGAGACAAAATTAAGTTAAATGGTGCAAAGAGAAAGAATGCAATTATGAAATCATTTATCAAACATTGACCTACATGGACACGTTAGATGCTTTTTTCCTGTAGGAGGGTGTGACGTGTTCCATCTCGCCGCCAGGAGAGGAGTGTTATTTTCTTGACGCTATACATGAGTTGCTAGGTGAAGGACTTCCTGGCGTGTTTGACATTGTGACTGTGGGAAGAGTATACTGGTAAAAAACAAGAATATGATGTTGGAGAAACAAACCCAGACATTACGCAAGAAGCACCAGCTGATCGAGCATGAAACGTACAGTATATAACTTAATTAGTCTTAAATAATGCCATTGTCATTTCAGTATAGTAATGGTTGTATGTTACGTTGAATTACAACCTTGAGTTATAAACTTTAAATAGAGAATGAACATCCAATTTTTATTACAATTTTATAGCTGTTGCATTATTAGTGATAGCTAATTGCACATTACCTGCTCTTTTTCTATATTATCAGATAGAGAACAATAGGTGTTGGTTGTTAAATCACAGTATGAAATTGCGGATATGAAATCCTGATGAGCAGATATGTGGAACAAGTTATTAGAAGTATGTGGTGGAATTTGAAATAAAAAAAAAATGTTAAATATTCGCTTTGTGTTGGCGATACATTTGCAACACTACTCCTGTTTAAAGAGCGAGAACAGTTATCGAATAAGTATGTTGAACATATTTACTTCAGCAAACGTCTATTGGCATCAAAAATTTATTTCTACTCTCTTTTTTGTTTTAAAATGGGGAGTTTGATGAGAATACAGGAATGATCTGTCAATGGCAAACTTCCAAATTTGTCGACCTGAATCATCACACCTCGTCCAACATCTCTTATTCATACCTCGAAGGCTGGCCAAACCTCTTTGAAAATAAGGTCATTAGGCGCTGCTACTCTTCTGAAAGAGTGAATGAGCGACTAGCCTTGCATCGTGTAAACAGGTGTTGAGCTACAAAAAGGCGGAAGTGCATTAAAGACACGTAATACTGTCAATGTTACGGGCACTGGCCGAACTAGCCTATTACCTACTTTAAGGAAGAAGAAAAAAAAAACACCAGTCTTAGATAAGAAGAAATAAAAAATATACCAGTCTTCAGACTTGTTGCGGTAACCGTTGGAAGATGCCGCTGCCATTAGAGACGAGAACATTCGATGCTAATACAAGCATACCTTAGTTAGACGGTTGTGTGCGATACGGCCGACTTTGGTCCGCCGATAATTGATATTTTGTTATTCGTAAAACGAACAGAAAGTGAATTGTAATACTCGAAGGGATATCTCGTATGGTGTTATTGAATACTTTCAAAGGAATAGACAAGATCCGACATTTATAGAAGACGTTCTATTTGACTAGTTGAGCCTCGTGACCACTTGGCGGCGATGGCGTTGCCCGCATTGACTCGCCTGCCGTTAGAATACATGTTGGCTGCGCCTGGAAACTACTACGCTGGTGAACAAGTGTGATGCCTTGAATGATGAAGATAACATTCCTCTTCATCTCTAATTAATTGATTACTTTTTTTGTTGTTAACAAAAGTCGTGCATCTTTCTTCTGTAATTATTTCGGAGCTGTCCATTTTACGGTAAGTAATGCAATTCTGCATGAATCGCGATACTGTAGCGTTAAAAAAATGCCATCGCAGACACCTGCTTAAAATATTCGAATTCTTATTCAATTTGTCAACACGCGTTCGACGTTTTAATATTTGGTTTCAAATTATGGTAGATTTTTGTCTTGTGACTAATGGCTATAAATAATTATTTTTTCTCGAGGTTCCTAAAGTAGTTGTGATTAGTAATATCCTCTCCCTCAATGAAAAAAAAACGCGTTTTTTCATCTCTTCGACCCTTGACTGACTTTTTCATTCTTTCCTTCCATCCATTCCGACTTGATGTAATTATATCGAGCAAAAGGTGAGTTTGGGTGAGGTTATGCTTTTAGTTTATTTTACTGTAAAAATGTAAATGTAACTGGTTTCGAGATAGCGGTTATAATGACGGGTTGATGTGTGGTCGCTACTGAGAATCGGAAAACTCGAGCTAGTCGGCTTATTTAGGCAAAGATGAAGCAGAATGTGATTGACCTTCTAACTCGGCGGGCCGTATGAAAGCTCGCGTATGGCCCGTAAGTGAGATTTTTCTAATTAAAGCCGAAGACGGACTCGTGTGCATATCCGACGATAGGTTATTTCATGCTGTGCATCAACAAATCGTAATTCCATCCTATCGCAGGAATCCGGCGGCGTTCCATTGAGTTCAAGGGGTATCCAGTTGCTACAATGACATTTAACAGAATTTGGCGGAGAGCAACAACGGAGAGTGCAAATAGAGGAGGTAAATTAAGGCAGAATCACATTGAGAAATATAGATAGGGAGGTGCAAAGCAAGGAGTTCCTAACCCTTTTCCCGCCTATGGCAGAGTCGGGTACCCATCTTGTCCCTCTGAATGGACACTAGGGTCGTACATCGGACAGCGTTTCCAAAGCCGGTTGCCGACCAAAGCTGCAACCCCGATTTTTATTTATCGTCGGTCTACTGTTCTTTGTGGAACTCCACCAACGCCAAGGGGGGGGCGAGTTCCTACACCTGGAAATTTTGCCTTATCTACCCGTTGCATAGTCGAGAGGGTTGCTTTACATGCAAATGCCATCGTTCGTTCACCATACGGCACCTCGGGTTTCCTTTTCATCCTCAGGAATACGCATTCAGGGCCTCTCTCAAGCCCGAAAGAAGCCAGCCCACCTCGTTCCAGTATCGAATCCAAAACTACTGGCGCAGTTACTGAGCGTGCTACCCAGTACGATCAGTCGTGCGATTGTAAGCGGCTAAATGTCGACTGGATGTTGTAACCAATTCATTCATTCACTAGTGTTGAGTTGGGCTGCCAATTCACTCTTTGTATCAACTTTTTCTTATGTTCAATGTCATAAATATTTCTTTGTGCTCTGGAGGTTTTCGTACTCTTTTCTTGGTCTAATTAAATTTCCACTTAAGATAACTACAGGGAGCCGGAAGGAAAGGACCAAATATTTAAATTTCTGACTCTAGGTTTGCATCGATTCATTATTTATTAGTTTGCCAACTTCCTTTGTTTATGCTTGAAATGCACAGTTGGATTGGCGATTTTGGGGACATATCTAGAAAAAATCGGGCGACTGCAAACAAATACTATTAACCTCAATATACTAAATGTTGCTCACCCCCGTGCGTCGCCTCCTTTAACCGAATTCCACCTTAGATGTTTTGGTGCATCTTCTTCAAGCATTGTGTGTAAACTATAAGATCAAGTTGTGTGCAAATATATGGAATTGGATCACACTATGTGATGATGGAATTACAGTCAATATCTCTCTTCTGAAATTTACCAATGGTCGTCAACAAATTTGAGAATTTTTTCAAGTTCCGAACATAGGAGTTTCCGGAAATTCCATACTTGATATGGTTGTGCATTTTTGTTTAAATTTGTGATTTCTCTGGCAGGGGTTCAACGGCCTAATCACGGACCTCGCTGCACAGCAATACTAATACTTGTATATAGGTGATCTTGGTCAGTGGTGGGTTCTGCAGGGAAGACAGTTCTTGAGGACACTAAATTGGAATAAGTATAATAGTTAGGAAGCAAATAAGCCGGCTGCGGAAAAATACCGTCCAAGACATCACCCGGTGTTCATTGAGGGACCCAAAGAGTACCTGATCCTGACATAGACCGGTAAAGGGTTAGAATGTTAGAGATCAGTGGTGTTATACAGGCGGCCCACAAGTCCCTAGAATGCGGGTTGCTCCACTGTAAAAGACCTTTTGTATTGCGTGGTAGCTTTTCACCTACCTCCGCGGGCCACATGCGACCCTCGGAGCTAGGTGAAGTGAACATAAAATTATTGTACATATCACCAAAACATTACATCATGATTCGGCATCAACCAGACAAGCGTTTGACCACAGGCGGCTCATGCGGCAGACAAACCTAGGCGGCTGCCTAGGGCAGCACAGCCTGAAGATACTTCCCTGTCATGCAATCTATCCGTCGTTTAAAATGGTCATAGTTTTGGGTTCCCGAACTTCTCTGATTGCTGGGGCCTTCTGTCAATGTTGCGCCTTGTTGCAGAGCCATAGCAATGCATTAGCAATGGAACAGATACCAAGGGCGCTCGGACAATTCAACAACAAAAAATTATTTCTTAGGAATATTATTTCTTAAATTTGGCCCGCCTACTGAAATGGTTTGCCACCCTGGTTCAAACTTTGTCGTCCCTGGCAAGTGAGAGAAATATACTCGTCTGTATGTAGGCAGGGTGAGGCTTACTTCCTACACCGTGTAGAGGTGACGGTACTACCATTCTTCTTCATTGCTACGGTACCTTAAACTGACAATTAATACAAGTAACGGGATTTGAGGAGAGGTCATCATCGCCTATTTGGTAAGTCAACTCTAAGCATACCTGCGTCTGTCCTGCCTGAGAGTGGATGGTTCACTTTCTTGTCGAATGATAAAGAAAACCGTAAAAAGTACACCGTGACCTGAACATAAAAGAGCCTTTTTTAGATTTCCAGGTTTGGATATCCTGCGATCTACATTTCCAGGTTAGGATATGTATGGGGAGCGGCTATATTTCGTTGGACACACCAGTTCTCGTCTAATCGCTAAAGTTAAGAAACGCAATCCCAGCTAGTGCTAACAGGGGTGGTCGCCTGGGAAAACTGGGTACTGTTAATACCCAAAAAAATCTTCGCGTCAGCGTAGTGTCTGTGATGACCTTTGACTAGCTCTATTGACCTTTGTAGTTGAAGGGCCCTAAAACCCCAACAAATCAATCAGCCAGCTAGTCCTAGAATCTGTGGGGTCTGCTCGTGGGTGGGGGGAGGGTAGTAGTGGGAAAATTAGCAGTACCCAGTGTTCCCAACAAACATCCCATGTTGGTGCTAACTTGGGTTACGTTGTTTAACTTCAGCGATCTCAAGAGAATTGGTGCGTCCAACGCAATTCAGCAAGCTTGGATGACCGCTTGGGAACACTGGGTCCTCCTAATACCCGAAATCGTCCTAACAGCTTAATGTCCTTGCAGACTCTGCATTAGAACCGCGCAGTGGACGGGGCTCTAATGACCACTAGTTGAAGGGTCATAAAACACTAACGAAATTAGTAATAGCCTTCAGATTGCCTTTTAAAATCAGGCCGACGTGAAAGATCTAAATAAGCGATATTCAGACGTTGGAGCGGACCATCCTCTTGGCGTAGGTAGATGGCATTAAATTGCGAATTAACGTTAAGTGACCATCCTCCTCGCTTGAAATCTTGATTATTTGTCAAGGGGATTTTCAAAATTTGAAAATGTACAATTCTGACGAATCAGAGAGTATGTGAAATAATTTCAACAACGATATTCACGACTTTTTCTATCTTTGAGTTGCACAAAAAGAGAGCCCTTGGGATTCAGGGGAGTCTCGATTTTGTCAAGTGATGCTCGAATCGATTAACGTTTACTACTTCCAATGAATCTTCGTCGACTCCAAAATGTTATCCGATTTCGTCAACCTGTTTGCAGGCATTGGTACAGTGACGCCAAAGAATTGATTTTTGGGGAAAACCCACAGTTGTCTTGATGCGACGTAACCTTGAATAGTGGTTGGGGTGACACCATCACTCTATTTCCCAACTGCACCGTTTGCCTCGTATTTGTTTTCCATAATCGATACTAATTGGTAGTATGATTCCGGTTATCATTTTTTTTGGTTTTGTCGGTATTTTAGAGCCCTTCAACTACGATGGTCATTAGAGCCCGTCGGGAGCGGCTGTATTGCGTTGGACACACCAGTTCTCATCTGATCACTGACGTTAGACAACGTAACCCAAGCTGGTACTAACATTGGGGGCCTCTTGGAAAAACTGGATACTTCTGATACCCAAAAATCGTCGCATTAGCGTAGTGTCTGTGCAGGTACTGCATTAGAACTACGCAGTGGACTGGCCTCTAATGACATTGTAGTTGAAGGGCCCGCACCAGCAAAAACAGAAATAGAGCGCCTTCCACTGTGCAGTTCTAATGTAGAGTTTGCACAGACACTAAGTTGTTACGACGATTTGGGTATTAGCAGTATCCAGTGTTTCCAAGCGGTCACTCATCCCAGTACTAGCTGGGGTTGTGAAGCTTAATTGCAGTTATCAGACGGGAACTGTCGTGGCCAACGCAATTCAGCCACTCCTTCCGGTTAGCAATGTGTAACTTTGACTATGCACTTGACAAAAGTGGAAGGATTTGTCGGCTTAAAAGAAAAAGGCAAATTAAGACTCATAAGGCCCGGTGAGTTTTACCCCATTTCTTTCCCTTCTCTCCTAAAATGACAATCACTCGTCAGTCAAGCCATTTCGCCACATTGTAGGGGGCCTTTTGACCTGATGTCACATTCAGCTGCACCATAACCTTCTTTAACCCACCTGTTCTGCCTCCAGGGGAAAGGTGGAAAGAATGACCCAGTGTGGCTATAAATGGCGTTAAAGTGAATGACTTAATATGTAAAATGAACGGTTGCTGGTCTCATTTCGCTTTATTGCTACTTCTGGTTAGGGTAGTTAATCATTCCTGTTAATATTATTGACCTCTTTCACCAGGAGGAGATATAAATAGCATCGATAAGAGGTATCACACTCTTTTTACTTCAAGCGCACGTGGATGCCTGGAAAAAAGGGCAGGGGCGACGACCCGCTAGGCCGCTAGTTGGGAGGAGGCACGGAGAGAGTTTGGGTACTACGTCACCCAGTTCCTGATTGTACACGGGTGCATCCTCCCTACGTGTAGAAAGACAAGGTGAGGGGAGTAGTTTCCTTGCTGTCCAGGGATGGACGACGATGCCTATCGCACTTCCTTTGCCTGCAACGGATGGCCAGCTCGATGCTCAGCGCTGGAGGCGCAAGCCATACTCCCAGCACCATCTTTGGCATTGTGGTGGAGGGGCAGAACACCTGGGACGTGTTCTCCTGCTGTGATCATCGTCCCCCTTATCCCGCCTATAGCAGAGTCGGGTCTTCAGGTTCTAGCCCTCTACTCCCGCCTATCTCCCACCATGTTCCCGTTCTTCCCACGCACTACCTTATCCTTACGTACAATCTGCTTACACGACTGCTTTGGTCTTCCCCTGGCCCGGATTTTTTCAACCACCTGCATTACCGAAATGGACATAACGAGCTTCTCCTCCCCTCATTCCAGGCGTGTCCTTCCGCAGGATATAAAGAAGACTAAGCTTGTCAGAGGAACGTCCCTGGCCCAGTTACCGGGGAAGCCGTAAGGGCGCAGAAAAACTGGCCTGGCCTGAAATAATGTTTCTAACAGTTCCGGGATGGAACTCGGTAATCCGGCCGCGAGAGTCACTCAGTGCGTAACCTCTTTCATCTTCCCTAAAAACTCCTCTGTTGTGGATTTTTCCAGGAATTTGCAATCGTTTACCTCCAATACACGTCACGGGTCGCTAGATTACAGAAAGTGTTGTTTTGGGGGAAGTGGAAATTTATGGCGCACCCCTAATCAAATGCCTGGTCTTTTTCAAACTGTTGAAAAGCTACTTCCGGTAGGGTTGTGCTATGTGAGATATACTGTAGTCTTATGTTCTGGGAAGCGGTGAAAGAGGATGTTTCACGTGGTCCTTCCTGGGTAGGAAATCAGAAAACGGACATTCAAATGTGCTCTGTGTAAACACCTTAAGAATCGAACCTGAGACTTCTCACTTTATGACCTCCTGTCACTTTGAGGTCAACGCGTCCACGTTATTAGAAAAAGCGAAAATTATAGTTAAAAAAAAAGGTCGAGGTTATTAGGGAGAGCTACCATTTGGTGAAACCTGTGATCAGATTCACTTCCGCATTCTCCTTCAGGTTGCTGGTGTGTGTGTGAAGGTCAGGTACCCTTCTGTCGCGACCTTTCTCGAGATAATTAGGTTGATCAATGGACAGGTCCCAGGGGTGCCCAAGTGACCTTAGACTGGGGGTCGCGTCGTTGTTTATGCTACATTTATTCGAGTCTGAAAGCGGGTCTTGCACAAACAATTTCAGGAAAGACGTTCTGTCAAAGGTATGTCAAGTTTGCCAAACCATTTTATAGTCTTGGCTGTGAGCGACCTCACTGACGGTGTCTTAAGGTAACGGCGTGATAAAATTTTTAACCTGACCAAATATAAACTGAAAATTACGTCTGATGCTTTCAAGTTCATGATTCGTTCCCCTCTAGTGAGCGTCAGTTGTTTTCTGATGGCAGTTCCATTCCAATGCACAAGACCCGCCTCAGTGGCTCAGAAGGTAGCGTGCTCGATTACTGAGTCAATGGTTCCAAGTTCGAGGCAGACAGGATTTTCTCCGGCGAGAGAGTGTTTTTCTGAAAATGGCTGAAACGTTTACCCCAATGTATAATACGCACCCAGACTTTTACCCAGTGTTTTTGGGAAACGTATAATATGCGATATAATACGGTAGTCTTCTGCCGGTATGGACATTACAGGTCATGTGGTGAGGACAATTCATAAAATTTGGAATTTTTGAAGTTTTTTGCTTGAATTTTGCGCTCCATGAACGTATGGACATCTCGCTGTGTGTATAAGGGTGTAAATTTTAAAGTAACCATTCTTTTCTTCCTTTTGCTGCTAAAGGGGGGGGGGGGGCTTTAATGATCTTGTAGTTGAAGGACCCTAAAACACCAACGAAACAAAAATATCAAACTGGGGTCCACGGTGTCACGATCGCCACTACAAATAAAAACACATTATGTCCTACTGCATTTTGAAGGTTTTTAATTTTAGGTAACTTATAGAGAGATACTGTATATATCAAAATTTCTCCTTTTTTTCGAGGTAACCTTGCAATTTACTAAAAAGCTATTGACAAAATTTCAGAACTAATTTAAGAAATGAATGTCCCCTTTCGTCATCTTTAACTTCTTACTAACCATTTTTTTTTCACATCATAGTTTTTTTTAATAAAAGCATTGGTTGCTTTAAAAATTACACCCTGCATAGGTGTGGTGGGGTGTGGGGTCTGGTAGGGTGTGGAGTTGGCAGGGGCCTGATGGGAGATAGGCATCAGTGGATAGTTAGAAATCGCAGATCTGACCCTGCCACAAGTTGGTTAGGATTTTATTCCTCATGGGGTATCTAGCACAGAGGTGGAGAACATTTTAATTTCTGAGGGCGGCATTCACTTATTTCATTGTAGTTGGTAAAGCCTAGTACAGTAGCCAAAAGACAGCAGGTTCTGCACTTTTCATTACCACTACAACTCCTAACCCTTTTCCCGCTGTGGTAGGGTCGGGTACCCATCTATGTACCTCTGGATGGAGGGAGCGGCGAGTTGCGTTGGACACACCAGTTCTCGTCTGATCACTGAAGTTAAGCAACGCAAGCCCAGTTAGTACTGACATGGGTGGTCGCTCGGGAAAGCTGGCTACTGCTAATACCCAATAATCGTCGCATTGGTGTAGTGTCGGTGCAGTCTATGCATTAGAACTACGCAGTGGACGGGTCTCTAATGACCTCGTAGTTGACGGGACCTTAAACACCAACAAACAACAACAACCTCTGGATGGATACATGGGCGATCTGTTGTACCGCTTGTTTACGTAGCCGGCTTTCGACCAAAGCTGCAACCCTTATAGGTATATACAATATATTCTAATCTACAAGCAGCCCCGATAGGCCAAATTGGCAGTGGACAGAATAACTCTCTTTCCAAATAATTGACCCATTCAGAACCCCAAGGAACTGGAAGCATAACATCTCTTCTGTTATACATTACCTACCTGCTGTAATGGTACCTTCTTTCAGAAAGTTCCTCACATTATCCTCATGAAGAGCATTCCATTGCCGAATGACCTTTGGCAAAAAGGGGCGAGTAATACGAGTCTTTTCGTGCCCTGAACTCCTTAAATTTGAATGGATGATCATTTCTACCCCTATATTCTGCCAGGGATAACCTGCCAACTGGATGACCCTCGTGCCCTATTTTCAACAGTCTGATAAACAGCTTAATGGTGTCTGATACCCGCCTCTGACATAGTGAATCCCACCCTAATTCTGTGGTCATTTCCCACACACTCAATCTACGAGAGAAGCGATTTAACACAATTCTTGTTGCCCTCCGTTGGACCCTTTCAATTTCCAAAGATAAGTCCTGCCTAAACGAAAACCAAATTGGACTACAGTACTCCACAATTGGCAGCACCTGTGAAAAGTAGGCTATTTCTTTTACTTCCTTTGTGCTGTCCCCCAGCACCCTTCTAAAACCGGAGGGCACGCCCTGTCTTCCCAATCAATTTGTCAGTGTGCTCCTTCCAGTTGTTTGTTTGTTTTTTGGAGTTTAAGGTCCCGTCAACTACAAGGTCATTAGAGACCCGCCCACTGTATAGTTGTAATGCATATACTGCACTAACACTACACTAATGTGACGATTATTGGGTATTAGCAGTACCCAGCTTTCCCGAGCGACCACCCATGTCAGTACTAACTGGGCTTGCGTTGCTTAACTTCAGTGATCAGACGAGAACTGGTGTGTCCAACGCAACTCGCCGCTCCCCACTCCTTCCAGGTGCTTCGAGTGTTTAGAATAATTCCAATATGTTTGTGGCTCTCAATCCTTTTAACACTCACACCACCTATGCAATTAGTAAAATGAACTTGCTTACTAGACCTGCTTATTCTAAGAAAGCTGCATTTACGCAGGTTCAATGGCATCTCCCACTTTCTGCTCCAATTATCGGTCTAATGTTCGTTGGGGCACTTCACCGGCGCCCAGAAGGGGAATTCGAGACCTCGCTCTCGCCTAAAAGAAGCCAACCCACACAAATTCAATAGCGAACCGAGAACCACTGGCGCAGTAATAGAGCACGCTACATCCTGCGCCACCGAGGCAGGTCTATTTTCAATCTTATTTTGGAATCAAAATGTCATGAGCAATGTGGCAGCGGTTAATCTAAAATTTGTGTGCAGCGGTTATGATATTACCCTGCTCAGGAATTGTTTAACGCTCTTTTTCTTTCAAGGGTATTGCTTTCTGGCAATACTGTATTTGTTTTTCCACGTATTTCATGACCTCACGAATTACTAGTTCAGCATGAAAGGTCACTGAATTTCTCCCTATCTTCATTGCCATCCCCGGAGGGAAGGGACTAGGCTATTTACTGCACCAATGGTAGGTAAAAGGAGTGGGTAAGCTCTTATTCTAAGGGGGAATTTTTGATAACTGGCACACTTTCTCCTTGTGGAGGCAGTCGTTGTTTGTGTAGGTCTTACCCCGCCTCTTCTCCATGATGGTTCGATAGCTTGGGTAAGAACTCCTTGGGGAAATACTGGAGGCTTCCCAGTGAAGGTTGGAATGCACCAGTCTAAGTCCATACCCCTTCATTCTGGCTATGGACGAGCTGCTGGCGATAGTAGGCGAATTATCCCCTCAATGCTTGGTATTTTATACTATGTGGGGCAACTTTGTGACTCCAGACATCATGTAGAGAAAGGCCTAACTAATAGAAGCAGTAGAAAAGGGGGGGGGGCTAGAGATAGACATGAAGAAGACAGTATTTAACTTTCAATTGGGAAGGACAGGAAAATAATGGTGACGTGCGAGAGGTAAAATACTTAAAATCAGTGTTGCAAAGCAGTGGGGAGATAGTTTCAGATGCTACCTGTAGAATCAATGAGGATGGTTGAAATGGAGCCAGGGAAGTGGAGGCCTGTGTGATAGACGAAGTATTACAGGGTTGCATTACAAAGGGTTGGAGAATCTCATCTCTATACCTTATAACTGTCATGTTACCACCTTGGATAATGTAGAGGTCTGTACGTCCACCAATCCTGATGCCTGCCCATGCCATCAATCCACCACCACGATATGGGGCTCTTTCTTGCACAAAAGCCGGGTTGTTTCTTGTCCCTCATTCCCTCCAGATGAGTACACGTTGACTATCACATTCCACGTTAAATCGGGACTCACCAGAGAAAAGGACTACTCTCCATTCGGCATGCTGCCACTCACGATGGTGATGTGCCCAGTTTGTGCACTTTCTATGGTATCATGGAGTTAACCAGATACATTTTGTTTGTTGGTTGGTGTTTTAGGGCCATTCAGCTGTAAGGTCATTAGAGCCCCATCCACTGTGTAGTTCTGATGTAGAGACTGCACAGACACAACACTAATGCGGCGATTTTTGGATACTAGCGGTACCCAGTTTTCCCAAGCGGCCACCCATGTCAGTACTAATTGGGGTTGCGTTGCTTAACTTCAGTGGTCAGACGAGAACTGGTGTGTGCAATGCAATTTACCACTCAACCTGATACACACCATGGGCCTACGGGCATAGAGGCCACCTCCATGAAGTCGATTATGGGCAGTCTAAGTTGGCGCCCTGTGTCATGTTGCTGCTTGAAATGCACTATGCAGTTGAGTTGCATTCTGCCACATTCTGATGGGCTGTTAACAAGAGTTAAATCATCCCTTGCTGTTGTTGATTTTGGTCGACCTTATCCTACCCTTCTGTTAATAGTGCCTGTTGTTGGAAAACGATTCCAAAGTCAGGAAATCACGCTTTGAGACACCTCAGTGGCTTGTGTCACCTCTCGTTGTCTGTCCAGCTTCCATCCTTCCTATGGCTCTCTGAGCCACTGATTCAGGTAAATGCATTCAGGTAATTGAAGTTGTGGATGCATTGCTGTCGCGAAGTGGAGTGATTGACAATTTAAATGGAACCAACTGCAGCAATACAATTTGTTCTCTCCTAACACACCCTTTGACATCAACACTAGATACACTGCCCTGTGGAGTGGTATACAGGTCTTTTAATGACATCCAACGTATTTTACATTCTATTGGGGTACAAGGAAGTGATTGCATCAGACACTGTTCCTAAAAACACTGCACTATTAGGTCATTTCACAACATCGACTAATTTTTTGCCCAGTGTAGTTTGTATACTGGAAACTCTTTGCTATGCAGCAGGTAAATGATGCAAGCTTTCTAGTTGCAGGAGCTCGCTCCCTGGCGTCATTGGCGTGCCCTGACGATAAATAAGCATAAGGGTTGCAGCTATGGTCTGCAGCCGGCTGCAGAAAAAATGCTGTACAATATGTCACCCTTGTGTCCATTCAGAGGGACATTTACATGGGTATCCGACCCTGCAATAGGTGAGGAAAGGGTTAGTACTTGCTTTGCATTCTGGATGAAGTGGAATTGGCGATAAGGTTATTAAGGTGAAATATTTTGTAATTTTAACTAGTAAAAGAATTTCGACAATGACGACCTAGCTAGCACAGGCATCAACCATTAATCGCGTGCCCCAATAATGTTCAGGAAATGAAAAGGATACCTGAACATAATGGTTAGTTCGGCACTGCCAGTTCTGTTTACCCCTTTTCCAACGGACAATGTTCTCGATCCTGGAAGACGGGAGGGCTAAGTGTTTGCCCCACTATGCCAGTGGTTCTCAATCTGTGTTCCTTGAAACCATTTCGTGTTCTGCAAAAAAATTAAATGCACAAATAAAGGCGTTGGAATAAAATCGATACAATTTAAAATAATTTTTGGATGGGATTATAATCAACAAACGCAAATGACATAGTTCGTTTTATAGTTATAATATAAATTAAAGTTTGTGTGTGAATTTTAAGTGTTCCATGCAAGTAAAATGTCGCAGTTTATTGTTCCCTCGATTCAAAAAGATTGAGAACCACTGCGCTATGCGAACGTTGCCGGTTGTTAAGCCCCGTCCACACGCTCACACTTTACCATAGACTTACTCGTGCAAACCAGTTTGAATACGGAACCACTAGCGTGTGGACGGGAAAACGGTATCGCGTACAAGCCAAAAAGCACGGCTTGTGTAAACGTTGCATTGCTAAGGATGTTGCCTGCACAAAAGTGGCTCGCACGGTAAAGCATGAGCGTGTGGACACAAAACGAGCCGTGTATTCAGTCCATCGCTTGATTTTGTGAAGTAAACATGTCTCATCATCATACCCTTCTCCAGCACGAAGCTGGGTTGGGTCTGCAGGTTCCAATCCTCCACCCCTGCCGATCCCCGACAAGGCCCCCATCCACCCCGCACACACCCATGTCCTTTGGTACCACCTGCTTCCATGTCTACTTTGGTCTTCCCCTCCCCCTGACGCTCCCGAACCCCTGCAGTCCCATGATGGACCTAACTAGTTCCTCCTCCTCCCTTCGCATCACATGCCCATACCACCTCAACCTGTTTTCCTTCATCTTCTTTTCGTGATGTCTCCCACCTACATGTCTGACGTCCGAAATTATAGAGCTCTATAAATCGTTACCTAGTCTGTGAAAAGTAAAATGCAAAAAATAGGGTTTTTGTTAGAATTGACTTTACATGAAATAATGGTGTCAATGTCACTAGTAAAAAGTACACAAAGACTTGTAATAAAAAAATTTCTTCTGGGGGAGGGGCAACCCGGACATTTGTCCCAGGCTCCAAAATTTCAGGACGCCATTTTGGATGTGAGTGTGAGAACAGCACTGCTTCAAGCGGCGGCAATTTGTCCTTTTTTCTGGGGTGGCATAAGTGCTAGAACAGGCGCTGCTGGATAGCATTTTGGCGATATGACCTATTCAAAGTTAAACACTGAAATGAAGTTTGTGCATGTTTACCTGTATCGTGTGGACACAACAGGGTGTACAGGCCAGGTTGTGCAAACTGCAGGATACAAACAAGTCTATGGTAAAGCATGAGCGTGTGGACAGGGCTTTAGACAATTTTTTTTTAACTTTCGTTAGTTGGCTGTCGTTCGAATTTTACAGTGGATTTATCACTTTTGGGCCAGTTAGTCCTGAACGAACACAAAATTAAACTTATAAACAGCAAGAATGGAAATGTTTTGGCCAGCCGGTAGAGCAGTTCTACTGTAGGGGGAGAGAGTTGTTCACGGGTGTCGTTTATCAGTTACGACATCCAGCACAATAAGTGTTAGTTCCAATTTGTTGATAACGTCTACGGAGTTCGCACTACGACAGAATGAATAGAAAATATGAATGATCCTCATGCGTGTGCATTGGATTGCTTATTGTTATACAATAGGTAAGACACCATGCAATATTATAACCAACAAAGCATTAATTTACCATATTATCTCGCATATAATACCGCACCCCAAGTTTCAAAGTTTAAGTTAATATAAAAATCTCAATACCCATGTGTAATACTCAGGCTAAGTTTGTCAGTTGTCAGTTATTTAGATGACAATTCTGAAGAATTTTAAGGTTTTATTATCAGTATTATTGGACATAACGGGACATACTCATTTTAATTACAGTACTTGCTAATTTTTTCGTAGTACACTAGTGTTATTATATCCATGGTTATACTTGTATTAATATATCTATGGTATGAAGGTAAGGTGTTTATCCTTTTATTTCTTAAATGTTTGAAACGAATGTTAGGTTAAATTTATAGCTAATTATTCTATCTAATAGAAATTAAATGAGGTTAATAAGCAAAAGTAAGTCTCTTTTGTTGCTTTTAATGGATGATCCAATATTCTTGCGTGTGCTTAGTGTTTCTCTGAAAATGGCTGATTTCTTTACTCCTATGTATAATACCCACTCAGACTGTCACATAAATTTTTGGGTGGGGGTGGGGAAATCTGCGTGTTTGAGATAATACGGTACCTGAAAAATTTTCTATTTTAGTTGTACAGTCGGACCTCGTTATAATGCACCCCATTATAGTGGACGATGTCCTTAGTCCCTTCCAAAGTTCCTATATATCATCCACATTGAAAGAACCCGTTATAGTGGATGAGTATAGTGGATGATTCACACTACTAATTCACATGTCCCCATCAACATTTTGTATGCTAAAAAATGCCCATTATAGTGGACAGACACTTTCATTCTTGGATGGCTGGTTGAATAAGTGACTTTGCAATCTGAATAATGGAAGAAATTACAGTAGTTAATTATTAAAGTTGTCAACACTGCAGTGTTAAACATTGTTAAAGTTGCAGTTGCACCCTTAAACCCATGACTTCCAAGAAATGCCTCTTACAGTACCTTTTTTCCCAATATGGGGCACCTTAAGTCACAATAGTTTAGGGTTGTAGTGTACGGTACATATGCCTATTGCTTTTGCAATCTTGTGCCCTTTGGTTGATGAGACTGAAAATACAGTATGTATTGTTTTCACCCTGTTATTCCTTTGTTTCCTGAGCCTATAAATACAGTACAGTATGTTGATGGTAAGGAAATAGAATTACTGTACCACAGCCAAACCTCTCACCATCTATTGCCACCAGTTTCATCAACCCCCAACTGCAACAACCATAAATCAGTACTGTTATAGTGGTGGCCTCTTAAAAAAACCCACCTAGAAATGGTACATAGAAAAACCCACCATCAAACTTGGCTCTTATTAAATAAAAAGTGTTACTGTTTTGCATGCACTGTAAGCTACATGAGTGTAGCTAAAATAAAGCAGCATTTAACCTAGAGTGACCAACATTATCAAAAAAAAAAGTTTTTTTTTCATTTTCTGCAAAAATACACCATAATTGTTTGGTTTTTCGCACGATTTCAAGGCAGTATCACATATAAATGGAAAAGTGCCATCAATATTCCATATGGCCAAGTGGTAGGCCATACCTCCCTCTACTTCGAAAATAAATATTTTACTGTTACCTACAGCCACCATTTTAAGTAATCCTTTAAAGCAGTGGTTTCCAACAGTATAAATAACATACATTTATGTACAGTATGTATGTAAAAATATTGTGAGCATTAACATGGATGCACAGTATATTATGTGGATTTAAAGAAATCTGTTATTGGACTTTGTTTTGAGGACTTGGATGTGGCATGCACTTGCTCGATTTCTTTCTGAAGATCAAATGCCTTTTCTAGTAAGCTTCCAGAGGTGCCTGCTGCAAAGCACACTATTTCTTTAATATAGAGTGATGCTTTGAAAATTCTCTTCCTCTTCCTCGGATTCCTCACTCTCTTCCTCTGTTTCTTTTGAACTGATTACAGAAAGCAGTATGCTTTCAGTATCGCTACCAAGGGTCTCATGAAGCTCCACACTGCTCTCATATTGCATAATTTCATTAACACTGACCAACTCCATGTTCAATAGTTGTTCATCAGTGGGAACAATATCCACTTCAGCAACGTTGGGGTTGTCCATTGGTACACCACACTGTTGAAAACATTTGGCAATGGTGATCTTGGAAACGCATTGCCAGGCTAATTCGACCCACCAAATGCAGTCTAGAATAGTGATCGACTTACTAAACTCCACTGCCTTTTGGCAGTCATCAGCATTTGCAATTAACATGTTTTGCAACTGCTGGTGGTAGTGCAGCCTCATTGTTTGGATTATCCCTTGATCAAGAGGTTGCACCTCTGATGTTAAGTTAGGGGGTAGATGCAGCAGCCAAACATTTGTGAGCTCAATGGGTCCATGACTAGTAGAATTGTCTACCAAAATGACAATTTTCCGCTGCTTGCACTTCATGGCTGTGTTTACACTTTTCACCTAGTCCAAAAAAAAACAGAACTGGTCATTCATGCTTTTTTGTTGAAGCAGTATTGCACTGGAAGGTTTTCTGGATTCACGTTATTTTGCTTGAATGCTCTAGGACGTTCAGCATGACCAATGACTAGAGGTTGTAGTTTTTCACCCAAGGCACTACAGCAGAGAAGGACAGTTATGCGTTCCTTAGCTTGTTTGCCACCCTTGCACCGATCGCCTTTCTGAACAAGGGAACGGGTTGGAAGCTGTCAATAAAACACAGCCGTTTCATTGGCATTAAAAACACCTGTCAGACTGTAATCTGCAATCAACGTAGGCAGCTTTGATTTCCAGTCATCAGCAGCAACAAGATTCACATCAGCTGACTCTCCACTTAAAGAACAACATTGAATGTTATGCCACAGTTTGAACTTTTCCAGCCAACCATTGCTGGCAGTGAAATATTCATGTCCCAGTGCTTGGGTGACTACTTTTGCTTTTTCCTGAAGCAGTGGCCCAGTTAAAGGAATGTTCTTGGATTGACAACTTGAGAAAAACTGAAAAACTTTTTGATCCAAATCATCAGCCACAATCGTTTTCCTTCTGCTAGAACAACTTTCATTAAATGCTTTCAAAATTTTGTCCCTTGCCTTGACAATATTCACCACTGTTGTTTTTGACATCACAAAATCTTTGGCCATCTTTCACTGAGATTTCCCTGCCTTTACTTGGTCCAGAACTTCCACCTTCTTTTCTATCGTTAGCTCCACTATTTTTCGCTTTGACATAATGTTACATACACTCGTTCACTTTGACAACAAGATGCGTAGTGAAAAGGGTTTTCCCCTATGAGTGTCTGGTAGATGAAAAGGGTTTTCCCCTATGAGCGACTGGTAGAGTGAATTTTGGCTGTCCGATTGGAGCATGATTGCACCGAAATGGTCAACATAGAGAGGTGATGATGACTGTTGTGCCAACTGTAGGTGGTCAGTGGTCAATATCCAGAGGTGGTCAACTTATGGAGTGTGCTCACAATGGTATGCCTATGGGAGCATTTTGCTTTCAATGATTCATGGTCAAGATAAAGAGGTGGTCAACAAATGGAGGTGGTCAACTTGGGAGGTTATACTGTATTTTAAACAATATATATATATATATATTGTTTAAAATAATTATGAAAGATATATCATTAATTTTTACATGTTTTCCTATGCTACAATTCCTGCAGAGTGCAACGTGATGAACCTTGGTGACATGTTCTTCAGCAACCTCGAAGCCCACGCACTTTCCAAGGGACACAAGAGACTTTAATTCCAATCCTTTGATATCCTATTCAGCAACAGCCTCGGAACACAATTCTTACATGCAGAGGTCAAAGTCCTTCTTGTAACACCCTCCCTTCACCTGCTGGTTCATAGGCTGAAGGACAGGAGGTGTCTTCAAGGTTTTGTGGGTGAGCAGATACATTATCCAGGATGAGAAGAGCTTGCAGGGGTAGATATCTTTCTTGGAGAAGAAAGCTCACTCGTAACTCGTATTTTTGCTCAATCTCAAGTCTCGAATAACTCGAGTATCTCAAAGAACTCGTAAGTTAGGACACTTGCAAGTCAAGGTATCGCTGTATTTAACCAGGTTAAAAGTCAAAAAAGAGTTAAGAGTCTCGCTCTCCACGTTGCCCCAAGATTTGATAAACTTTGTGCCAATAAACAACACGCACCCTTGCATTAAATTTTGATGCATTAGATGTAGGTAAATTAGTAATTTGATATCAAAATACTGTAAATATGCATGTTCGATGACACACACATCATCTATTAAAAGTCAGGGAGGCATGGAGGAAAAAAAATTTTTTTAGGGAGGTGCAGTAGCATAAAGGTTGGAAACCACTGCTTTAAAGCCAAACAAAAAAACCATACATCCTTTAAAAACCCATCTCCAAAGTATTTCAAAATTTGAAAGAATGTGGAATAAAGAGTTTGCAATAAGCCCATGCAGCAATTTTTTTCAAAACTCAACCTGGTATTTATAAAAATTGTATTTGAAAAGTGTGTACCTCAAAAAATTTCTTCCAAGAAAATTCTACATTGGCCACTTAAGGAACGTCTTCTGCAAGGATGAAAATGAGCCATTTCCCTAGGCATCATTCAGATTTTTAGACTTTAGAGGAGATGATCGTCCAGCATCCCTATGGAATTTATTCCTGCAAAGAACATTTTCTATGGTGCAATTCCAATGAACTTGCAGCTTCATATGTAATTTCAATTGAACCTAATGTGTACAAGGAGATCTTATCCATCTGGGGGTTATGGCACGTGTGCGTTAATGCATATATAATAACTTGTGTCAAATGCATTTATAATAACTTGTGTCTAATGCAATTTTGATGTTGTGTGAATAAATTTTTGGTTTAAGCTCAAATTTTTCTTGAAAACCAGTAGTAGTCACTTTAAGATTCATGTCAATTAATAAGAAAAACATATTAACTACGTTTAAAACTTTAAAAAACTAACTTAGAGAGGTAAAAAATATTTTGCAGGGCATCTTGTTGGAAAAACATGTAATATAAAGGCCCACGCATGGGGCCTTAATAAACATGGGGCCAAGTTCGCCAAACATGCTGTACCCTTCTTGCACTGGACCTACAAAAAGATTTTCTATTCACGGAACCCCTGGTAGCCATTCATCTGCGACAGTCGATCCTCTTGCTATTTTGATCTCCTAATATTTTTGTAGGCTCCATGAAGGAATATTGAACCCCATTATAAACCGGAGCGATTTATTGCATTGGATACACAAATTCTCATCCGATCTCATCTGTACCTCTAATACCAGGGGGGCCAACATGAGGCCCACCAGGAGTCATGTTGCAGCCCACAGAGCTAGGTCAAATGAGCATAAAACTGTTGTACATGTCACCAAAAGAGCATTACATCATGAGTTGGCATCAACCAGACAAGTGTTTGTCTACAATCTCACATACTGGGACGCCACAATGTGGCCAAAGCTGCAGGGCGCCTGCTTGTTTACTTTAATTCAACACAAAAAAGTTAGGTGTGTGGCCCAGCAAGAAACATTATTTCTAAAATTTGGCCCACCTGCTGAAAAGGTTGGCCACCCCTGTGTAATACCCAAAAATCGGCAAATTAGTGTAGTACCTGTGGACAGGGCTGTAAACAAAACAACAAACACTCCAGTATAACCACCCATGAAACCGCCTTGGTGGCCCAAAGATAGCGTGCTCGACTAATGTGCTCATGCTCGTAACGTGAGTGTGCTCGACAAAACTGGGCCATGTTAATTTGGTTTCTTTGGTGAGAGAAAGGACTTCAGGGCACCTTCTGTCCTTTGGATGGGAAATAAAGCCACAACCTTTTGCTGTTCAGTAAATTTATCACGTGTAGGAGCTCACCCCTGGTGTCGATAGAATAACAGTCCCAATGAAGAGAAATACCAGGTGTGCAAGTTTAAAATGTTTTTTTTTTTTCATTAAAACTACACCACAATTTATGTATAATGGCAAAAGTTCATTTATTCAAAATATTTGCCATTGCTTTCTACACATTTTGACCATCTTTCAAGCAATTTATAGATGTGATTCCAAAAGAACATTTTGTCCTTCATCAACATCCATTCACCAAGCCATTTTTCCATTTCGTCAAATATTGTGATATACTGCTCAACCAGTGCATACCCCATTAATGAAAACAAATGGTAATCTGAAGGAGCCAAGTCTGGTGAATACAGTGGGGAGGGTAAGAGTTCCTAACCAAGGTTGGAAAAGGCTTCTTTGACCAGTTTGGCTGAATGTGCAAGAGTATTGTCATGCTGCAAAAGGACTTTGCCATGTCTTACTGCCCATTCTAGCTGTATTATGATCAATGCATAGTTGAAATTGATCACTTGCTGTCAGTAATGATTAGATTCTACTGTTTCACCAGGCTTGAGAATCTCATAGTACACAACACCCTTCTGATCCCACCACACACAGCATTGTATTCCTCCCAAAGCAATCTGGTCTTGCACTTGACTTTGATGGTTATCCTGGCTTTACCCATTAATTTCTGCATTTGGGATTATTAAAATAATCAACCAGTAACAACCTGATGCAAAAAATCTCTTTCTTTCATAGCATTGAAGCAGCATTTCACACAGCTTTTTCTTTTCCAACTGCCATTCACTCAGCTCACGTGGCACCTATTTGGCAACCTTTTGTATCCTTCCCATGGCTCTCAGGTGATCAGAAATGGCTTGCTGAGTGATATTTAATTGCTCTGCCATCATTTTTTTGTATCTGCATATCTTCTGCATCCAATAATGCTTGCAATTGGACGTGTTGAAATTCTTTTGGTCAATTTTTGCATTGTTTGTCAATGACATTAAAATCACCACTTTTGAGTAATCTAAATCAGCATTCCTGTGGAGCAAGCTTGCTATAAGTTTCAGCAACAATTTGATTACTTTCTGATGCATTTTTCTTTTGATTGAACAAAAAAAGTCAGTTAGTGCCACAAATGCTCTTTATTGGCCTCAAACTTTGACACGTTTACCACCAAAAGGAGGTGTGCTGCTAACATCTACCCAAACAAATGAATATCTCGGTTATTAGTGGGCTGTCATAGCTACAATATATCACTGTGGTTTTGAGATAAAAATTAATTGGCATTGTGCACCATCTCTTGGAAGAAAAACGACATTTTAAACTTGCACACCAGGTAGGTCTGCGATAAATAGCATCTGTTGCAGCATTAGATTTTAGGCTGGTGGTGAACAAAAGTCGTCCAACACATCGCTCGTATTCCAATTCTACAACAATTGGGCATCTGACCCTGCCATATGCAAGAGAAGGGCTAGTGGTGATCAGTGGCATCACTAGGGGGTGCAGGCCACACTGGGTGACACCACTCACACCTTGAGAAATGGGGTGACACCAAAGAAGAAGAAGCGGCTTTTTTTTTCAGGAGAGGGGGTGACACCATGGTGTCACTGCACCAGGTGATGCCAACCCTATTGATGCAACTTGTGGTGATGATGATTAAGGCTCCATCAAACAGATTGACGTTATAATGCTGCATTCCAAAATACAATGCAGTGTTATAGCTTCGTGGCATTGTATTGTTTGGAATGGATACAGTGTATCTTAATACTGTGCAGGTCCTTCTATATGTTTATTGGTGGATTTTGAATTATGAACTTTTGAATTTCTTAGGAGTTTGAAGGTCCAATATCCAGCTCTACCTCATAAAGGGCTTTGCCTGTTTGGCTGAGTTTCTGGATGTTGGTGGTATGGCATTGGTGAGGGTGAATAACAGAAACAGAGTGGCCACGACAGTGGAACACAGCATTGAGTTTGAAGACATTCCCTATAAATGTAGAAACAAACTAAAATTCAATATGTGCTGTAATGTCACGTTGACTGCTTTCTTCCACCTGGGGCAGGGTCGGGTCTGCGGATTCTAATCCTCCACTCCCGCCTATCCCCCACCAAGTCCCCCTCCACCCCACACGCCACCATGTCCCTTTGCACCACCTGCTCCCACGTCCGTTTTGATCTTCCTCTACCTGTGGTGCTCCCAATTACCTGCACAATGGACCTAATAAGCCCTTCCTCTCCCCTCCTCATCACATGCCCATACCACCTCAAACGATTCTCACTCATCTTTTCTGCAATGTCCCCCACCGCCAAGCTACCTCTAAAGTAATCGTTTCTAATTACGTCAGATCATGACACCCCACACATGTAGTGCAGCATTCACATCTCAGCCACTTGCATTTGCTTTTCATGGTTCTTCCTGACTGCACAACACTCTGAGCCATACACCATTGCCGGCCTAACGACAGTTCTGTAAACTTTGCCCTTCAACTTTATTGGGACCCGGCAGTCACACAGGAGCCCACTTGCCTGTATCCACTTCAGCCATCCGGAATTAATCCTATGGAGTCATGTCAGAATATCTCCCCATTGCTCTGAAAAAACCTCTGGAATCACCTATTCCCCACAACCAATCTCACCCCTTGTCCCCAGCTGCTAAATTTAAAGCTAGGTACTCAGTTTTCTTCAGTTCTATGAAAAGTGGCAAACATGACAATAAAACGAGGTGCAGAATGGCACACAGTGGAGTATTTTGTGAAATGACCACACCAAAAGTCACTAACAAAAATTCCCTCCAGTGGTGTGGCTGAAGCGATTTTCGCACTTGATAATGATCATTACATCGTGCTGTTCTAATTTTAGGACTCCTGGAAGTCACTTTGCCCCACACTATCATTAAGGCATGGTTACACTAGACAGTAACTGTTATAACAGCAATTGCTTTGTGGAACCCCTCTATTGGTATAACAGTTGAGCTGTTATAACAGCAACTGTTACCCAGAATTCCAAGTAGAAAATTTTCTACTCTTCAGTTCTTACTAACAGTTAGGGCAATTAAAAATGGCTGAAACTGAAAATCACACTCCACATGCATCATCATGATCATCATCAAAATATCACGTTTTTTTCTAATAATGAAATAGTATATTTGATCAATAGTTATAGAATTAATTATTTTTTTTCATCAATGCATTTTATTTATTTTGAATGCCTTTTAATTAATGAAGGCACTACGTACTGTATGTGTGTTAAGCCAATGGGTTGGGGAGAAAGCCAAGCAGCCATAACAGGTAGAAACCCTAAGGAGGCTACTCATAGGTTGAGAGGTGGCAGGTCTAGGGGACGTAGGAGAGGGGAAGTTAGCAGCACCCAACGTTCACTACCAGTCCCCCAACTTGGTACTAACTTGGGTTTGCATTGCTTAACTTCAGTGATCTGACAAGAACTGGTGTGCCCAATGCAACTTGGCCACTCTTATCTAATTTACTTTATTACAGAGGTGTGAATATTATTAGAATAAAAACGCAGTTTTGAAGAATATTCAATATAGATTTTTGACTCAACAGTGTTGCCACTGGTAATGTTGCCAAACAACGATTATTTTGTGAGACAACGTTATAAAATTAAATCAAAATAACCATGGATTACAATATAAACAGCCAAAAATTAAGATTTATAATCATTTTTACTTAAAAGCAAGAAGATTTTTTGAAGATTTATTTTATTCTAGTAATTTTCACACCTCTGTATGTTATTTTATTATATTGTGAATAAATTAGAAATGAGTATATTAGAGGTAGCCTGGGGTGGTCGACGTTGCCAAAAAAAATGAGGGAGAATAGGCTGAGGTGGAATGGACACCATGAGGAGAAGGGGAGTTCGTTAGGTCCATCCCAGGGATGCAGGTGGTGGGTAGCACCCGGGGCAGGTGTAGCAGGTTGTCTGTAAGGATATGGTGGTGCTGGGGGTTGATGGGACGTGGTGGGAGATAGACGAGAGTGGAGGGCTGGAACCTGCAGGCCAGACCAGACCCTGCCACAGGTGGGATAAGGGTATGACTGTGATGATGATATTATTAATGAATACCTGTGGAACATAAAATGCAGGGATTACAAAAACCAAGTGAAGAAAATAGAAGCGTGGGAGTTTCTAGGAATAAATTTGATTTTCTACATAAATCATCCTGCTTCACTAGAAACCTGTTTACCCAAACTTGGTGACAGGGTATTTTCTTTTTTTGGCTTTTTCTTTGGCAAATGGTTGATCTATAACTACCCAAGGAAGGCAGCAGCTTGTTGTGTATCTGTTGAAGCTTTCTTTGCAACTGAACTGTCATAAGTTTGCTTTACATGTTTGGTCATGGTTAACAATTACTGTTAGCAAACTGTTATAACATTTACTGTCTAGTGGAACTGCACCTTTAGAAAGTCCAATGTTTTTTGCCCTTCTATTCCTTGTTTTCAGTGATCCAGTGAAGTGGTCACTTGTCCACAGCACTGGCAGTAAGATTCAAAAGTTATTCTTGAAGCTTTAATCCAGTTGTCACAATACTGATGTGAAGAAGTTTGATGCATATGCAATGGAAACTGCAAAGCTTTATGTCAAATTGTACAGCCTGAACACAAAACAGCTGGCAAACAGTTCTCAAAATTTTTACACATTCAGCCGCCACAGTAATTCAGCATGTATTGCTTCCTATTGGGGAACTATCTGAGGAAGCTGCTGAAGCAAGAAACAAGCATTTCCGTCCATATTGGCAGAACCTCACCAGGAAGTTTTCAAGAGAAGCTTAGAATAGACATTTAAAACAGACTATGGCTTAGCTCAGATCCACATTTAAGTAGTTAAAGACCAAGGCCATATAAGACTAGCATGCCATTTTCTCAACAAGCTTGGGAACTTCTACTGGCAGCACCATTGCATATTGCAACATCAGAAAGCAGCAGGGGGATATAGATTAACAAGGATTGGATTAGATTAGTTTAGATTAGGATGGGATTATAATCTCAGCAAACGCAAATGACATAGTTGTTCGTTTCATAGTTATATAAAGTGGTGGTAAGTACCAAGGTAGTTGGGAGGCACTGCAAAAAAGGAGGGTGGAATAAGGGTTTATTTGAATACTCCAGGATACGTATGATGGCTCCATAGCCATGATAAGGACACCTTGGGGGAATACTGAGGGCTTTCCAGTAAGAGTTGAGGTGCACCAAGGTTCAGCATTTAGCCCATATCTTTTCATCCTGGTATTGGACGAACTGCTGGCTGGAGTAGGAGAATAGCCCCCTAGTGCTTGACATTTGCCGCCAATATAGGAAAACTTGGTGACTGCAGAGAACAGATAGAGAAGGGACTAAACGATATTAGAGGGGCAATAGAAAAGGGAGGGCTAACGATAAACATGAAGACAGAGTATTTAGCTTTCAATTGGGAAGGACAGTAAAATAACAGTGACGTACGTTCGAGGGGCAAACTGGTGACAAAGTTTCAAGAGGTAAAGTACTTAAGATCAACGTTCCAAAGAATTGGAGAGATAGACGGATGTGACACGCAGAATCAATGGGGGAGGGGGTGGCTGAAGTAGAGGCAGGCAAGTGGAGTCCTGCGTGATAAAAGGATCCCAATCTAGTTGAAAGAGAAGTTCTGCAGGACAGTGGTTAGACCAGCTATGCTATATGGATCAGAGTGCTGGGCAGTGAGGAAGAGCCACATAAATAGAATGCAAGTAGCCCAGATGCGAATGCTGTGGCACATGTGTGGCGTGTCGAGAGCTGATAGAATTAGGAAGGAGCGTACGTGGAGCACCTGAGGTGGTATGGACACGTCATGCGAAGAAGGGAAGAGGAGCTCGTGAGGTTAATTCCAGGAATGCATGTGGTCGCTGGCACCAGGGGCAGGGGGAGACCAAAGCTGACGTGGGAACAGGTTGTCTGTAAGGAGATGACAGTGTGTGGGATGGACGGGGAACTGGGGGAGAACTAGATGAGAGTGGAGGGCTAGCACCCACAGACCCGACCCTGCCACAGGCGGGATAAGGGTATGATGATGTATTAAGTACCAAGTGTAGAAAGTCTAGAACCTGTTTTAAAGTCTATGTTGAATGGTAAGTGTTCCGTACTAGAAAATGTTGAGAACCACTGGTCTAAGGCCCCCTCTGTGTCTAGGATTCCATCAGCAGGTAAAATTCCAAGTATAGAAGCTCAGCCCCAGATTCTCATAAATTCCTGTAAGCAGTAGAAAGGTTGTTGTTAAATGATAAAATAAACCCAGTGAAATTCGTTTAATGAATGAAAGTCTGTCTATCTCTTCGCACGGATTCTCAGGCGCTTTCCCTGTGAATTCGTTTAGTCACAGGTGTAATCAAAGGTGCAATTCGTGTGATTCCTTTCCTGCAAGATTGAAAAAGCCCAAGTGTACCAACCATGGAAAGTAAAGTCGTGCTAATACCATGGTTCTTTTCCAAGGAGCAATGTCATCGCCATACCCCGATCCCCGTGGCAGAGTCTGGTCTGTGGTTTCTGAAGGGAGCGGATTATTGCGTTGGACACACCAGTTCTCGTTTGATCAATGAAGTTAAGCAACGCAACCCCAGCTAGTTCCAACAGGGGTTGCTGCTTGGGAAAACTGAGTACCGCTGATGCCCAAAAATCGTCGCATTAGTGTAGTGTCTGCGCAGTCTCTGCATTAGAGCTACGCAGTGCACGAGGCTCTAATGACCTTGTAGTTGAAGGGCCCTAAAACACCAATGTAAAATACAACGGTTTCTGGACCTCCACTGGCCTTCATTTTTATTTAGCATATATCTCCAGAAAAAAAGCATTTTTTTTTATTAAACATATACCCTGTCTCGGTGGCGGCAGAGGTAGCATTGGCGACTACTGTGTCAATTGCTCTTGGTTCGATCCTGGGAATGGATGAGAAGTTCGATGTTACTTGCACATAACACTTTCTTATATGCAACGGGTTGATCGGCAAAATTTCCAGGTGTCGGAACTCGCCCTTCCTAACGTCGGTGTAGGAAAAGTACCTCAATTAGGAAAAATAGGCTGACGATAAATTAGGAACTACCGTTCAATTAGGCAAATGATACCCGATCCTGCAATTGCCGTGGAAAGGTTTAGCTAATTGCCTGCTTCAGTGGCTGGGGGTGGGTCCGTACGCCCCTTATTACACCCTCGATTCTGACGGAGAAAGGCGGCCTCATTTGGGGGATGGGATATCTAGTGCGCCTTCTGTCGGAATGGAAGTTAAACTGTGGTTCCGTGTGGTGTGTAGAATGTCACCCTAACTAAAAATAGCCCTTTCTATGTTGAATGATGAATACGTGTTGATGGCAAAATTTTCTAATGTTGGGGGCGCTCCCTTCTTGATGGCCGTGTACGAAATTGTCACAACGAATAAGTCCTACAGACCACCATTAAGTTGAGAGCCGGCTGCCAAAATTACCATCCAATAAGTCGTCGGTATGTTTCATGTTCAAATGAGTTAAATGGGTACCCTGCCCGTGTCTTGATCTCGGTTCTGATTCGTCGATGTTTTTCTTTTCACGTTACATCTGTACTCTTGGAGGGTACCCTAGGAAGATTGCAGCTGTATGAAATGCCAAGAGAATCTATAAATTTTTCAGGAACAATGCAGATATGTCAGGAGCATTTTCCTGCGTCATCCTGTTATTTTTGTAGAAGGTATTTTGCATTCATTTCGAGGACACCTTTTGTTTGCCAAATTTTAAACCCTTTTCATACGACCACGCGAATGTCATTTTTCATAATGCGCCTTACAATGGAAAAATCCCAGCATTTGAGCTGTTAATTACCGCTCTTGGGTGCCTTTGATGCTTCAGGGCAGAAGTTGACATTGCATTGTGATAATCATGCGGTGGCATCTTTATAATGCAACGTGTTAACTTGCGTGAGCCCTAGTAATGCTTCAA
>JAAFCE010001036.1:59349537-59378358 GCA_013389805.1 Trigoniulus corallinus | reverse complement strand
TTTATAATGCAACGTGTTAACTTGCGTGAGCCCTAGTAATGCTTCAAGGCCTTAAGTGCGCCCACCCAGTGGCAGGGACTTGTCAATACCGGCGGTTCCTGACTAAAGTTTGCAATTTCCTCGTCAGGGAAGTAAACCCTGGTTCCCTGCAGTATACATGGCGTCATCTGCGTTTTAAAAAGGAACCTGGTCTCATTCATTCACTGAGTACTTTTCCCGCCTATGAAATATGGAGTGGCCATTGCTTTTGTCAATCGAGACCCATGAGTGATCTATTGAACATTTTGATGGTTGTCGATGAGGGGGCGGGCACCACATTTCTCGTCTGAGCGCTGAAGTTAAGCAACGCAACCCCAGCTAGTACTGACATGGGTGGCCGCTTGGGAAAACTGGGTACTGCTAACACCCAAAAATCGTCGCATTAGTGTAGTGTCTGTGCAGTCTCTGCATAAGAACTACACTGTGAACGAGGGCTCTAAATGACCTTGTATTTGAAGAGCCCTAAAACACCAACAAACAAACAAATCCGCGTTCGATACTGAATCGAGGTGAATTGGTTTCTTTCAGGCGAGAGATGGAGTCCCCGAGTGCGCCTTCCTTCGGATAGGAAGTAGTGGCAAAATTTCCCCCAAGGCGTTGCCCTCTGTACTATGCAACGGATAGATTAGGCAAAATTTCCAGGTGTGGGAGGTCGCCGCTCCTGCCGTTCCAGCGTAGGTGAAATTCCCAAACGAACAGTAGACCGACAATAAATAAACGTAGGGGTTGCAGCTTTGGTCGGCAGCCGGCTGCGGAAAAACGCTATCGAATATATCACCGTTGTGCCCGTTCAGGCGGACAAGATGGGCACTTGACCTTGCCATTGGCGGGTAAAGGATTAGAAGTTGCTTTGTTTGAGGAGCCAGCTTCGCCGAATTTCTGGGTAGATACTGGTAGTTTTGAGAATTTAATCCTAAAATTGGGTATCAGCTTGTATACTTGGTGGTCACACCTGCATTACCCCTAAAATATTCTGGTGACGCCAGGAATTCTGTCTGGGACGAATCGAGACGAGTGACAGTATTCCGGCGAGGTCTAATAGCACAATTGTTGATTGGGTACAAAGACAGTTGTAGTAGGCCTAGTAGATAAAGTGAACTTTTCGGCCCTTGCGAGTTCATAGACACTGTTTCAAGATTCGTTTCTAATGGAATTGCTACTGCCATTTCACAGTTTAGGCTACGAAGTCATTTACAGTAGTTTTTTTGGCACGAAAACCTTGTAATGCTTCATCAAAAAGAATAGTGCTTGGGGATACGTGGCACTGACCGCTAGAACGGTAGGTAGTAGGCACTCTTCCGATTTCGTCATGGCCAACATGTTCTCCTTCCTCTCGCCCCCTCCGGTCCTTTCACCTCTGTAGAACGGTGATCGAAATACCAGAAATTCTAGGGCAAGTGGTCACATCCTGGTGGTTGGAGGGACTGATGTGGGTCACCGTGTGGCCAATGATTCCAAAATGGTTCTATTATTTCAAAGTAGTCATTTGTCATTGATTTTGGTGAATTTACGTTTTCGTTTGCAATTAAATATGCCTTGAGTTTTCAAAAATAGACAAAGGTGACAATGACCAGAGTAGGATTTTGGGAACTTCTTACTATCCTCAACAATTTCGGAAAAATTCAGGAAATTCATAAAATATGATATTTTCGCTTTTTTCCGGTTTCTCACTGGAATTTTCCTGTTTCTGATTACATGTGTTAAGTTGGGGTACTATTCGGCAATGCTCCACAATTTGGCTTCAATTTCTATACCTGTGGTTCAGTGGCGTACCGAGGGGTGGGCGGAGGGGGACAGATGTCCCCGGGAGCAGAAGACAGGGGGCGCAAAAATGCGCAAAATATGAATTCACATTAAGTTTAGTGGTTGCCAGAGGGCGCAGATTTTGGTCTTTGTCCCCAGGCGCAGAATACCCTCGGTACACAACTGCTGTGGTTTTAATCCCCTTGAAACCGGGTCGACATTTTGCGATATTTTTTAAATTGCAGTTGTTGCCTTGAATAGTGTTAGACCCGCCTCGGTAGTGCAGCGTGTTCGAATAATACGTATGTGGTTATAGGTTTGATACTGATTCGAGGTGGGTTAGCTTCTCTGAGGCGAAGGAGACGCCCCAACTTCGCCTTCCATTGGATGAGAACTAAAATCGAGGTCCCGTGTGGTATACAATGCCATTTGTACTTAAAACAGCACTCTGCTATGCAAAAGGTGTAGGCGAGGCGACAGTGGTGGCTCGTCCGTAGGGGCTGCGGGGCTGCAGCCTCTCCACTATAACTTTTACAAAACTCTCAAGTTGTATGGAAATGTGGTGCCAAATGGACTGGGCAGGAACTTTTACAACCCTGATTCAGTGAATGAAAAAAGATGAAAAGTTCATAATTTTTCCATCCATGTCTCTTTCGTTTAAATGATGCTTTTATCGTTTCTTGGGCTGCAATAGTTCCTGCCTAGCCCGTTTCTCTAAAGCAGGCAGCACCGTCTATGCACATACAAACCAAGAAATGAAATTGTCATGGGCATATTAGCCTAATAGCTGATTTATTGACGATTTTAGGATAAATAGGAAATTTAATTTTAAATTTGAATATAGTTTTTTTAAATATACTTTAAATTTTTCTATATCATTGTAATTCACTTTTCTATGGTCGCCACCGACCAGATTCACTAATACAAAGCTCCTAATTGTACTAATCATTCTGACAAAGAGAAACTTTATCCTATTTTTTGCAAGATATATTATATAAATTTAAAAATATATACAGTAGAACTTCAGTATATCGAACTCGCTTATATCGAAATCCTGCTTATTCCCGACTTATATCGAAGGTTGAGCACCGGTCCCGCCCGATGTAAATTTTAGCTTTACATATATTTCCGGATTTGGATATATCGAACTATTTTTCACGGTCCTCTGAGGTTCGATATAACGAGATTCTACTGTATTCTGTAATTGTAATAGAGCTCTAATAAGAAAAAAAACAGCATATCAAAGGGCTATACACTAGTCCCACCTCCACCCCACAGAAAATTGTAACTTTATCCATGCAGCCCCACCATAGTTAATTTTCATGAGCCGCCACTGCGAAGCGAAATTCCCAGGTGTAGTAGCTGCCCCCTGGCGTCTGTTGAGTACCTCAGTGAACAGTGGACCAACGATAAGTGAGCATTCGATTTGCAGCTTTCGTCAGCAACCGGCTGCATAACATACCGTCAAATATTTCACCCATATGTCCTTCCGAAGGACAAAGATGGGTACCCCACCCGGACATAGGCAAGAAAAGGGTTAGTAGTTGTATTTTTTTGCTTTACTGTCAATGGTGTTAAATTGTGAGACGGGTTTTCGTCCCCCCCCCCCAATTGGATAAGTTCCTATTGTATTATTTAATGACCACTCATAACCCTTTTACAATGGCAACTTACCAAGAAGAGCCCTGTGATGTTTTGGGGCCGGTCCAGCCCTGTACTTGTTCCACATAATGTATATATTGGCAAAATCCATGTGGGGGCTGTGGCGAGGTCGTAGCTGTCTCGTGCAAGCGGGATAAACTGTGATAGTCAAATAAGGGGTTTCGGAATGATAATTATGATGTTCGAGAGGATTAGGATTGTAAAGACGGCGTTGTCCTGATCAGGAAAGCAAGAGGTCACCTAGGATTCAATTAATTGCTTGCCAAAAATACGGTATATAGCTGAAGTGAAATGGACCGGATGATCTCCCAAGTGAATACGCAGCTACTTTCGATTGTATTGTCGTAGGTGGCCAGTTCTGACCCCCAATGAAGTCCAAATGTATCCTCCTCTACCACCCTCGATCCTCCTAAGGGTGAGTCAACTCGCCGTCTTCTTTTTTGACCTGTGATAGCAAAGATGTAGGTCAGATATGTAATCGGGGTGACCTACTATCAACTTGAAATGGGAGCGTCGTTATCATTCGGCCGCAGTTATTTTTCGGATGGTCACTTACAGGAAAGAGTTGAATGGCAAGGGTAATCGCCAGGTAATGTTGCCACTGACCTCGTCTCCGTGTTGTGTACTACTCATTCCACCAGGTGGCCCCCATTCATTCAGCATAAGTGGCGTTCGCTGAATAGCATTAGTAAGCGATATTTCTTACAATTTGTAAAGGACTAGAGGTGGAGTCGTCTTGCAAATGTTTGGCAACTAATAATGCGAGAGGTGTGATCGCGATGGTAGTTTCCAAGGCAACGGTCTTTCAGACCTAGAAGAATTAATGGTTATCAATTCATAACGATGTTTACATAGTTCGTCCATCAAACAAGAGACAATGCTAACCAATATGGGGCCCAAGGACCTCTAACTTCTCTCAACATCCCTTCCCTAGCTGCTGTTGGTAGTACCATTTGCCAATTTATCGACATTCCCACTCTTAAAGGTCTGATAATAGGTTGATTTCTTTTTTCCCTCTAGGTGGCGGTTTTGCAACCTCCCCTATGTATCAGTCCTCCAGACTTGAACAAGGAGGACTGGCCAGAAGTTGCCTACATCGTCGTCCCCTAGCCACCATTTTGGAGGCTGTGCCTTTCTGGGACTCGTCGGTGAACCTCGTAAGTATAACGTGTGCGCATTCTTTATTTTGGTGAACTAGGTCTTAAACATCATAGCTGTTATTGTTTGCGATGTGGATCATGCATCTGATAATTGTCACCCAGAGGGAAGGCTGTCACCACTGGGGATCCCGGTAGATTCAACCAGGGGCTACTTGGGACAGTGATGCATTTTTTATAAGTTTAAATGCTATGAGGGCTATTTTTTTTCAAGGTTCGATCGGTTGCCACATGAAAACCACAGTGAAAATCTAAACTGGTTTATTTGGAACATTTAGGTACACATTCCAGCTATTTCTCTACATAGTCACCTTTCTGACTGAGACAGTTGTCATAGCCTGTTACGAACTTTTCTAAACTCACGTCATAGAAGGCAGCCGTCGGTCCTTTTAGCCAACTCTGTACGAGTATACTGGTCTGCAGCTCGTTGTCCGAGTCAAACTTCTGTCCTTTAGGTATGAGTGTTTCAGCACCCACCATACAGCCCAGACTTGGTTCCCTCCGACTTCCATCTCTTTGCTCACATGAAACGCTGGCTAGGAGGACAGATGTTTGACTCCGACGACGAGCTGCAGACTAGTATACTCGTACAGAATTCGCTGAAAGGACAGGCGGGTGCCTTCTATGATGAGTCTATACAAATGTTCGTACCACGCTATGTCAGAGAGGTTACTATGTAGAGAAATAGCTGGAATGTGTACCTATATGTTCCAAATAAAACAGTTTGGATTTCACTGTGGTTTTCATTTTGCAACCGATCGGACCTTGAAAAAAGGATGTTTACCTCCGACCTGAATCGGTGTAACGTGCTTGATTTACTGCGCCACTGGTTCCAGGTACTATACTGCAGGGGTGGCCAACAAGTCGATTGCGATCGACCGGTCGATCGTGAAGCCAATTTTGGTTGATCACTCGCGATGTGTTAACTTAAGACCCACCTCGGTGACGTAGTGGCTCAGTGTTTCTAGGTCTGCATCAGTGGTTCTAGGTTCGAACCTCCCCCTCCCCACTTCGACTACGCCTACGACAATAAGTCGATTGCAACACATTTTTAAGATAAAAAGATCTTTTGTATACAAAAGTTGGCCACCCCTGCTAGCCTCGAGTGCACCTTTTTTTAGATGAGAAATAAAAAATCGAACAGTAGACCAACGATAAATAAGCATAGGGGTTGCAGGTTTGGTCGGTAGCCGGCTACGAAAAACACCGTCTAATAGATCACCCTTGTGTCCGTTCAGAGGGACAAGATGGGTACCCCACACTGCCATAGGTGGGGAAAGGGTTAGGAGTTGGTTTTGCTATGATATGTTTACTAAAATGTTTGAAACCTTAATTCTCATTCTATTTTAGCAGCTAACAACGTTTGTTCAAGATCATAAACTTATTTCATGTAGCCCCAAATGACGGTATAATGTTTGTGGTTTTATGCAAACTATGAAGTTCTACACCTTGCCCAGTTTACTAATTTGATATGAATGACAAGATTTTAGGTTATCATGCTTTCAGAAGAGGCAATATTTAGGTCAGTGATTCCTAATTAGGGGGTTTGGAAGCGCTTTAATGGTAATTACACTAAAAATTTGGTCGCTGAATCTATTTTCAGTCTCACAGTGAGTGAGTGACACATGGTTGTTAGTTCTCACCTAATAACTTTTATCTGGTGTGCTATAACCCTTCTCCTCACTGCAGTGGCAAAGGAGGTAGCGTACTCGATTACTGCGTCAGTGGTTCTACTTTCGATACTGGATCGAGATGGGTTGGCTTCATTCGGGTGAGTGAGCTGTCGGATTAGATGCAAAACCGTGGTTCCCTGTGGTGCACAATGTCATTTGCACGTAAAAGATCTCTCTTCTGTGCAACTGGCGGATGAGTCAAAATTTCCAGGTGTAGGAGCTCGGCCTATTTGATGCCGTCTATATATTTATAGTTAAGTGGTGTTCGCCCTTTGTGGCTAGCCAGGTACCTAGGATGTCGATAGTAAGTTAGCTCCCTTTTGATTTGTTGGTGTTTTAGCGTCCTTCAACTAAAATGGTTATTAGAGCCCCGTCCACTGCGTAATTATAATGCGGTCTGCACTGACACTGCGTTGTTACAACGATTAATCCCCACGTGGGCTTATGTGCGATGGAAAAAATGGCAGAGCCAATTGTTAATTTGAAATGTCTTTGAGTTGCACCTAGATGGCAGCAGATAAAAATCGTATGAAGCTATCTACGCATCCTACAAACTCTGCTACTACGTGCATTCCTACGTAAATCACATGATCTTTGTACATAGGTACGTTACGTGCATAACACTACCAGCAAAACAATTTAAGTCCGGTAGAGGGAGACATCTCTATGGCTTTTATACGGCAGAGGTTTCTCCACAATTCAAATATCTTTAAGTGGGCCACTGATTACTGCCTCTCAAACCCAAGGGTCATGAAAGTGACGGTAATCAAATCAATTGCCGATGTTTATTAGCATCATAATTTTGTGTTATTTGTTAGTATTTTAGGGCCCTTCAACTGCAAGGTCATTAGAGCCCCGTTCATTGCGTTGTTGTATGTTATGCATACGGGCTGGGGGCCAAGCAGCCATAACAGACTGAACCTAAGGCCCAGCTCAAAATGAGACGAATTCTCTGCAGTTGACGCAGGGTGACTCACCATAAATTTCTGTGGTTCACATGATAGTATGTAGTTGCGCATGTTAAGTCGCAGGGTGACATGACTGAGTGCCTGCGCCACGTGACCCTTCGGGGCGCAGTACCAATGCCGCAGTTTCCTTCGTGAAGTTGGCGTGATAATAACAAAAAGCGGTTCAAAGCAGTGAAGTTATCTTGTTTTTTGATGCAAGTATGGTGAAAAACTGCGATTCAATGTACGATGATTGCCTGCTAGCACTAGAAGTACGGATGGGTCAAAAATGACCTATTTTCGATTTTAGTTGGCTTTCGTTTCTTTTCTATGAACGATAGAAAGCTGTGCTTTCTTGACTTTTCCTAAAATGAAATGTAGTTTGTGTTTTTGTAATTAAAAAAATTTATATTTCAATACTTTTTTAAATAATTGTATCACTACCTATAAATACTAATCGGCCAAAAATGACCTCCCATTAGTTTTAAAGCTTTAGTTCAGTAAAATGTAGTTTTGGAGGGGTATAGAAAGAGGGGTTCAAAGTGATCTTTGCAATGAAAGACCTTACATAGGTAAAGACCCTGCTCAGCAAAGAAATTCCTAGCCCTTTTTCTGCCTGTGGCAGGGTTGGGTACCCATCTTCTCTCTCTGAATGGAAACATGGGCGATCTGTTGGGCATTGTTTTCCACAGCCAGGTGTCAACCAAAGTTGCAACCCCTATGCTTATTTATTGTCAATCTCCTGTTTGCTGGGTACTCCATTGACGCCCAGGGGTGAGGTCCTACATCTAGAAATTTTGCCTTATCTACTCGTTGCAAAGTAGAGAGGGTACTTTTATGTGCAAATGACATCATACACCAGATGGGACCTCAGTTTTACTTCTCATCCATAAGAAGGCACACTCAGGGCCTCTCCCCCACCCAAAAGCGAGTCCACATCTGTCCAGTATCAAACCTAGAACTACTGATGCAGCTACCAAGCATGCTAACCACTGTGCCACTGAGGTGGGCACAGACCCAGCTCAAAATGTATGTGATGATATATCATCTGATGTTTATACAGTATGTGGCTTTTGAAGCCATACCTGGGAAAGGGATGTAATGTAACAATGGATAGTTATTTTACATGCATTTTAGGAACTGTCAAGGAAGAGAAGTGCCTGATGATGAAGCTATTATGAAAATCAAACCATTGCTTTAATTTGAAATTTATGCTTCTTCATCTGGTTGCACTCTAACTATTTACAAGAGCAAGAAGTCAAAAACTGTTTATTTGTTGAGTTCAATGCATAAAAGTCAGTGTAGATGAAAATCACAAAAGAAGTTACCTGAAACACTAGAATAATATAATTGAAGCAAAGTTGGGGCTGATGTTTTGGACCAGATGACAAGATACAATACTATTAAAAATGGAACTAGATGCTGGCCTGTGGCAGTATAGTATAATACTTTAGATTTAGCATGCATCACTGCTTATATTGTATATTGTGATGTCACAAAATCAAAAATATCTAGATGTAGGCCTACGTTTTGTCAATTTGCATGTAAAAATAAGTCAAAGATTTGTAGTGGGCGTCAAGCTGGAGAAAAACCTACAGTTGTCAAATGTAATGATTACTTGCAAACTATGGCTAATTAATACAAATTTAAAGTAAATTCTTGAAGTAAAATGGATTAATTTGAATTTCTAATATGTTGTAATGATTACTACATGTTTTTTCAAAAATATGTTACTGATGTTCTATCTGCAGTAATGATATAAAATATATGTAGGTCAAAAATGACCCATTAGTATTTCTAGGTAAGTAAAAACCTCCGTACTTCTAGTGCTAGCAGAATTTCGCAGGGCTGCCACACCTTGCGCCACCTGAGTCTCATTTTGCGCCTTGCCTTATGCGACGATTTTCGGGTTTTAGCAGTATCCAGTTTTCCGTAGCGGCCACCCATGTCAGTACTACCTGGGGTTGCGTTGCTTAACTTCAGTGATCAGACGAGAACTGGTGTGTCTAACGAACTAAGCCCTTTGTGAAGGGGCAGGTGGCAAAACCATATCCGTGACGTCAACTAGTTTAAGTTAAAGCACGGACAAATATCAAATAACAGGCGGTGGTTAGGAAAACTCGTTATGAATTATTTCATTTGGTTTCGTTGGCTTTTTGAGCCCTTCAACTACGAAGGTCATTAGAACCCCCTGTCCCTACCACTCTTCAAAGACAAAATTGCCCATTGGTGTATCTGTGCTCTGTTTAGACTAGGATTAGTGTCAGGAGAAACTCCATCAAACTCAAAATAGAGCCTTTGAGAACTGCGGTGACAACAGCAAGAACGACCCCTATGACGATACCGTAACAATCCAGAGATCCCTATTGAAGATCAGCTCACCTCGGTGGCTCAATGGGTTGTTTGGTAACTGCGTCAGTGATTTTATGTTCGATACCGGGCCGAGGTGGGTTGACTTCTCTCGAGCCAGAGAGACGCGCCCTGTGTTCGTCTTTCTTCGGATGAGAAGTAAAACTGAGGTGCCGTCTGGTGTACGATGGCATTTGCACGTAAAGAACCCTCTCTACTATGCAAAGGGTTGCAACAAGCAACTCCTAACCCTTTTCCCGCCTATGTCAGGGTCGGGTACCCATTTATCCCTCTGAATGGACACAGGGTGATATATTGGTCATAGTTTTTACTGCAGCCGGTTGCCGGCCAAAGCTGCACCCCTACGCTTATTTATAGTTGGGGAATGCTACCGACGCCAGGGGGCGAGCTCCTACATCTGGAGATTTTGCCTCATCTACTCGTTACGTAGTAGAGAGAGTTCTTTTACGTGCAAGTGCCATCGTACACCCACACGGGACCTCGGTTTTACTCTCATCCGAAAGAAGGCACACTCGCGGCTTCTCCCTCGCCCGAAAGAAGCCGACCCACCACGGTCCAGTATCGAACCTAGAACGACTGGCAACGTTGCCGAGCGTTACTATGCAAAGGGTTGATTAGGCGAAAATTCCCAAGTGTAGGAGCTCGGTGAAGTGCCTCGACGAACAGTAGACTGACAAAAATAAGCACAGGGGTTGTAGCTTTGGTTGGCAACCGGCTGAGGAAAAATGCCGTGTCCATTCAGAGGGACGACATTGGTACCCGACCCTGCTATAGGCGGGAAAAGGGTTAGAAGTTTTTTTTTTTTTTTTTTAATTGAAAGAAATCAAAGAAAATTATTGCAACATTTTCTGTTGAATATTACACTTACTAAAATTCTTCCCAAGATGAATTTATTTTTCATGTATCTCCTAGGGACAACCCGGCCAATATTTCTGCGGGTTCCAGACTCCTGGTGGGGTGCCTTAGTCAGAGCAATCTCATCCTAGAGAAGGGGCTGCTCTTAGATTAGGGACGTGGATTGCGGGCACCCTTAAAGGAATAATGGTAGTGTGGATGGAGTCCTGGTGAGAGATAGGCGAGATTGGAGGGCTAGAACCCACAGACCCGACTCTGCCACAGGCAGGATAAGGGTATGATGATGAATCTCCTAGGGACCTTTCAAAACCCAAAAATAAGCCCTAGTTAACATCGTCTCAATTTATAAGGGGTTCAATCGGGCACCTTTGGACAGGCCCTGATCCTGCCTTTTTGGAACGCCACTATCCGGCGAATCCCAAGTATCTCCTGCGATTGATTTCGGCCTGGCGCCGGAAATGACACTCGGTTATTGTTTGGTATAGATGGTCTGCAGTAATTTGTGAATGGCATCGAAAGGTTGCAATTTACGACACGTTCACTTCTTGTAATTTTTTTCATCAGTGTTTACCACCTTCGTTACCACCCCTAGATCTGGGCCTACCTTTGGGCGAGGGGTAAATGTGAATGTCATCAAGTGAACTTTTTGCCGGATGGCTAAATGGCGAACAATCGCAATGCACGATTAGCGTGTAGTGCACACTCGGAAACGATGGATGCCTTGTAATAATCGTAGGCCCCTACTCGTGTGAAATGAAGAAACTTTTTCCGATTTTCGGTGCACGCAATTTGGCCCCACTTATGTGTGGTCTATCATTCTTAAGTAACCATTTTGTTGCCTCTAACTATTGATTTTATATTAGATTTAAAGGGAATGATTTTTTTTTGACCCCAGGCAGGGGTTCAAGAAAGTCACTAGGCTTTTAGGTCAGAATATGAGGTTAGGGCAGTTCTGCCCATGTTCCAGAACAGGGTGACATGATTGTATTTGTAGAAATGCATATCGAATGTGAAAAAAATATCACACCCCTGAAAATGTAGTGTCTTTTGGAGGTAAAATCGGGAACGGCTTATTGCTTTAGATAAACCAATTCTCGTGTGATAACTGAAGTTAAGCAACGCAACCCCAGCTAGTACTGACATGGGTGGCCGCTTGGGGAAATTGAGTACCGTTAATACCGAAAAATCGTCGCATTAGTGTAGTGTCTGTGCAATCTCTGCATTACAACTACGCAGTGGACGGGGTTCTAATGACTTTGTAGTTGAAGGGCCCTAAAACACCAACGACCGAACGAATGGAGCAATCGATATAAGGGCCGGCCTCAATTTTGGGGAATACATGGATAGATTTGAAAAGTGTAACACTTCATCCTCTCTTTAGAGGTGACTAACAGGTGAATAATAACAATATATAGCAAAGTGAAACACAGACTTGGCATAGAACCCCCTACGTACCACTATGCCAACTCCCAACCCCCGTCTTATTTTGACTTTAGAGTATTAAGTGACAGATAAGTGGTTTTGATTGTTAGACCCTTACTTAAATATTTAGAATCCTTGTAGGGAAAACCCAGAAATATTTGGTAATCTAAAATATGATTATCGGCCCTCTTGCTCATATTTACCTTTCTATTTCTTACTGAGGGACTAGGGGCAGTTGGAAAGTGACAGTCAAGTGACAAGCACCCACACCTAAATAGCAAGTCTCTTCGAATGGCATCAAACAGATGGAGCAAAGGGTTATTGGTTTCTCTAATTTCTATTGAAATGTTTTGATGAACAAATTGTTAAATTCTGTGTCGAAAATGGCGTCATAGTTCACCCATAGAGCTCTGCCTCTTTTAATGTCTTTTGGCAATGTGATGTTAGCTGAAAAGGAAGCATAATATTGAAAAAGACCGCTTGGGGCCAAGCAGGTGCCATCAGATGTGTACCTCTTTGTCGCATTCACGTAATCAAAGAAGGAATCAATTTGGGTAAAAGAATAAGTGCATCCTGAATTTGAAGGCCCACTTTCATTGGGTGAAATTTGTGAAAAGCGTCATCAGAGTCGTTCTCTAAATTCGATGACCCACTTGAAGACTAAACTATTCGAGATATTTTTGAACCAGAAGATATAACTCACAGGCAGTCTACCTGGTTCTGAGTCGTCATTTTAAAACTATTTTTTTCATTTTCACAGTCTTTGTATCCCTTCTGGATAAAGGATTAAGTGAAAGGACACAAGTTGATAACCCCCAAAGCAAGGTGTACTGCAAGAAGAGAAATATTAGAGGGTCATTAGAGGAATATTACTTTTGAACTCAGGGTGAGTACATTTTGTCCATATTTTACATTAACCCATTCATGGGCCATGTACTAACCATCGTGGCACTGTTTTAAAAGAGTACCATAACTTCCAGTCGATTTTAGTTCTGTAACTTGTCATTTTTCACTGCCTGGAACTGGATCACTTTCTCAAGAAATGTTGGTATAGATTAAGAAATAATCAGGAATTGTTTTTAATTAATGGGTGACTTGGGTATAATATTAGGTTCAGTTCCAAATCCATCGCTGTAGAGGGTAACTTTAAATGAGCGGAATTGGGACTTTCCACTTTTTTTAGAGTTTGAAGTGGACAGCGGACCACTGTATCCATGAGTGGTTGAGGTCTAAACGGTTGTTAATAAAAATTGGAAACTAGCGATTTAGAGGACCCGTTTCGGTGGCGCGGTGGGTAGCGTGCTCGGTAACTGCACCAGTTGTTACGCAGAGACTGCACAGAAACTACACTAATGTGACGATTTGTGGATATTAGCAGTACCCAGGTTTCTCGAGCAGCCACCCATGTCAGTACTAGCTGGGGTTGCGCTGCTTAACTTCAGTGATCAGACGAGAACTGGTGTGTCCAACGCAACTCGCCGCTCCAAACTGCGTCAGTGGGGCTCAAGGTTCGATAGCTGGACCGAGGTGGGTTGCCTTCTTTCGAGCGAGCGAGAGAGAGAGAGGCCCCGAGTATGTCTTCCTCCGGATAAGAAATACAGTAAAACCGAAGTCCCGTGTGGTGGTGTACGATGGCATTTTCACGTAAAGAACCCTTTCTACTATACAACGGGTAGATGAGGCAAAAATTTCCAGGTGTAGGAGCTCGCCCCTTCCCACTTCCTGGCGTTGGTGGAATGCTCTAACGAACAGTAGACCGACGATAATTACGCCTAGGGGTTGCAGCTTTGGCCGGCAACTGGCTGCAGAAAATCACTTGGAATATATCACCCTTGTGTGAGACAAGATGGGTACCCGACCCTGCCATAGGCGGGCAAAATGGTTGGTGCCGGGCTCTAGCTGATGGTTTAGGTTGGTGACATCCACAGGGGAGGCGAATCCGTTTCATGCAGAACAATTTTGCTGGCACGTGGTATGGAGGCCTACATGTGTGGGAGTAAGCAGTCGGCATTCCAAAATTGTTATTGAACCATTGTCCTTTCCAAAGTCTTGACCACTGCATTGAATACCACAGCGAGTCGCTTGCCAGATTATTTTGTTTTTCCATCGTCTCAATTCGTGGGGTAGGCCGGTATCCCCTCACAGGCGACCCAACCAATTACCCTGCGGGTTCCAGACGCCTGGCTGAGGTGTCCCCAGCCAGAGCATGTTCAGTGGAACCACAGACCCGATCCTGCCACATGCGGGGTAAGGGTATGATGATGTGGCTTGTAGACCTGTATATACACAGGGTAACATATATAGAGCCAAACCAATGGGTTGCTGGAATTTCCTTTTCCTGTAAAAAAAGACGGTGGTAGGGATACTCTACTATACAGGGTGTTTCCTTTAAAGTAACCAATGCCATTTTTTTTTTAAAAAAAAATCTGAGATATGGGATAAAATGGTTAGGAAAAAGTTATAGTTGATGGAGGGGGACATTCCCTTCCCAAAACAGTTCACACATTTTGGCAGTAGTTTTTTCAGGACAATTGAAAGTTACATTTTTTTCAATAGATAGGGGTAGTTTTAACTATTGCATCGCATAGCTCTAAAAAAAAATGTGAAATTTTGATATAACATGTTCCTATACCTAAAATGAAAAATACACCTCAAAACTGCATTATTGAGTGTGTACGAATGGCCCAGGGCTACAGAATGTTGTCTCGGGTATGAAGCTCAGCAAATTAGAACGTTTTAGTATAGTAATGTCATAAGAGAATGGAGCTCTTAGCTGCTTCAACTAGCTAACTTGGAGCACAAGCCAAGGTGTCGCGATCCACGTTAGCTCAATGCTAGCTAGTTGGAGCGGTTAAGGGCGACAATTTGCTGCGTTCCATACCTGGGACATCATTGGTGAGCGGCGAGTTGCGTTGGACACACCAGTTCTCGTCTGATCACTGAAGTTAAGCAACGCAAGCCCAGTTAGTACTGACATGGGTGGTCGCTCAGGAAAGCTGGGTACTGCTAATACCCAATAATCGTCGCATTAGTGTAGTGTCTGTGCAGTGTATGCATTAGAACTATGCAGTGGACGGGTCTCTAATGACCTTGTAGTTGACGGGACCTTAAACACCAACAAATAAACAACAAAATTAACATTTACTGTGAAATCTTTACATTACAATTGACGTTGTCTACCAACACCATATTTTGCTTGCCCTTTGTTGAAGCTCGACTTTGGATCCTACATTCCCATGCTAAAAATGCTCTGTTTGGCACCCTCTAAAATACGTTTTTTTTGCCAAGTTCACGGTATATTCCTGTAAAAAAAAACTAGCCTATCTGGGACGTTAGTACATCGAGAAATATAACTTTTTAAACTTTTGGCAAGCCAGCAGAAATAGGTTCGCAACCCCTGGTCTAGACGGAAAGTCCTAAGTGATTACTTACTTCTAATGGGTCGAAATCGATGGCGTTTTAACGTTTTATGCACCTAAACTCCATTTTCCACTATAATGTATTTCGTGGATTGTCCTGCATGATAAATGGTCAACATTGTCTAGGCGAGAACTAGTGTCAAAATACTGCTCATCATTTTAATGAAAAGGTGGGGTCGATTTATTAAACAAATAAAAATGCTCTCTTGAAATATGAATTTGGTTAGTTATGATTCATGATTGTTGAACGAGCGTTCCTTGATGATCAAATGACAGAACGACCCTTGTTATAAATTAGACACGTGCGGATCAGCAGGATCTTCAGTTGCGGCCCACCCTTGTCGATCCCTTTTGTATACTTAAGTAACTAATGAATATAACATAAGAAAACAAATTAAACGCTAACATATCTCACATGTTTATTAAATGGAAAGCGTGACAAAGCACCGATTTGGCAAGGAAGAGTGTACATAAGGTGAAATTATTTAATCCGTGTCTGTTTAATCTCCTGAACTCGTGAGTCACAGGTTCAAAACTCGTCGTTCGAATAAGGAGTACTTTTTAGTAATTTAAAGTAAGCTCTCCATCGGATGAACAGGCAGGGTGCGGTACCCATCTTTGTCCCACTGAATGGACACATGGATGATCTTTTACACGTAGCATTTTGCCGACCGAAACTGCAAACCGGCGATATGCTTATTTATCGTCGGTCTCCTGTTTGTTAGAGCCCACCGACGCCAGGGGACAAGATCCTAAACCTGAGACGACAGTGGATTGTGAAGGGATCAAATGAAGGATGTGATACCGGCATGTCCAACGCTGGATCACTGCAGGAAAGGTTGGGGAACCTCAACAGGTGGAGGGTACTTAGAATGGGTACGAAAGACAAAGGTGTTGGTTGCTAGGGTGCTGGTGGAGATCTAGGCATATGGGTCTAGCATGAAAAATCTTACTAGCAAGGTATCCGTCACAAAGGTTTACATGTTCATAGATGAGACAAAATTCCCAGGTGTAGGAGCTTGCCCCCCCCCATCCGTCGTCGGTGGAGTGCCCCAACTAACAGTAGACCGAAGATAAGTAATCGTAGGGGTTGCAGTTTTGGTCGGCAATCGGCTGTGGAAAATACCCGTCGAGTACAGTATATCACCCGTTCAGAGTGACAAGATGGTTACTCGACCCTGCCGTAGGCAGGAAAAGGGTTGAGTTACTTGCTTGCTATCAGATAGGAAACTTTCTACATTCAGTATTTTTGTCACAAAATGCTGGTCAGACCCGCAGAACAAATAACCCTGAAGTGAAGTTCTAAGCCCATGCAATTAATGTCCTCGTGTTCAAGAAAGGGCGTGTCACAAACGTGTTGACTAGTCATTTGGTTTAGGATCCCCGGCCCAATTCCGGTGGCATGCTGATAGAATTGGGCCTGTGATATATTTAAATAATGGAAACATAATTTGTATCGTCTACAGGGGAATTGTTTAGAGTCCCACAGCAAAAATGGAATCTATTATTATGTAGCAGTCATCAGGTCATATTTCCCATGAGACCAGTAGTCCATTTTTTGTTAACTGATCCATTACGACCATGTGATGAGATCCAGAACCCACCAGATAGAGATGTTCAAGCACAAAACAGAATAGTAGATGGATGTTAATCGGTTTTACCCGTGGTTAAATCAGAACCATATCGCATGCTACAATTTTTAATTCACAGGACACGTCTGTAACATGTGAACACATTACATACTATAATTGTACTTGTACTGTGCTGTATAATCTCGCCGAAATTTTCAAGGGGGCTAACTCGTTAATTGTTGGATGGCGATTTGATATCCCTGGCTGCTGACGAAATGTCATTACCAACAGAGCCGGCACTAGTGGTGTGCAAACTGTTCCTGCGACCATGTTTCCTCGAGAAAAGCCCGTAATTTTTGCCCCCACAATGAAGTTGTCCTGTGTCTTTTTCAGGTCCCTCAGGCCCGGCCCCTCCCACTGTATAGGGGAAATTTTATCTTCTGTAGAATATAACTTGTGATAAGATACTGACAGGATTTCAACTCGATGTACTATGCTATGCCTTACGCGGCATGGTGGACCACTAGACCTCCCAAATTGTTTTTGCCGAAGGCCTACCACTTCGTTATTATTTTTACCCCAACGAGCATAAGATAGACAATAAATACGTATAGGGGATAAACATCGTCCAATATACAGTGAAACCTCTCTAATTGGCACACATGTGGGACTTGACCAAAGTGTACCCATCAGAGGGGTATGGGGCACTAATAATGCTTCTTTATTTATAATTTAGTGGTTTAAAGTGAAACATTTTTTGATATCTTCAAGGTGATTTTATAATTTTTAATGAACGATGTAAAATTCGTCATCTTGCCCCACACCCGGGGCAAGATGACTGCCATTGGAAAGTAAAAGAAATTGGTAAATTCTCCGAATTCTATTATTGTACCCTTATTTCTTTTATAGTAAAATAGGATTAGGCATTATTTATTACATTGATAAAGGTAAATGAACTAATATTTTTAATTTTTTTGTGAATAATAAAAACGCATTAAGACTAAAAGTTAAAATCGAGGTAAATAGTAAATCGAATTTATTGTCAACTTAAAAGTCAACTGTCAGCGGTAAGCTGTCCACCACAAAGAAGATGTCAGTTAACAGTGAGGGTCAAGATGGTGAGTTCGTCAACTTGCCCCAGTCATCTTGCCCCAGCAACAATTTTAACATTTAAGTACTATAGCAATAAGGTTAAAAAATTATTTTAATAATGAATACTGAATATGAATAGCCAGTTGTCTAAGGTAGATGAAAATGCTATTAGATATTTCTATAACTAACCTCTATATTAATTAAATCTTATTTCCAAAATTTGGTTTCATATAGCACACAGCAGGAAAACAGTGAAACTCATGTAAATAATATAGTAATGGCAACAGTGCTTTGACAAAATAATTTTTTAGTATCTAGTCATGAGGAGTACTAGTAATATTCATATGATGCTGCTAACTATCAGGAAAATCGCTAATTAAGGCATTAGTCATCTTGCCCCACTCGTCCTCTTGCCCCGGTCTCCCCTACATATATTGTTTTATATTGTGGTTGTTTTTAAACTGAAAACATGCATTGTATAACATTATATTTCACAAAATTCTTGACGTACACAAACTTAATCTTTTTACAAACAAATCAATGAAGGGTCATTTGTCTAGAATTAAGGTACCTTCTTATTTTCCGCCTTTTTCAGGGTCTGCTACCCAGCTTGCTCCTCTGAATACACGCATCTTTCGGACAATGTTTTTCCGCAGCCGGTTGCAGACCAAAGTTGCAACCCCTATGCATATTTATTGTCGGTCTACTTTTCTTTGGGGTATTCCACCCATGCCAAGGAGGGAGTGCAAGCTCCTTCACCTGGAAATTCTGCCTCATCTATCGTTTGCATAGTAGAGTTCTTTTATGTTTAAATGCCATTGAACACCATATGGGTCGGCGATTTTACTTCTCATCCAAAGGAAGGTGCACTCGGGGTATCTATCTTGCAGAAAAGAAGGCAACCCACCACAGTCCAGTATCGAACCTAGAACCATTGCTGCAGTTACCAAGCACGCTACCCACTACGTCACCGAGGTGGGATGTACGCATTACAGAGCGGGTTTTCTGAAAATGGTGACATGTATTAGGTGTACCAATGGAGGGGTGTACCCAGTGGCGTAGCCACGGGGTAGTACACAGCGTAGTACACGGCGTAGCCCTTGGACCTCGAATATAACGAAGCGGTATACACCCTATCGAGTCATATCCACCCCCCCAGAAAATCCTGGTTCACCCTATCGACAGTCATCCCCCGCTTCAGAAAATCCTGGTTACGCCACTGGGTGTACCCATTACAGAGGTGGTTTTCTGAGAAGTGGTGACATGTATTAGGTGTACCCATTACAGAGGTGTACCGTTAAGAGGGGTAGCAATAACATAAAGCTTATGGGCGAAAAATTGGTGCCTGAAAAATCTGTACCGATGTGAGGGGTGTACCCATAGAGAGGTTTTACTGTATAACACTGTGTGCATTCAGAAGGGCAAGATGGGTACTCGACCCTGCCATAAACGGGGAAAGGTTTAGGAGTTGCTTTGCTATGGTAACCCGTTTAACCTACTTACTCATTGGAATGTTATTTTACCCTGGAATCAACGCCAGAAGGATCGGAGAAGCTGGTACAGATTACACATGGCAGTTCCTGCCATAGGCGGGAACTGCCATGTGTACCAATGTGTACTTGTCCCTCTGAATGGACACAAGGGCGATATATTGGGCAGTGGTTTCCACAGCCGGTTGTCGACCAAAGCTGCAACCCTTATGCTCACCGGTATTTATCGTCGATCTACTGTTCATTGGGGCATTCCACCGACGCCAGCGGGAGCTCCTACACCTGGAAATTTTGCCTCATCTATCCGTTGCATAGTAGAGAGGATTCTTTTACATGCAGATGCCATCGTACAGCACAAGGGACCTTGATTTTACTTCTCATCCGAAAAAAAGGCACACTCGGTGCCTGTCTCTCTCCCGAAAGAAGCCAACCCGCCTAGGCCTACCCTAGAACTACTGACTCGGTTACCGAGCGTGCTTACCCACTACGCCACCGAGGCGGGTAGAAGATAGCATATTAATGTTAGGTAAATAAAGCAGTTGCAATGTTGGTTAAATTCGTTAAAAACTTGACATTGAATTTGTTCTTTACATTTGGCCTTATTAAGTTAAGATGAATTGACAGTAAGGCATGAAACATTTCTTCACTCATATTTTGACAAGTGTTCCTTACAGCCTGTCACCAAGGACTGTTGTCACTTCGTGATGTAAACTAGTTAATTGAGGATATTGCAGGATAACCGATCAGGGTGACAATTACACTTGACACTAAGCATTTTCCAACAATAAAGCCAGTTCTCCCCTCTTTAGAGAAATGACTGTCTCCAACGTTCACTCTTTATAAAGGCCAGTTTACATTAGACGAGTATTCGGCCGAAAAACTGGTTTTGTTGCTGGGACGAGCATCAGTATTGGACGGGTGAGCAGTTCGCGATTTGGATATCTTTAGCGAGTCAGTTCTCCGACTCTCCGGGAGTGGCTGTATTGCGTTGGACACGGCAGTTCTCGTCTGAGCACCGAAGGTAAGCAAAGCAATCCCAGTTAGTACTAACGTGGGTGACCCATTGAGAACACTGAGTACTGCTAATACCCAAAAATCGTCGTAACAGCGTAGTCTCTGTGCAGACTGCATTAGAACTGTGCAGTGGACGGGGCTGTAATGATCTTTCTAGTTGAAAGGCCCTAAACAGCAATAATCATATCTGGCTCCCCACCAGCAAGGCCTCCTAAACAGAGATTTTGGCTGCCTACACACGCCAAGCACGTCACCCAGTAAGTTCCCCGATTAGTGGAAGTAGTCACTCTCCCAAGTAAATCGAAGCGGTTTCTATCCATTCACTCGCTAATTCCACTCGGCCGAGTACTGTACATTTTGTTTGCAGTAAGCTCTGGCTCCTTTATCGCGCACACATAGGAGTGGGAGGACCAGAAGACAAAAAGATGGGCGGGAACTGAAACTGGGATTGAAAAACAGGTGGATATAAGGAGACAGCGGGATATGGAAGGGCAGAAAGGGCACTTATTTTTTTATTAATGCACCCCGTTCTCAACGACAGTGGAACTGATTTTACCACCGTACAAACTGAAAACTGGTAAGAGATTGCAATTGAGGATGAGGACACATTAGACTTTCAAAGAAGCACCAATCTGCCTTACGGGCAGAGTTGAAGTAGTTTATGACAAATTGCCCTCGTTTTACGCCTGACATCGTTCATCAGAGAAGCCTGACTGGCCTCTTTTCCATCCATCACATTACGTCTAGTTTGATCAGGGCGGAAATGAAGGCCTAATAATCGCATTTTCTATGAGGTCGCAAGTGCGTCAGTGCGCCAAAATGACGTTTTTTTTCTTTTTAGGCAAGATATCTTGAGATATAGCTCAAATATGTCTTGAGTAAACAATGTTTGGGTGACTGACCTCGCAACTGACCAGTGGAACACTTCGCAGGTCGAGACACTTTGTAAAGTAATTTGCTCTATGAATTCAAGTCTTTAACAAAGATTGGCGGTTTGAAGAAGTGATGATGAGGTTCGTGGGAGTTCCTCTCACTTGCAGAAGACCTGAATTGATTTCAAGGGGGAGCACTTCGTATTGCTTTGGACACGCTAGTTCTCGTTTTATCACTGGAGTTCAGCAACGCAACCCCAGATGGTATTGCCATGAGTGGCCGCCTGGAAAAATGGGTACTCATATTACCACAAAATCGTCGCATTAGTGTATTGTCTGTGCAGACTCTGCATTAGAACTGTGCAGTGGACGGGGATCTAATGACCGTTGTAGTTGAAGGGTCCTAGCAAAAATGAAACAAGAGACAAATTGAATGTCCTGCACGTGCATGGATATTCTTAGTTATTCTGGTTATATTCTATCCATTTTGTCCCTCTGAATAGACACGTGGGCGATCTATTGGCTGTATTTTTACCCATCCGGTTGCCGACCAGAGCTGCAATCCCTATGATTATTTCACGTCAGTGGAGAGCAGTAGTAGAGACGGTTCTTCTATGTGCAAATACCGTGGAATATCGCACCACGGGACCTGGGTTCCACTTCTCATCCGGAAGAAGGAGCACTCGGGACCTATCTCTCGCCCAAAAGAAGCCAACCCATGTCGATCCAATAGGAACCTAAAACTATGAATCGCTGAAGTTAAGCAACGCAACCCCAGTTAGTACTGACATGGGTGGCTGCTACGGAAAACTTGGTACCGCTAGTATCCAAAAATCGTCACATTAGTGTAGTGACTGTGCAGCCTCTGCATCAGAACTGCGTAGTGGACGGCGCTCTAATGACCTTGTAGTTGAAGGGCCCTAAATCATCAACAAACAAGCTACCCAGTGCGCCACCGAGGGGGCATTTGCATATGACCCTGTTCCCCTAAAATTAACTTTAATCCTGGTTTACCGCATTATCTCGAGTATAATACACACTGGTGCATAATACGCACCCCAAGTTTCAAGATTTACGTTAATGTAAAAATCTCAATACTCATGTAGGCTATAATATTCAGGCTTAAGTTTGCCAGATCGCAGTTATTTCAGGTGATGATGCTGAAGAATTTTTAGGGTTTTAATATATCGGCATTGTTGGACATAAATTCCAGCATTCCATTACAGGACTTTAATTTTTTTAGTTATACGCTAGCAGACCTCTTATTATATCTATGGTTATGCTTGTGTTAATATATGTGTTATGAAGGTAAATAAAGTGTTTATCCTTTTATTTCTTAAATGGTCAAAACGAATGTTACGTTAAATTCATAGACCGGTAATAGTTAAATATGCTATTTATAAAAATAACTCAAAAGATCACCTAATAGAAGTTAAATGAGGTTAATAAACAAACATGTCTCTTTACTGGCTTTCGATGGATGATCCAGTATTCTTTATGCGTGCTTAATGTTCCTCTAAAACATGGTGAATTTTTACTCCTATGTATAATACACACCTAGACTTTGCACCCAATTTTTTTTTTTTGGGGGGGGGGGGGGGAAATGTGCGTATTATACGCAAGATAATGTGACATAACTACAGTACTACTTAAGCGTTCTGATTGTAGTTCTTCACCTTCTGAACGCCCCACCTTGTTTCGTAGGCGAAAGAGGCTGATAGGAGGCGAAATTTTATTTTTGGAATTGTCAAATTTTGAATGTTGACTTGATGTGTCGTAATTTGTAGGGTAGTTAGGAGTTGTTGAATTATTTAGCGTAGGCTGCAAGTTTGTTAAAACATCCCCACTTGATTTCGACCAATCTAGTCCCGAAATACTTAATGTACGAGTATCACATTTTTGCATTTAGTAGTGAGTAGGTAAAGACAAATGCAGATGGTGGACGGGGATCTGGTGGGAGGTAGGTAGGAGTGGAGGGTTTGCACCCTCAGATCTGATCTTGTTGCAGGCGGGATATGATGATGAGCAGTGAGTAGGTGAATGTACCCCACATTAACGGCTCGGCCACACAGAACGCGATCTGTCACAGCGGGCAGAAATCGCGTGACGGTCTGCAATAGGAAAACGCCACATAGTCACCAGTTCTCGTCTGATCACTGAAGTTAAGCAACGCAAGCCCAGTTAGTACTGACATGGGTGGTCGCTCGGGAAAGCTGGGTACTGCTAATACCCAATAATCGTCGCATTAGTGTAGTGTCTGTGCAGTATATGCATTAGAACTATGCAGTGGACGGGTCTCTAATGACCTTGTAGTTGACGGGACCTTAAACTCCAACAAACAAACAAACAAAAGCCACATAGGGCACGATATCTTCATCGGTGACACATTGCAAAGTGCCCATTTCAATTTTCTCATCTCATTTTTTGTCAAACTGACAATTGGATCGTGCGATAAAATTGTAATTTTGTGCATTCGGTCGCTGCCCGCTGCGATTTAAAATAGATCGCTGCGACACATCGCCTTCTGTTGTGACTCTCCTGATACAATTTATTACATTGAAAATAGATCGCTCTCCCGCCGCAGTCAGAGATCGCTGCCCACTGCGACAGATCGCGTTCTGTGTGGCCGAGCCTTAAGCGAGACACAGAATTTATCGTCAGCCCTGAGGCAATTTTGACCATCTACTGATTTATTCCGTGTAAAGGAGATACTTTTACTTCACATTGATGTCGCCCATTATGCTCCTTCTTCCCGGAAATATACCACTCATAAAGTAGTAGAGCCCTCATTATCCGACCTAACTGGTAAAAAAAGGTGAACTGGTAAATAAAAGCTTACAGCCTCACAGTTCGGCATAATAAAAGTGTAAGAAACAGGATCGTTGCCAGTTATTATAACCAGATTCATAATTTTTTCGGGCACTATCTCAGCTAGACGACATTATCTCCAGACAATTTTTTTTAAATTTGAGTTCTACTTATAATACTGTTCCTGAATTTCGATTACTAGGAAATAAAGTTACCTGGTTTAATTAATAATGATGTTGATAATAATAGAAATGAATTCGTCAATGGCATTTATTACATACCATATGCAATTGCACGTTGTAATCTGAAGATTTCATGGGAACCCAAAATGTGGCACTCTGAATAACATATAGCAACTAGCAAAAGCAACTACGAACCCTTTACCCGGTTATGGCAGAGAGGGGTACCCATTTTTGTCCCTCTGCATGGACACTAGAGTTGTGCATATTTCAAAATGAACGTATGCTCGAAGCTCGCTCGCTCATAGCGTAGTAGGGGTATCACGAATACTCTCGCTCAGGGATTTTTTTTGTGAACGAGTCTCGCTCGACCCTTATTACCAATTAACAAAAATTGAGACTCGGGCTCGGCTGCTCTCGTATTGAGTTTATTGACAAAAACAAAATAATTATAAAAAAATGACTGAATTAAACATCTTTAGTTAATGACTCTCGCTCGCATTCTCGCCCACAATGTGAGCAGAGACTCACTCTCGGCTCGTTTACTTAAAAAATACTATGCTAACTCGCTCGTTACACCGAGAGCGAGCGAGAGAGCCTGAACATGTTTGCTTTTTCGAGACTCGTTGCACAACTCTAATGGACACATGGTTGATCAGTTGGCACACCAGTTCTCGTCTGATCACTGAAGTTAAGCAACTCAATCCCGGTTGGTACTAACATTTGTTTTAGAGTCCCGTCCATAGCGCGGGTCTAATGCAGAAACTGCACAGACCCTACATTAATGCGACGATTTCGGCCTGTTATGGCTGCTTGGCTGACTCTCCAACCCAAACGCATAACATAACATAACATACTTGCAATCCTTTTACGTGGCTCTGCCCAACACTGTGATCCATACAGCATAGCGGGCCTAACCACTACCCTGTAAAACTTCCTTTCAAGATGATTGGGAGCCTCCTATCACACAGGGCTCTACTTGCCTACCTCCACTTCAACAATCCCTCATTGATTCCGTGGGACACATCAAAGTCTATCTCCCCATTGCTTTAGAACACTTATCCTAAGTATTTTACCTTTTGCACCTTCGTCACCAGTTTGCCCCTAGGGAGCAAATAAAAACTATGTTCCTGTCCTTCGCAATTGAAAATGTTTATCTTTAGGCCTCCCTTTTCTATCGCCACTTCAATATCACTTAGGCCCTTTGCTACTTCTCTGGATTTAATAAAGTTACGATGTGGAAAAATCAAATTACGGAAATACTGTAGCTGTATTGGATGAAAATCAGGAATATATTATTGGGGAAGCGACATCGTCTGCTCAAGGAGCAGGACTCAATATGTATTCTCATCAATATTAGGCTACATAAATTGGTGTATGAATCATTAAAATAAGATGTACTGACTTACTCCGCCCCTAGAGCGTTATGGAGTGTCGCCTTCGGGATAGAACTCGGGTCCACAGAAATCAGTTTGGGTTTATGCCAGGTAGCTCGACAATGGAGCCAAACTTTATTCTGAGGCAGATGATAGAAAAGTATAGGGCAGCAAAGAAAGATCTCCATGCCATCTTTATAGACCTGGAGAAGGTCTATGACAGTGTCCCACGACTGGTTGTTTGGGAGGTGTTACGAAAAAGGGGGAGTAGAAGGGCTTATTTGAATAGTCCAGGATATGTATGATGGCTCCATAGCCAGGGTATGGACACCCTGGGGAAACACTGGGGGTTTTCCAGTGAAAGTTGGGGTGCACCAGGGTTCAGCACTTGGCCCATACCTTTTCATCCTGGTTATGGATGAACTGTTGACGGGAGTAGGAGAATGGGCCTCTCAGTGCCTGGCATTTGCCGACGATATCGGAAAGCTTAGTGACTGCAGGGAACAGTTAGAGAAGGGACTACACGATATTAGAGGAGCGATGGAAAAGGGAGGGCTGAAGATAAACATGAAGAAAACAGAGTATTTGGCCTTCATTTGGAAAGGATGGGAAAATAATGGTGACGTACGTTCGAGGGACGAACTAGTGAAAAAAAGGTGCAAGAGAGATGAGGTACCGAGGGTCAACGTTCCAAAGCAATGGGCAGATAAGACTCTGATGTGACCCAAAGAATCAATGAGGGTGGTTGAAGTGGAGACAGTCAAGCGGAGTCCTGTGTGATAGGAGGGTCCCAATCAAGTTGAAAGAGAAGTTCTACAGGGCAGTTTTTAGGCCAGGTATGCTATATGGATCAGAGTGTTGGGCAGCGAGGAAGAGCCACGTCAATAGAATGCATGTAGCAGAGATGCGAATGCTGCGGTACATGAATGGTGTGTCGAGAGCAGATAGAATTAGGAATGAGTATATCAGAGGTAGCCTGGAGTGGTTGGCATCGCCAAAACATGAGGGAGAATAAGCTGAAGTGGTATGGACACGTCATGAGCACCCGGGGCAGGGGGAGACCGAAGCAGACGTGGGAACACGTTGTGTGTAAGGATATGGCAGTGTGTGGTGTGATCGGGAAACTGGTGGGGGAAATACGGGAGTAGAGGGCTAGAACCCACAGACCCGACCCTGCTACAAGCTGGATAAAGGTATGATGATGTACCGACTTACCCCGAGGGTTGTAGCAACTGACCCCAATTTGGGGAACATAGGGCACGTTTGGTTTTGCAGTAATTTATTAATGCCTTAGTGAAAATATGGTTTGGGTTTACCATGGATATATTTGAAAGTTTTTCAAACGTTCTAAATTCCCTACAAGAAAAAGTATCACCTAAAAATCGTGAGAACTATCCTAGGTCTTCCCTACAACATTATTATTCCGGTAGAATTTTATAAATACAGTGCCCTCTTTCCTCCTTTGATCGTACAAATAAATTTTCGCTAAGTCAGTTGATTTTGCGTTCAATAAAATTGGGAGAGTGAATCAGACGGAGGCCCAGGTAGGTGTTTTGCCAGTTCTTCTGGGCAGTGATGTTCTAAGTTAGACACCAGCTTTCTAGATTTCTTCACAATGCCATTACGTCAACTATTGTTTTATATATTTTATAAACATTTCCGAAAATTTTTATTAGATATAGACTGTTAAGAAATTCCCTGGTTAATATGCATGTTCATCATGACCGTACATGGCAAATTTGCAGCATCCTTCAAAATCCGTTGATGAAGTGTCACATGAAATTTTGTTATAACATAACATCTGTTTTCGAGCTATAAAAACGACATGAATAGGTACTTGTTGTTTTCATTTACATGTAAGTCCATAAAGCATTGCCTAATGCTGGGCGTCCAACACCCATGTGACAATCGGGAAGGCAACGTTTTCATAGTATTTCCGTGACGTCAGGAAGAATCATTTTTCGAAAAAGTTTGAATGTAAACAAATACTACTTAAGTCATCAGCGTAAAATGCAACTCCCAACCCGCTTCCCGCTTATGGCAAGGTGGTGATACCCATCTTGTCCTTCTGAATGGATACAACGACGATCTATTGCACATTGTTTTTCCACAGCCGGTTGCCGACCAAATCTGCAACCCCTATGCTTATTTATCGACGACCTACTGTTCGTTGAGTTTTTTTCACCGACGCCAGGGGTGACCTCCTACACCTGATAATTTTGCCTTATCTACCCGTTGCGCAACTGCCATCGTACACCACGTGGAACCTAAGCAACCAACCAAGCTTGGCCCAGTGTCGAGCGGCGAATTGCGTTGGACGCACCAGTTCTCGTCTGATCACTGAAGTTCAGCAGCGCAACCCCAGCTAGCACTGACATGGGTGGCCACTTGGGATAACTGGGTACTGCTAATACCCAAAAATCGTCGCATTAGGGTAGTGTCTGTGCAGTCTCAGAATAAGAACTATGCTGTTGACGCAGCTCTAATGACCTTGTAGTTGAAGGTCCGTAAAACACCAACAAACAACAACAATTGGTCCAGTGTCGAACCCAGAACTTCTGAAGCAGTTAACCACTGCACTACCGAAGAGAGATTTAAGTCGTCCAATTTCAAAAAATGGCAAAATTTTTATGTAAACTGTGATTGTATTTCTTCTAGCGCATCTTATGTAATGGACTACTATGGCGGTGCTTATTATTCCTTATTAACAGAATTTCATGTATTAAATTTTTTGAAAGCCTCATTTGGTGGCACAGTGTGAGGGCGAGGGAGAAACGGACAGAGACAAACCGACCGAAAGAGTGAGATAAAGGGGCAACAAGGGCGATGGGAAGTGAAGCCTTGGCCCTATGTGGCATTTATGATGTCACCAGCACTTTGGAAACACCCAAGGTGCGAAAATTCCCAAGTGTAGGAGTTTGAACTCTCGAACGACGATAAAAACGGCCAAGCGTTGAAGAAGTGCGAGATTCAAGCACATGGGGCCACTGATTTTTAGGGTTTTCCCAAAGTTAGGAATTTCATATCTCTAACTCTAAAGTTATTGATTTCTCTTAAGGAAATTGATATCCGTTCTTAAAACTAGTGTAGCGTGTTCCATGGAATGTTCCATGCACGCTCTCTTTTTCTGAT
>JAAFCE010001036.1:59285846-59349527 GCA_013389805.1 Trigoniulus corallinus | reverse complement strand
TATAACGATTTTCCGTCAAATACCAAACGTGAACCAGCCAGGACAACTGCCATACTAGGTTACTCTTGGGGCCCTCCAAGAGGTTGATTGGATATTACTTGGGAGCGCCTGTATTGCGTTGGAAACACCAGTTCTCGTCTAGTAGTACCATGGGTAACCACTTGGAAACGCTGGGAACTGCTACTTCCCAAAATCGTTGTAACAGCTTGGTGTCTATGCAGACTATGTACAGTAAGTCCTCAACTTAACGCGATTAATTGGTTTCGAAGGTTTTCGCGTAAGTCGAGGAAAGCACTAAATTTAGCATTTTTGACAAAAATATTTTATTTTTAAACGATAGGTAAAAGTCAAATAGATCTATCTAGATACACTTAAAAAAATATTATTTATTGCACATACATTTATTGGACATATTGCACATCACAATCTGCATACATACTGCATTTATAGATGAACTACTTCAACTATTGGTCCAGTGTTAATTGTCTTTTAGTCCTGTGCGATAGGAGGGTCCCAATTAAGCTGAAAGGGAAGTTCTACAGGGCGGTGGTTGGGCCAGCTATTCTATACGGATAAGAGTGTTGGGCAGTGAGGAAGTGCCACGTCAATAGAATGCAAGTAACCGAGATGCGAATTCTGTGGTATATGAGTTAGGTGTTGAGAGCTGATAGAATTAGGAATGAGTGTATTAGAGGTACCTTGGGGGTGGTGGACATTACAGAAAGCAAAATGCACAACTGAGTTACCCCATTACCAGTGTCACACCTAGGCTAGGCGCACACTATAGTTAAGACGCTGACGGCAGTCTGTGTGCTTAGCTCAGGCAATGAAAACCGACAAAACCTACGCAGTGTGCGCCTAGAACTACGCATTGGACGGGGTTCTAATGACCATTGTAGTTGAAGGATCCAAAAGCACCAACAAATCAAGGAAAGTTGAAACTAAGGTGGGGCATTGTATTAGTAGGACAATGAGTTAACGAGAGAAGGGCCAAGAATGATAAATTGAATTTTATGCTTTTTGGTCTGAAAAACTGACTTTCATCATTTCTGGTGTTCTGCAAAGTCTCGTCTGGTAAAATGTAGACCTACATAAATGATATAACATACATTTATTATTGCGAAGTGTTCGTCCCAATAAAATACTCATAAATTAACACTGTCCCTGCTGTCAAGGTTGAAATTTTGCTAGGATGTTTCATTTTCTTAATGGGGTGCCATTTAACACCAGGTAACAACAATGTTTAAAGGAATACTTCCGTTTTTAACATTTAGACAAGTGTCATCAATGTCGCGATAAAGATTTTACTTTATGCATAGTGAATTTCGCTAGCAAATTGGCACTACATTTGTTACAAGGTTGGACTGGCTGATGTTTCCTGTAATTTTTTTCTACGGGTTAAATTTTGTGTCTATGGGATTACCAAAGTGTTACCTTCTTTGACTCACAGGTGCGCGTTGCGTCGGATGGGAAGTAAACCGGTGGCCACGTGTGGTGTGTATGATGACACAAGCACGTAAAGAATGATTATATAACAAAAAAGCGCACAACAAAAGGGCAAACGAAAAAAGGGTGCTGCAAAGAGGGCGCAACGAAAACACGGCACAGCGATAAAAGGGCATGATGACAAAAGGGCGCAATGACAAAAGCATGTATTGGGAAAAAAAAGGTGCAGAGACGAAAGAGCGCACTTTAGCGGTACAATAACACGGAAAACAAGTTTCCTGTGGGTCAGGTGCGAGAAACATTTAATTTTCTGAGTAAAAATAAATTATTATTCATAATGAATAGTTGATTAAAGTATCAAATAGAGAACATCATCATCATCATGCCCTTAACTCACCTGTGGCAGGGTCGGGTCTGCAGATTCTAGCCTTCCACTCCTGCCTACCTCCCCACAGGTCCCTGTCCATCCCACACACTACCATATCCTTGTGGACAACCTGCTCCCATGTCTGCTTTGGTAAAGTATCAAAACGAGAATAAACCTTACAATAATACTGAAAACAAATCACGTGGGAACAGGTTGTTGATAAGGACATGTGGCGTGTGGGGTGGACAGGACCTGGTGGTGGATAGACGGGAGTGGGGGGCTAGAACCCGCAGACCCGACCCCGCCACAGGCGAGATAAGGATATGATGATGATGATGAAATCATTATTAATTATACAGGGTGTCCGTGAACTTGGCAAGAAAAAAAACTTATTTTAGAGGGTGCCAAACTAACCATTTTTAGAATAGGAATATAGGGTCCAAAGTGAGGCCTTAACAAATGGCAACCAAAATAAGGTGTTGGTAGACATAGTCAATTGTCATGTAAAGTTTTCACAGTAAATGTTAAAAGTGGCTGCCATTTGCAGTTATGCATGCTGCACAACGCCTATGCAGTGATTGTCTAACTCTTTCAAAGATCCCTTTCATGTCCTGTACACCTCCAGCAGCAACCACAATTCTGGCCACAAGATCCTCAGCAGAGTCGTCAGGGGTTTCATAAACTTGGCTTTTAATGTGTCCCCACAGAAAATAATCAATTGGTGCCAAATCAGGTGATCGTGGTGGTCAAGCAACTGGTCCTCCTCTATCAATCCAGTGGTCCCCAAAGGTGGCATTAAGATGAGCTTGCACATTCAAGTTAAAATGTGCTAGAGCTCCATCGTGCTGAAACGACATCGGTTGGCAAATTTGAAGTTGAATGTTTGCCATCAGTTCTGCCAACTGTTCTTGTAGAAAAACGTGATTCGTGTGGCCTGTTAATTGATGTGGAAGCAGGTATGGCCAAATGAACTACAATACCTTATTTTGCTTGCCATTTGTTAAGGCTTGACTTGGGACCCTACATGCCTATGCTAAAGATGGTTAGTTTAGCACCCTCTAAAATACGTTTGTTTTTCTTTCCGAGTTCACGGACACCCTGTATATAATATAATACTTCACATAAGTACCTCAACATTAAGCGCCCTTATGTCCTGTTCGCCCCGTTTTTGGGCACGCCCTTTCGTCGTGCTTCCGTAAAGATTAGGTTCTACGTTAGTGTGCAGTCTACCTAACAGATGCATGTCTGGTTTCTCAAATATGTGACCCACGATGGCCTGTCATACAGCCCTTGGAGGCCTTTGAGAATCATTTACATGGCCGCTTTGGAAAACTGGGTACTTCTAATACCCAATAATCCTCGCATTAGCGTAGTGGCTGTGCACTCTCTGCACTACAACTATAGTGGACGGAGCTCTAATGACCTTGTACTCGAAGGGCCTCAAACCACCAACGAAACAAAAAAACCAAGCGGTATTACACTCAAAGAGTTAAGGCCTTTTCTCTTACAATTACTGTTGTGGCAGTAGTGCATAGTGACTTCTAATTATTCATTAAGGAGTTTGTCAGATGTGAAGTGTGATCATGCAGGTAAAAGAACCCTTTTAACAAAGGGGCTGGCGGACAGATTAATATTTATGTAAGAATTTTTTCCTTCGACTCCATGATGTAGTAGGGCCTACTGAAACACGTAAATTAAAGCGCACTGGCAATATGGAAGGTGTGGAACTTTTCACTTAGACCGCGTAAATACTTTCTGAAAGGGACTACTGTGAAAAAGTATGCGACATTTCGTCCATTTATTTTACTGAAAGCCTTTATATTGGACTTTGGTGAGACTCTGCTTCTACTTAGAGTTAAACACATTTACGTCAGCAAAATTTCCAGGTGTAGATTATGTTATGTCACACTAGCGGGTTGGGGAGTAACCCAAGCAGCCATAATAGGACTAACCCTTAGGAGGCTGCTCGTGGGAGATGAGGAGGAAGGTGTATAGGACGTAGGAGAGGGAAAATTAATAAGGGGCTAGCCGTGAACACCCTCCGTGGCTCTACTGAGTGCTTTATACCTTATAATTTTTCCCAGAAAGTCCAATTGAGGCGGTGCGGTCTGCACTTGTGGCCTGTGGTCATACTGTGAACGAGTGTGGAAGGTGGGTGGCCACTAGTTCGATCTTTGTTCGGGTTGCCCGGTCGTCTAACAGCGATTTGATGGACCCTGGGATGTGACCCAGCGGCATCTTTATTAGACCATTTAGGGGGGCCAACCCCAAACTTAGTGAAGGAGCGCATCCCACTCCTTGGCTGGTAGCTTCGCAGTTATGGCGTCAACAGACGGCAGAAGCAGTTTAATTCGTGGCCTAATGTTTGAGAGACGCCCGAAGTTCATCTTCGAAAGACAAAAGTCGTTCTTGTTTCTTATGTTTTTATTATTTTTATATTTTAACTTGCCATTGGCAGACCTCACGGAATCCTGGTTGAAAAACACTGTTATAACGAGTAGTGCTCACTTTATTTTCCCCTTTTGTTTTGTTTTGACTTATTGTACGTGAAGTGTTTGAGTATTTGAATTAATAAAATAATAAATAATTATTTAGAGGTTATAAATGCGGACTGTTTTTTGTTGTTGCAGGAATTGGGTGGACATCAAAGACATCGTTGTCGTCGCCCCACTCGACGTCTATTTGAAGATCACGTTATTTCCTGAAATATTCTTCAATCAGAGGTCCTCACTCTCAAGATGGATATATCGCCTCATACAGACCAGTTGCCGAAGCTCAACCTTGGAAGTGTTTCTGACTTCTATGGTGGCCGTTCTGTGTTTATCACAGGTGCCACCGGTTTTATGGGCAAAGTTCTAGTGGAAAAATTGCTCAGATCCTGCAAAACCATCAAAAATATTTATGTTCTGATGCGACCAAAAGCAGGAAATGATGTCCGACGACGTCTGGAGGAACTTCTTAATGCCAGGGTAAGGCATCGTAAAGAATATGTTGCATATTTTCTTCTTAAAAAGTTTTGGATGCGCCTGACATTTCTCTGACGTTATGAATAGGTATTTGATGACGTTCGCAAGTCCCATCCAGATGCGCTCAATAAACTGATACCTATCAATGGGGACATCACGCTTCCAGACATGGGAATCAGTTCCACAGATGAAAAATTGCTCATTGACAACGTGTCGGTTGTGTTCCATTCGGCTGCTACTGTGAAGTTTGACGAGGGACTGAAGTGAGTATATCTTAAGGGTGTACATAAAATTGTAAGGATTTCTTCTGCTTGCAGATACTAGAGGTTGTGAAAGCGCTGTCTTTCCACTGAAGGTTGGGCGTATAACCGGGACGTGAAGGTGATTCACCTTCCGATTAAGCAATTTAGACAGCCAATATGTAGACTGCATCAGGCCCAATGGAAGTTTTTCTGCAGTCTTTATAAAGTGGGCAGCTGCCTATATATTTCGTTCCTCGTCATATTGAAATAAATATCGTGCGAAAGTGAATTTACAGAGTACAAAGCCATAAGCCAGTAGATCATTAGTGCAGTGGCGTTCCGAGGGTATTCTGCGCCCGGGGACAAAGACCGAAATCTGTGCCCTTTGACGCCCTCTAAACGTAATGCGAACGGCATTTTTGTGCTCCCTGTCTTCTGCGCCCGGGGACATCTGTCCCCCCTCGGTACGCCACTGCATTAGTGTTCCGATATCAGTCGGTGGTAAATGACTGAAGATATGCCCTACGTACGACAACGGAACTGCTTCGACTCCTCTCTGGTCGGACTTTTCCATTTGAAGCAGCTCACACCAGTATTTCCTATTTTAGCGGCCGTATTGCGTTGGACACCAGTTCTCGTCTGATCACTGAAGTTAAGCAACGCAACTCCAGATATTACAGGCATGGGTGACCGTTTGGGAACACCAAGTACTGCTAATACCCAAAAATCGTGATAACATAGCATCTGTGCAGACTCTGCATTAGAAGTACTCAGTGGATGGGGCTCTAATGACCATTGTAGTTGAAGAGTCCTAGATCACCAATGAAATAAACTGAACATGATGCACATTTTGTTGATTAAGCAATTAAGACAGCCATATCCAATATTAGACCGCATCAGGCCCAATAGAAGTTTTTCTACGGTCCTTATAAAGTAGGCAGCTACCTATAGATTTCGTTCGTCATCATATTGCAATAAATATCGTGAGAAAGTGAATTTACCGAATGCAAAGCCGTAAGCCAGTAGATCATCAGTGTTGCGATATCAGTTGGCGCTAAATGACGTATGACGTATAATAGGGGCCTTTCTAACTGAACAATGAGAATATATGTGTAGGTCGACACTATTCCCAGGCGTAGGAGCTCGCTCGTGTTAAACTAATCCTCTAGAGCGGTGATCCAATCCTCTAACGCAGTGAGACTTTTAATAATTTAACGGCACATTTGGCGGCACACAAGTACGAACGCAAATATATAAGTGCTAACCCAACCCTACGCACACATCAACTGGGTGTCTAGTAGGCAAAACTAGTATATAGCTTTGTTACCCAGTAGCCAGAACTGTAATATTCATGCACCTTGGTTCAGCTAGCCCAAGGATAGCGAACCTGTTTTTGCTGGTGTGCCAAAAATTTATAAAGCTATATTTGTTGATGTGCTGATGTGCCCGACAATTTATTACAGGAATATATAGTAGGGTACCCTACTTCCGATTTGCTACAGGAAAAGAACATAGAGGTTACCATATATGCGTGTCATAGGTTCGCCACCCCCCGAGCTAGTCCCTGCTGGGAAGATAGAACCGATTGAACTACTTGTCTCTCGTTGCTGATGTATGGGTATTCGCAGTGGCAGCACATTTTAAGACTATTGAGGCACACAAAAGTTCTGTAGCACAGTAGTTGAGAATTACTGTCCTAGAGAATGGAGTCTCCACCAAATGCGCCCTTCATTCTCACAACAAAGTGTACCATAGTTGAACCCTCGATGGAGACCTGGCTTTGATCATTCCAGTGGCAAAGTACAGTAGAAGCCAGATATGGTAATTACGGAGAATGTTATAAGCCAGTTATTGTTATCAACAACTACTAGGCCTACAGCTATCATAATAAGCGACACATACTGTACCTACACTTGCCTTACAATCACGCGCGGATTCAGGGTGTGGTTTTTGGGGTTGCAACCCCCCCAGGCACATATAAACTTATGCGCAATATATATGCGAGCTTTAGCTCAACCACCCCCGCCCACCTGTATTAGCTCAACCTCCGCTGACGAAAATCCTGGATCCGCCACTGCTTACAATTCCGCATAGGAATTGATTTTATCAGCATTACTGTATCTCAACGTAGTGCTATAGAACTTTAACGAATTGTTTTCATCTGCTCTCAATTTTTAGGCGGTCGATCGAGATGAATGTTCAGGGAACAAGAAGACTGGTGAACTTATGCCACAAGATAACTCACTTACAGGCACTGGTGCACGTCTCGACAGCCTATTGCAACTGCAATAGAGATGATATTGAGGAGGCAGTGTATCCTATGTCTGTCAATCCGCAACAAATCATTGAAGCCATGGAGTACGTCGATCTTCTTGCCAAAAGATATTCCATATTTTTGTAGGTTGTAAAATTAATGCTGATGTTTGATATTCCAGATGGATGGACGATGATCTGGTCAGTGCTATAACACCGCAACTTCTTGGTGACAGGCCTAATACGTACACGTACACTAAAGCACTAGCGGAACAGATTCTATTAGATGAGTGTGGCAGCCTACCGGTAGCAATAGTGAGACCTTCAATCGTCGTAGCTTCTTGGAAAGAACCCATTCCTGTTAGTACTCTGACACGCAACTACTTTCAGTTGTGGCACTTAATTTTTTTGGTATAGTATTTAATAATGCTATTTGCCTTTTTAGGGCTGGGTGGATAACTTGAATGGACCTACGGGCTTGATATTAGGGGTATGTCTTGCAATTGTTTCTGGTTTTCTGGCATTTGTGGTGACCTCCAATACATAAATGAACTTGAATTTGCGTTGTATTTTTAAATAAACAGTGTGGAAAAGGAATTATTCGGACGATATACTGTAAATCAAGTATGGTTGCTGATCTGGTCCCTGTAGATGTCCCAATCAATTTGATGATCTCCGTGGCCTGGTACACAGCATGTCATAAGTAAGTATTCCATTCATACGTTGAGATCGTTAGGAGATGCTCATTTTGTAACCCTTCCTAACAAAATGCATCCCATTTAACTAATAGTAGTAAATTAATGTTGAGATGTGGCATTTGCTCAACTCCTTGCGTTGTGCACATTTTGCACAATTTTTATGAAGTGCATTTACCATCCATAACAAGAAAGGTCGGGTACTCATGAGGTAAAAAGGACCAAGTAGTTGAAGGGATTGAGGGGAATGGAAAGAGACAATTAAACTGACAGAACAGGATGTGAAAAGATTTAGCATTTAGAATGTGAATATGTAATCCTTTGTGACGGATACCTTGCTAGTGAGACTTTTTCATGCTAGGCCATATGTTTAAAACACCACCAGCACCCCAACAACATTTTCACCCATTCTAGTTGCTCCACCCAAACACCCGCCACTCCCAGGATCTCTTCCAATGTGAGGGTTCCCAACCCCCACCTGCAGTAGACATGCCAGTATCGCATGCCTGACATAATCCACTTGACCCCCACCCAATCCACAGCCATCCTCTCTGCCTGTAATATTTGCCACCCTCTGTTTCGTCGCCAGTAGCATTACCATTATTTAGTACATGCAGGAATACAATGGACTACACTTTGCCCAGAGGACCACGGAAAGTATTTTGAGTATAAATGGCTCATAATTCGTGACTCGCGCTGATGCATCATTGCATGATGCTAATGACAGGTACGAAAATACTGTAGGTAAAGTTCACTTCACTGCATAGCTGACAGGTCCTCTGTTCAGTGTTCAACGGTGTCTTACTTAATAGAGAAAATCGGAGAAACCTGAAGGGTATGGAGAAGCTGAAAGGAGCCACTTGACAATGTGTTTATGGTTGTAGGCTCCCAAAGTTCCTTACGCACTTAAACGAACACTTAATGATTTCCGAAAATTCTTCCGCATTTATGAACGTCTGATTTTATAAAGGGGTCAACGGGACATTTTATGCAAATTTATAATATCCACGCTAAGTAGGCTTCCAGTTTAACCGTCCCCAAAATTTCCAATTTATATTGCGTTGGACACACCAATTCTTAAGAGATAACTGAAGTTAAGCAACTCAAGCCCATGTTAGAACGTTGGGTGCTGCAATTTCCCCCCCTCTCCTACATCCTTTACACCTACCTCCTCATCTCCCGCGAGCAGCCTCCAAAGGGTTTGGCCTGTTGTGGCTGCTTGACTTTCTCCCCAACCCGTTAGTGCAGGGGTGGCGAACCTATTTCTACTGGCGTGTCAAAAATACAAAGTTATATTAGTTGATGTACTAACGTGCCCTTACTTCCGGTTTGTTACAGCAAATTGAAATTTTACCAATCAATTGGTTTGGTCTTATGACCCGCCTCGGTGGCGCATTGGGTAGCGACATTTCGATAGCTAGGTTCGATACTAGGTTCGCAGGACTTCTCTCCCGCCCGAAATAAGCCAACCTCCCTCAATTAGTCCTGAACCTGGAACCACTTACGCAGTAGTGGAGCACGCTACCGAGGCGGGTGACTTCCAAAAATAGTGCATTGTTAAATAAGTGAACCTTGTGGTCATTCTGGCTATTGTTTTTTTGCATAATTATTGATGTAAATGTTATCTTCCTTAGGCCCAACAATGTTCTAGTGTATAACTGCACTTCCGGCGGTATTAATAGGTTGAAGTGGGGCGATGTTCAGGACTACTGTTATATTAATTTGATTACTAATCCTGTGAATCACGTGATGTGGTATCCTGGTGGTTCATTCAAGAATAGCAAGTAAGATATTCAAATAATTTGTTTTTAATTTCTGATATATATTTTTAATGACACATGTGTTTCTTTGATTTGCATAGATTCTTTAATGAGGTGTGTTCATTACTTTTCCACTTCTTGCCTGCTTATATTTTAGATGTGATTACATGGTCGTCTGGCAAGAAACCATTGTGAGTATGTCGATTAACTGGGCGTACCCCTTACCTATTCTACATGTTTGTCTTTTGGTTGTTGCCCAGCTCCGCCTTTAGATATTTAGACCCAGGGAAATGCTGCAAAAATCCCAAATTTCTTATTTCTTTACGCCTAATAACATCGCAATCCATTGGACACATCAGTTCTCGTCGGATCACTGAAGTTAAGCAACGCAACCCCAGCTAGTACTAACATGGGTGGCCGCTTGGGAAAACTGGGTTCCGTTAGTATCCAAAAATTGTCGCATTAGTGTAGTGTCAGTGCAATCTCTGCATTAGAACTACGCAGTGGACAGGGATCTAATGACCTTGTAGTTGAAGGGCCCTAATACACCAAAGAAACCAAATAAAAAAAAATTGATTTGTTCTGATTATGTTATCATGATGGGCCACAGACAGGAAGCCAAAGGGTGCACTTGAAACGTGTAATAGAAATTGAGTGGCAAATGTATGCAATTCAAAAGAATTGCTTCCAAGCTGTCTTCCCCATCACTGGAAAAATTTTTGATGGTGCCCATGGGTATTTTAGATGGAAATAACTTTTTCACTGCCTATCACTCTTCCGCTAACAACGACTTCCTGGGAATCCGTTGTGAACCTCTTTCTGGCAATCCCAACCTGGTCGTCATTACTGGTATTTCCTTAGTGAGGTAGCCTGCTGGAAATGTTACTTATGGCGCACGAATATTGATTTACTTGCAAGTGCTTATGACATTTTAAGTCCCATAGTCACATTTTGATGCTTACTGCAGTTGCCAAGTTAAATTTGTGTGATCATACAGGCCCGTTTGTTCTAAGTAGAGAATGCTTCCTGTTTTCTGTATGAAAAGTAACCTCTCAATGTGCCTTAATCTTACTTTTATTACTAATAGCATGGTGAATATGCAGAGGAAGATTCGCAAAGCATTAGGCTGCCTAGAATATTTCACCAGCCATGAATGGCACTTTACAAATGACAACTTATGGATGATCTGGGAGGCAATGACACCTCATGATCGCCAGGTGAGCATGAATCGAATGTTAACTGGGCAGTTTGTGTTTCTGTTCATTAAACGTTTCGTTTTGTCTTAAAGATATTCAATTTTGACATGAGGCAACTGCACTGGCCAACGTTTATAGAACAATATTGTCTTGGGACAAAGATGTATATTCTCAAAGAAGATATAACGACCCTACCAATTGCTCGTCAGAATCTTCGAAAGTAAGTTTTAAAATGTAATGACTTTGGTAGCTTTGTGCTTCACATTCCTTTGCAAAATAATACCTTTTGAGTTATAAAATAAGAGGTAGGATGTGAAACATTGCACATAAATATTATTTAAATAATAATACGCCATTTGAAACATGGAACTTGGGAACCTTAGCAAGGAAAACAAGAGAATTTGTTAGGATTTCAAAACATAGGAGGATTACTCTAACTTTCCAGCAAGCGACAAAGTGAAAAAGGGACTAGATCAAGGGCCCCAGAGGAGGGATACAAGTTTCTCTACACTCAGCACCGTATTTTAGCGCATATAGCGCGCGCGCGGTTTACGATTCCCCCCCCCCCCCGTGCGGTATTTGTGGAGGCGCGCTATACCAAAGCTTTTTTTACAGCAAGCCACATTCGATATAAATTCTCTGCCAAGAATCATAAACAACAGTGAATTTTAATTTAAAAGAGTCCATACAAGAAAAATAATGGTTTCATAATGTATTTTCCAGTTATTAATTTTCAGATTCGATAAAATCTTCAAAATCACTTCCTTCTAAGCCAGTGGCGTCGCTAGGGTTGGTGTCACCGCCCTCTCCCGAAAAAAGCCGCTTCTTCTGCTTTGGTATCACCCCATTTGTCATGGTTCGAGTGGTGTCACCCAGTGCGGCCCGCACCCCCATAGTGACGCCACTGCTCTAAGCTGCAATAAAACCAAGGGCCTTTTATATATCCATAAGCAAGCGACTAAGCGACAAGCGCACATGCGTGGTATAAGCGGGCGCGCGTAATCCAAGAACTTTATTACATAAAAGTTCAATTCCTGCGCGTTATATGCGCCAAAATATGGTAATCAGCTCCAACAATCGGTTATAGAAGTTAAAGTAATTAACAGCAGGCTGATATCAATGTTTTTCGGCGGGCAAGAATGCATTGTGCCGTTGCCATTGCCCCTCTGTCAGGCTATCATGAACGTACACGGGTGGGTTTCTGCAGGAATTTTAATGAGTTGATGTAATCTGCTAATTTCCAAGCAAGGGGGGGGGGGTCTTCATTGGCTAAGTAGACAAACGAGGAGTGCATAGGAAATGGGGCTTATAAAATTGTGAACTAAGAGGGACAGTTTATTCTTTAAGCAGCAAGTGCATATGGATGTTTACTAAAACTGTTGACATACTCTGCGGGGGCGAAGAAGTGAGAAAGGTTCGTGGGTTTAAATAAACTACCTGCAGCAGTCAGAGTATCAGATTCAAGGGGCAACAGCTTCATGTCGCGTGAGTGAAACGGAATAAGGCAAGGTGACTCCTTTATGATTAGAGGGTCCCAATAAGGCTGAAGCGGAAATTCTGCAGAGCAGTGGTTCGCCTGGCTATGCTACATGAATCAGATTGTTGGGCATTGCGGAAGAGCCACAAAAGTAAAATGAGGGTAGGATAAATTTGCATCCTGCAGTATTTGCACGGGGTGTCAAATTCAAATAAAATTAGGAATGAATGCGTAAGAGATGAAGAAAGATGATGCAGGCTTTTAAAGCATCTGGAGAATAGGAAGGCGCACCAGTTCTTGTCTGATCACTGGGTACCTCTATTACCCAAAAATCGTCACATTAGCGTAGTGTCTGTGCAGTCTCTGCATTAGAACTACACCATGGACTGGGCTCTAATGACCGTTGTAGTTGAAGGGCCCTAAAACACCATTGAAACAAAAAAGCCAATTTTTGGTTAAAGATTTTGCAATGCAATGATTGTTAGCAACTTTTACACGATGTTGATAATTTTGTTCATTTCAGAATGTACTACATCAGTCAGTTGAGCACTTTGGTCGGGGCCTTAGTCATTTGGCGTCTACTGATGCTGAGATTTCATTTCGCAAGACGTTTGTGGCGCTTGATGTTATCTCTGACGTTAAAGTTAGTGCGTGCTTTGCCTTTGGGTAACCTCTCTTCCTGAAATTGGTGCCTATCACACGTGACAATCCACAATCGACCACCACAACAGCACTCCTGTTGACGGCCACTGTGTTCCAACATTTTCTTAATGAACATGGAGTCGTTTTGCACGCGCCATCGTCGTTTTTCTACCGTGATGTGATTTCTTTGTAATCTTCTACAAATTGCCTGACCCTCTTAAAAACTGTTCAATTTTAATAGGGGATCAGGCATTTCAAAAAGATGTCGAAATCATTAATTGAACACTAAGAATGGCTCAAGTGAAAGTTGCTGTTCCACTGTCTGAAGAAAGACAGCTCTATAACTTTGCTCTGTTTGCGGCGAGGAGTAACTGTTGGATTTTGCCGTGATTTATTATTTTAATTTAATTTTCTTTTTAACCATAAGCTGTTTTTTTAACTTGTTAGAAAGGTTTCAGACGTCTTTCATTGGTGTCTGAATTGGCCACAGGTAAACCAACAACTTGGGGAAATGGAGGTGAATTAGGAAGGGATTACTACGGGTTTGATGATGGGTTGATTGTTTAACCCATTTGGGGCAATGTTTCTTACTAATTTTGAAGACATAATATAATGTACATGTGTTCAATCACTGAAATGATTGTTTTTCTTCTAATTTTCGTCATTCGTTTATTTTTTTTGCTCACATTGGCAACGTTTTAATAATAATAATATTTATTTCCTTGTTATGGAACTATTAGTGTTTTTTTTCGCTTACTAAGCGTAGTAAACTGTAGGATTCCACATGGCAACGGCTGTTACACACCAGTTCTCGTCTGATATCAGAAGTTACGTAACGCAACCGCAGCTAGTACAATCATGGGTGACCACTTGGGAACACGGGGCATCGTCGTAACAGCGTAGTGTCTATGGAGGGGGCTATGATGACCATTGTAATTGAAGGGACCTAAAACATAAACGAAACAAGGATTCTACATATGCTTTTTGTGTATTACAAAATGTTCATTTAATGATGCACGATTTCTTAGCACGTCCATTCTTATTAACAGTTTAGTGTATGTCATTGAGGAGGACGTCATAATCTCAATATGATGACTGAATCCTGGCCGACACCACTTGTTTCTGTTTGAAGAGGAAACCTCAGTTCTTTGCCATATTCGGTTTGATGTGAAGCAGTGCGTCATGGAGGGTGCACATTTTGGAGAAGACATTCCACAGAAAATACTTATTGTAAATGAGTAAGTCGTAAGTTAAAGACAGGGCCGGCGCGAGTTCAGCGCGTTCGCCGAAACGGGCCCTGCGCACGGGCCTTTATATTACATGATTTTCTTACAAAAGGCCCCGGAAAATACTTTTTATCCCGGTATCCGCAAAACCTCCCGTCGGCTCTGGTTAGAGAATTGTGTTTGTCCTCACTGCAATCTTTCCTCTACTATGAGACTTCATTATTGGTAGTTTGAGGTAAGTTAAATCAACGCGAGGTTGAAACCCCATTTCCTGTCGTTAGACTTAAGCAGGGCATTTGTATGCTGAAGAATCTGTCATGACCTGGTTAAGAACTTGCATAACTGGCAGTTCTGTTGTCTGGTGTCACCAAACTGGTGAATATGTGCTGTAACCTTATCCACCTAATCAAGTATAAATTAATTCTAGGCACAGGGGCGGATTTATGGCTTTGCCACGTCTTGGACTAAATTGTTCTCAGTCACTAAAAACACTTTGCTCAAATACCTATTCTATTTATCATGCCCTAATGATTTTTTTACTTTGTTTTTTTCCGCAGCGTCTGCCGACAAAAGCTGCAACCCCCATGCTTATTTATCGTCGGTCTGCTGTTCATTGGGACACTCCACCGACGCCAGGGGGGGGGGTGGCGAGCTCCTAAACCTGGGAATTTTGTCTCGCCTATCCATTGCATGGTAGAGAGAGTTCTTTTGCTTTCAAATGCCATCGTACACCACACGGGACCTCGGGTTTTACTTCTCATCCGATAGAAGATGCACTCGGGGCTTCCCTCTGTCTCTCTCAAAAGAAGTCAACCCACCTCGATCCAGTATCGAACCTTGAACCACTGTCGCAGGGGCCCATGAACAGAGGGACAAGATGGGTACCCGACTCTGCCATAGGTTTTCTTTGCATAGCCCCCTAATTAATTCAGCATACATAACTGATCAGGGATGGACACGCATTCTCATGATTACCCTTCGTAAATACTGTATAGTAAGTCTCCAATTTCCGCGATTTTGACTTACATGATTCAAAATAAATAAATAAAAATTAAATTCACCTACGAAATACATTTAGGCAAGCAGTTAGAGGTGTTGATGGACAGAGTGGGAAACTGTTATAAAGCTGCATTATTTATAAAGCTGCACAAAATATTGGTGATGCCTGGAATGAAGTTGCAATATCTAAATCTAATTGAATGCACTGCAAGAAGCCCTGATAGGCCAAATTGGCAGTGGAGAGAATGACAAATTCCTAATAATTCACTCATTCAACACTCCAAGGAGCCTGAAGTATAACATCTATTCTCCCATCCATTCCCTAAATTCTATAATGGCTCCTCCTTTCAGAAAGTTCCTCAAATTATCCTCAACAAGAGCATTCCATTGCTGATTGTACATTGATTCCATTTGTACATTAATACAACCCACTGCCAATATACAGTAGGGTATTCTAATTCAAATTGAATACGCTGCCAGCACTCGTGGCAGTGCAGAGAATGGCTTTCATTCCTAATTTATAACCCATTGAACCCCCCAAGGAACCGGAAGCATAACATCTATTCTGTCAAAGATTACATACCTGCTATAATGGCACCTTCTTGCAGAAACTTCCTCACATTGTCCTCACTGAGAGAATTCCATTGCCAAATGACCCTTGGAAGAAAAGATCAGTAAAATGAGTCTGTTCATGCCCTGATCTCATTCAATTTGAATGGATGATCATTTCTCCCGCTATAGTCAACAAGGGATAAGCTTTCACCTGGAGTACCTTGTACCCTATTTTCAACAGTGTGAAAAACCTTAAAGCTGTCAGATACCCGCCTCTGATATAGTTATTCCCATCATAATTCTGTGATCATGCCTGAGACACTCAATCTATGAGAGAAGTGATGCAGCTCCTTTGGATGCTGCTCTCCTTTGGATCATTTCAACTTCCCAAGATATACCCTGCCAAAGGGAAACCAAATTGGCCTGAGTACTCCACAATTGACAATACCAGTGAAAAATAGGCTATTTCTTTTACTTCCTTTGTGCTGTCCCCCACACACTTCTAACCAAACGGAGGACATGCCCAGCCCTCTCAATCAATTTGTCAATGTGCTCCATCCAGGTGTCCTCAGTGTTTAGAATAATTCCAAGGTGCTGATGGGTCTCAACCCTATTAACCCTAACACCGGCTATGCAATAAGTATAATTAACATGCTTTCTACACCTGCTTATACTAAGAAAGCTACATTTGTGCAGGTTTAACGGCAACTCCCACTTTCTGCTCCAATCATATATCTTGTTTAGGTCCTGTTGCAATTCTGTGCTGGAAGATAACCCTTCATCCACTACCCTTTAAATGCACGTGTCATCTGTAAATTGATAAAGAGAGGATTGTATGTCAAGCCCTATATCATTAACGTAAGTTATATAGAGTAAAGGGGGACTGCTGATGTTGCAGTTGTCCATTCTGAAGCCTTACCATCAAAAAGGACTCTCTTCTGTCTGCCATTCAGGTAGGCCTTCACCCACTGATTAACCTTGCTATGAATTCCTAACTTGCACATTTTTGAAACAAGCTTGTCATGGGGTGCCATGACAAAGGTCTGCTGAAAGTCCAGGAATATAGTCTCTGAATATAGTCAATCAGACAAGCAAGTTGGGTGTCACATGACTTCCGTTTTCTAATATCCCATAATACTGGTAAGTGAGAATAATAGATCCTTAAATATCTTGCATACATTACTCGTGAAAGAGAATTGCCTGTAGCACTTAGGATCTGCAGTATCCCCTGACGTGAAGACTGGCACAACGTTTGCCAGCCTCCAGGAGGAGGGAACAATAGCCTTATGGACCACTAATTTATCCAAAAAACTTCTTAATTCCCTCTCTTGTAATGACAACCTCCTCCATTTACCCTTTATAATCCCCAAATGACACTGGTGGGTAATCACCCCTGCTATTTGCAAATGAATCATTAAAAATATTTGCTGCTTTAAGGCTAGTGCTAAGTTTCCTGAACCATCTCTAACAGCTGGAGCCCTATAACCCACTTTCTGCACTTTTAGGTGCCCCCAGAATGGGTTTGGGTTTTTCTTGGGCCTTACCCCAAAATGTTGTGATAGAAATTATTGTAGGAATTTTTAAATACTACTTTTGCCCTTCTCCTGGCTTCCTTAAAAGCGGCCTCACTATCTGGATTCAACTACCTCCTCAATATGTTCCTGACTCTTCTCTGCTTACACAAAGCTACCTTCACTTTCTGGGCATACCAATCCGGATAACCATCGTCCCACTTCTTATTAGTAGGGACGGCCTATCTTGTACCCTCCTCTAGAGGTGCTAAGAATTTTTGCCAAGACTCTTCAACAATGCAAACATTAACAGTGACCTGAAAATCATTCAACTGGGCTTCTAAATAAGACCTAAACAACTCCCAATCAGCTTAGTGAAATTTAAAACTGTCCCTACCTGCTGTACTACACTATGACAACCCTAACCACAGCTTGGTAACTAATTTCTGTATTGCACTTCACATCCTTGTTGGAGATAGGCACGTTAGTAAAAACTAGGTCTAAAATCCCTTCCCTCATGAGTTGGAATGTTCACAATCTGCTCTAATCCAGTACAACATAGCCGCTCCAAGAAGGAATTAAGGGCACATGAAAGAGTAGAATTTGAAACAGGTTGCATGTTGTCCCACATCAGCCCTGGAAGATTGAAGTCACCACCTAGAATAACGGTTGGGACCTTCCTCCTATGATTGAGAATCTCCAAACAGTGGGCCATTCTCAACAAAGGATTTGGATCATTTCCTGGTGGGCAGTAGTAGGCAATGACCTAAGTCCCCCTACTGAGCCATAAACTCTACAACATAGCATCGCACAGTCACCCTCAAACTTTGTTTCCGTAGCACTTCTCAATGATTTGTCTATAGCTACAAACACACCTCACCCTCTACCTGCTTCCCAGTCTTTCCTATACACTATGTACCTATCAGGATACATCTCAGTTGAGCTTATATCTTCTTTTAGTGCCAATAACGATATCTGCATCCCATGTAGAAGCAAGGGCCTTTAAATATGGTCGCTTTATTGACTATGGTTCTACAGTTGAAGCAAAGCCAATTGACCAGTTACTGCTGATTGGGGTAAAAGAAAGTGATGCACCACACACTGTTCCTAAAGACGCTGTAGTCAGATTATTTTACAAAATGCCCTAATTTTTGACCAGTGTATTTTAAAAAGTATAATTGCATGTCTATCTTCTATAACTTTAAGTTTTTCCTAAACATTTTTCCCATCCCGTATATAAGTGCATCATCATTCCCTTACCCCACCTACTGTATAGCAGGGCCGGGTCTTCAGGTTCCAGCAATTCACTTATGCCTTTCACCCTCAGGGGAGCGGCGAGTTGCGTTGGACACACCAGTTCTCGTCTGATCACTGAAGTTAAGCAACGCAAGCCCAGTTAGTACTGACATGGGTGGTTGCTCGGGAAAGCTGGGTACTGCTAATACCCAATAATCGTCGCATTGGTGTAGTGTCGGTGCAGTCTATGCATTAGAACTACGCCGTGGACGGGTCTCTAATGACCTCGTAGTTGACGGGACCTTAAACACCAACAAACAACAACAAAATTCACCCTCAGGTTCCCGTCCACCCAACAAACTACCATATCCTTGAGGGCTAGTTACCCTCAAGTTTGTTTTGGTCTACCCTTGCCCCGTGTGCTTTCTCATTGTTAAGAATCTCAAAATGGGAATCTATAGCAGGGGTGGCCAACTTTTGTGTGCATAAGTTCTACTTTTTATCTTAAAAATTTGTCGCAATCGACTTTTTATCTTAAAAAAGTGTGGCGATCGACTTGTTGTCATAGGCGTAGTCAAAGTGGGGAGGGGAAGGTTCGATAGTGGACCCACCTTGGTCCAGTATCGAATGTAAAACCACTGATGCAGACCTAGAAACACTGAGCCACTACATCACCGAGGTGGGTCTTAAGTCGACACATCGCGAGTGATCGATCAAAAGTGGCTTTGTGATCGACTTGTTGGCCACCCCTGATCTATAGGAATGTATCGGATTCCCATGATGTAACTTTACATATTGCTCTTTACCTCGGCAATGATTCATCAAAGCTAATTGTTCCCCAATGAGAAATTTGTAGCCAATGAACCAATCTTTTAATTGCTGTGCTATTCATCAAAATATCCAAGGTAGACCTGAGTTATAAAATTAAATTCGTTAGAAAAATAAATTCTCGGATAATTGAAGATAGTCACTGCAGTCAATTGTGACAACTACCTAATGGCAACTTTGTTGTTAATGTGGGGATCAATCAGTTGCTATGGTAGCATTAAATACAAGAAGTTTGATCATAATTAGAATATTGTACTGCCTTCACTGCTTTGATGCCGATGATAAGTGGAGGATATGTTTGTTTTTAATGTGCAGATCAATTAGTTGGTATGGTAGTACACAGCAGCATTTGCAACATTTTTACTCCCCAGTTTGCTTTAATGAAAATTATACCAGAAAAGTTTTCAGACAATATTGGGTTTCGTATGTATATGAAAGTTCCATAATATTCTTGTTTGAAAAAGTAGGATATATTTAGGATTACACTTGTTATATTATTTGACCATTATCCACCTTAAACTGATTTCAATACGAAGGGAATCCAGTAAAATGAACAGTTTAAGTGACATATTTGAAATATTCAAAATGACATTTTTTTGTGATGAAGATAAAAGCTGGTGGCGTTTTTAAGGTTGGAAGATTCTTGAAAGCCTGTCGATTGCAGTTCTATGTTTCAGCTTGGGGTTTGATTATTCATTTCTATATCGAGTATACGTTTTATTATAGTGTGGCAAGTCAAAGTCACAAATTCTGGCGGACATACCATTTTGTTATTATCACTTGGTGGGTCTTTTCTAAGTTCAGTCACATGATCACCTACAAGTATCTTCATTAAAGGAAGAAGGACATAGAAATGCTATTTGAATTCCTTGTATCAACATTGATTGAAAGAAGGGCCATAGCTGAAACTAAGAAAACTGTTTTTAATATCTGTGCACTTACATTAATCTTTGCCATTTGTCAATGCTTTTCACTTGTCATAATGATCGTAAAATATTATTTTTCTCCAGATGATAAATATGATCTGTCGCTTTTACTTATTGGAATACACTTCACTATTGTCTCAACAATAATAATTTCATTTTATTACATGTGGGGCATCATTATGATGGCATTCACTAGACATTTTCACTATCAGCAATTCAGATTACAATCAGGGAATAATGTTGCAGAGCTTCATGAATTATATGTGGAATTTTCTGACATGTAGGGGAGACCAGGGCAAGTTGATGATACTAAGAGTTTTCAAATGAATTTTTTATTTTTCTCTCGAGATAAAATGTTTTACTGTGCTGAGATACTTAGAATGTATCTTTATTTATAATTTAGTGGTTTAAAGTGAAACATTTTTTTGATATCTTTAAGGGGATTTTATAATTTTTAATGAACGATGTAAAATTCGTCATCTTGCCCCAGCAACAATTTTAAAATTTAAGTATTATAGCAATAAGATTAAAAAATTATTTTAATAATGAATACTGAATATGAATAGCCAGTTGTCTAAGGTAGATCAAAATGCTATTAGATATTTCTATAGCTTACCTCTATATTAATTAAATCTTAATTCCAAAATTTGGTTTCATATAGCACACAGCAGGAAAACAATGAAACTCATGTAAATAATATAGTAATGGCAACAGTGCCTTGAAAAAAGGATTTTTTAGTGTCTATTCATGAGGTGTACTAGTAGTATTCATATGATGCTGCTAACTATCAGGAAAATCTCTAATTAAAGCATTGCTCATCTTGCCCCGGTCTCCCCTCCTTGGCATGCAAAGAAATTTTCAGAATAGTAGATCATATTTATTCCCCATTACTTTTACAAGTTGGTATTTTTAATATTCCTTGTGTGGCATTCATCCTCATTACTGTACTCACTCAGGACGATGACATAGCATTTCAATTCTTGTCAATTGGAGCTGTTCATGTTTACATGCTAATAATATTTTTTGTTGTGTTTTGGTCATCTACAAAATTTTGCAGAACGGTAAGTTTGACAAGACCGGAGGAAGAATAAATGCTCACAATTGACTAATGACTTTGAATATCTTTTCAGGTTGACAGAAGTCTGCGTTCCATGCAGATACTTTTACTCGACAAACGAATATCCTCTGTACCATTGGATTCTATTGTGGTATGCCTGTCAAAAAGAATTTCAACATTGGGTAGAAATAAGTTTTTATTATATTTAATGGGCATAGCAATACTAGGGCTAAAGCCTAACATTTCTGTTTGCGAGTGTTATCCAATAGATTAATAATAATGAAAAGCATTTCAATTGAAGCATATTGCTGATTTATTGCACAAAAGCAAAGTATAGGTCAGGGATTCCCAACCTTGTGCCCGCGGGCGCATATACGCCCGTGGACTGGTTTGTCTGTACCCGCCGCTATTTGGCAACCCCTGTAAAGAATTTGTTTAAATTTCATTTTACTCTGTGACCAGCAACCAAGAAAGCTGACAACAGTTCGAACTTTAAAAGGAAAGGCGGGCATCACCAAGACGGGTGATAGTGGGTCAAGATCCAGACTAGGCACAGATTCTAGACAAACGTTGATCTGGAGAGAACCTGAGACCCGCTATCACCTCTTTAATGTCTAATGCCCCTTGGGGCTTCCCTGACAGGGAAAGGGACCACTATAGCGATGGAGATGTCATGGTGTGGGTAGACACCATGTTGGATGACCGTACACCACGCCATGTTTTAAACACAAGCTCCCTGACTGCATAGAGGTGCAGAGAGATCTTAGAGCCTTATGTGCGACTTTTCAGCCATGTAGTAGGCTCTCTCTTCCTCTTTATGGATGGCCATGCTCGTCCAAATAGGGCCCAAATGGTGGTTGAATATCTTCAAAGTGAGGGTATTAAGCATGTCTGGGACGCCCTTTGGAGGGCTATTGCAATTTTCCAATAACCTCCCAGGAATATCACTTGATGTTATTGGCAAAGTCTTTTTTTTTTAAAAAAAAATGTGCTCGCGACCTTATCAGGTCGCAACCTAGGGTCCAGAGGGTCGAGAACCCCTGATATGTAAAGATAAAAATGATTTTTAGGTATAACCGAATTTCAGCAACTAATGTTTAAAAAGGAAGTTGGTGTTTTAGGGCTCTTCAACTACGAGGTCATTAGAGCCCCGTCCACTGCGTAGTTCTAATGCATTTATTTACTAGCTGGGTTGCTCACAAGTTTTAGTTTACTAGCTCAGTACTAGCTGGGACTGCGTTACTTAACTTCAATGTCTCCAACGCAATTTATCGCTCATAAAATTATCATGAAGGAATAGGATGGTGATGTGGTAACGACGTACAGTATATGCTTAATGTTAGAAATGGCACCTTTACCATGTGGGAAGAAGTGCTGGGAAGATATCCCCAAAGGTTGATGCAAAAGCTTTTAAACTGACCAAAGCTAGATATGTAATGCAAGTGGGGATATAACCCAAGCCATAACAGTCAAGGATGGCAAAGGTAGAGTACTGTTTCTTCCTTGTGAACTAAACAGTTCACAAGCTGTAGGCTCAGATAAGGTCCTCGTTGAAGTTTGGCTAAGGTAGAGAGAGACCACTGGAATCTGGTAGTTAGGGAAACTATTTAATAAGATAGTAAGTGGAGATAGAATGCCTGCAGCATTGTGAGGGTTGAGCAATATCACTCTTCAAGGGCAAAGGATCTCTGTGCAATCTTCATAGATTTGGAAAAAGCTTGCTGATGGTATTGCGTTACAGATATTATCGAGGGTGTTAAGGAGAAAGGTGTGAAAGAAAGATATACAGTAGAACCTCTGTAAGTTGACCACCCAAGGGCGGAAGAAAAGTGGTCAACATAGGGAGGGGGTCAACTTATGGAGAACTAGGTGTATTGTACTGATACATGGGGATTATTGCTTTTCTTGATTACAACTGTATGAAATGCTACATAATCAACACTATTACTGCTAGTGGATTGGCATAGCTAGCCCCCAATGGCCATTGATCTGGTAGTTGGGGGTTATGCCCCCCCCCCCAGCAGTTAGCTGCATCAGATTCATTAGAGGTTTACACTTCATTGCCCATTTCAAAAATACTTTCAAAGGCTACTCCTTAAAATTCTGCCTTGGAAGATGGGCTGTATGATGAGGCCAAAATGTTGTCTGTTGGTTTGTGATAAATCCAACTTTCCTAAAACATGTCAACAATGTTTCTGGTTAAATTTTTTCCAAGCAGTATTATCCAAAGACAGCACCCAGAGCATTAATGGATGCAGCAAATGAAGCTGCTTCCACAGGCTGGTGACACATGTTTTACCAATAATCCACTCCAGGAGGTGGGCTTAGTAAAACACTTTGAATGATTTGATAACACCTTGATCAAGAGGTTGGATCAGTGGCATAGCCAGGATTTTCTGAAGGGGGATATGACTGTCGATAGCATGAACCAGGATTTTCTGAGAGGGGATATGACTAGATAGGGTGTATACCTCTTCGTTATATTCAAGGTCCAAGGGGGGGGTTAACCCCCCAAAACCCCCCTGGCTACGCCACTGGGTTGGATCCTTGAGGTTGCATTTGGAAGAAGAAAGTTAAGTGTCAAATTTGTCAAGTGACTGACTTGCAGTTCAGCAGGGCAGTTGTCTACTATTAGTAGGATAGATCATTTCTTGATCCACACCCAGGGTCTTCAAACAGGGCAGCAGTCATCCATGCACATTTTTTTTGATCTTCATGTTACAGGGTGGTCTTCAATTTCTTAAAAGCACATGAATTTGCTGACTTACCAATCACTAATTTCTTTAGCTTTCCCCAAGAAGAGCTAGTGCTAAGCAATCCAGTGAAATGTTCCTTGGATACTCTTTCAATCTTGTATTTGTCACCCTTGACAAGGCTCTTTTCAGGCACAAGGGAGACAAGGGGAAAACTTATGGAGGTTAAATCAATATCATGTGTCACAGTCATAGTGGTCAACATACAACTTACAGAGGTGGTCAACATGGGGAGGTTGGTCATCCATTAATTAATGTGGTGCACATCCAGTCTGTGAAAATTTGTTCAACTTAGGGAGGGGGTCAACATATAGGGGTGGTCAACTTTGGAGGTTCTACTGTATTAGGATTGTGCAGGATATATGTGATGGTTCCATATCTAGGGTTAGAACTACCTGGATAAATACTGGAGGACTCCAACTGAGGTTAGGACGCTTCATTCTGGTGTTGTTGTTGTTTGTTGGTGTTTAACGTCCCGTCAACTACAAGGTCATTAGAGACCCGTCCACTGCATAGTTCTAATTCATACACTACACAAATGCGACGATTATTGGGTATTAGCAGTACCCAGCTTTCCCGAGCGACCACCCATGTCAGTACTAACTGGGCTTGCGTTGCTTAACTTCAGGGATCAGACGAGAACTGGTGTGTCCAACGCAACTCGCCGCTCCCGCATTCTGGTGAGCAACGAACTGCTGATTGCAATACTGGAAATTGCCATCCCGTGCATGACATTTGCAGAGGATTTTGAGGAATTTGGTGACTTCAAAGAGGAATTACAAAAGGGCCTAAATGATATTAAAACAGGGAAATAATGGTGATGTACTCTCTGGGGTCCAGGCGGTGACAAAGGTGGAAGAGTTTTAAGTACTTAAGATTTGTTCCAGAGCGGTAAGGAAATAGATTTGCATATTGTAAGAATACAAGGTAGTTTACGTGAGACAGGCAAGTGGAGTCCAGGTTGATCAGATGGCCCCAATAAAGTCAACAGTGATGCTTTACAGGGCCAGGTAGGCCATACGGATCAGAATTTTGGACAGTGACAAAGAGCCATAGAATTAAAGCACCTGCAAAGCAAATGCTGCAGTAGGGCATGAGTATACAGTATTAGAGGTTGTCTGGTGGTGGAGGACATCACAGCAAAGATGTGCGACATTGAGGTGGGATGGGCATATGATAGGAAGAGAAGAGGACAAGATCGTTTGGTCTATTTCGGGCTGCAGGTGGTTGGAAGAATCCGTGTCGGGGGAAGAGCAAAGCAGAGGTGGGAGTAGGTTGTACATCGTGATACGCGTTTATAGAGGGCGGGTGAGGACCTGGCTGTAAATAGGTCTGAGTGAATGGATGGAACCTCCAGACCTGACTCTGTCGCAGGCTGGTTACGTATATAATATTACGATGTTACATCGACATGGCTCTGATAGAACCATCGTCTGCATATGTACTACAGGTGTAGCTACTTCAGTGGAGCCCAGATGCCCCCTGGCACCATTTTTCAAGATGGTGCGGAAAACCAAATATGATCAATCTGGCGAAGGGAGTGTGATTAATATAAATAATCAGCGCTCCACCCTCGTGATGTGATTTTCTATAAAGCTATAACTCAAATTTAATTCCTGCAAACATTTTGGCCATTCAGAGTTCTTTTTCATTTGAAGGAGGGAGCGGCGAGTTGCGTTGGACACACCAGTTCTTGTCTGATCACTGAAGTTAAGCAACGCAAGCCCAGTTAGTACAGACATGGGTGGTCGCTCGGGAAAGCTGGGTACTGCTAATACCCAATAATCGTCGCATTAGTGTAGTGTCTGTGCAGACTATGCACTAGAAGTATGCAGTGGACGGGTCTCTAATGACCTTGTAGTTGACGGGACCTTAAACACCAACAAACCAAACAAACCAAATTCATTTGAAGGAACGGGTCCCATATGAAAGCTTTGGGCAAGACGCAAAATATTCGCAGGCCAGCTCTTGGTACACTTCCAGCACTCAACTATTTGCATGTGTCATTGTATTCAGGATTATCTACAAAAGAATAAAGTTTTAGGCTTCATCCACTTGAATAGATGTTCACTCCTTCAGTCTTCATTCAAGAGATGAGAAGTTGAATTGTGTCTGGGGCCTACGATGTTACTACTGCAAATAAAGGAATCCTTGCTATGTGAAACTTGTAGGAGCTCGTCCCCCCTGTGATAACTGGTTGGCATGCTCTTTAATGACTAGTAGCTTATTGCGTTGGACACACCAGTTCTCATCTGATCACGAAAGTTAAGCAACGCAACCCCAGCTAGTGCTAACATGGGTGGCCGCTTGAGAAAACTGGGTACGCATTAGTGTAGTATCTCTGCAGTCTCTGCACTAGAACTATGTAGTGGACGGGGCTCTAATGACCTTGTAGTTGAAGGGCCCTAAAACACCAACAAAACAAATAAAGATGTGCTGTAATGAGAAGAAGTAGGCCAATGATGATTAGGCATAGGATTTGCAGTATAATAATCTGCGAGCAATATTGTCGTTATTTTCATATAACACAATTTGTTTTACTGTTAATGCAGTACTATTTCATTTCTTGATATTGCCATATTTGGTGACTTTTGAATTAATTGTGGATGATTGGAATTGGGAACTTATTAAAGCCCTGGAAAAAATGGGTGTTGGAAGAATTTGCATTAATGCTACTTGTGGGCGTTGAAGTTTTGCATGTTGAATAACTCTTCTCCTTGTCTACTGATGTATATCTTTGTTTTCATGCGCTTTACAGAAGTGGTTGAACACATTGGTTTTCATAACTGGAAGTGAATCCACAGGAATGTTGTCACTAGGAGGGCTAATGGATGTTGATGATCCCACTTTTTATGATGTGTGACATTTCTTAGATTGTGTTGCACACACCAGTTCCCGTGAGATCGTGGGTGCTTGGTAGAGAACGTTGGGTCCCGCATATTTCCCCTCTCCTACATCCCTTACATCTACTTCCTTCTTTCCCGCTAGCAGCCTCCTAAGGCAAGGCGCAAAATGAGACGCAGGGTGACGCAGGGTGACGCAGGTGACGAAGGTGACGAAGCCCTGCGAAATTCTGCTAGCAGACAATCAACGCACATTGATTTGCAGTTTTTCAACATCTGTGTTTGCAATTTGCGTCAACTAAAATGGCTTTCAAAGTAACACCAGTTCAACAGAACTTTACTACATATTTCTACACTGCAGAAATGGTGCCTTGGCAAAGGGAAAGCATTTTAAATGGGAAATGCTGAAAAGCTAACATTGCTTACATTGCCAAAATGCTTCACACAACCAACGATTTTTTTATTTATTGATAATTAGCAGCATAAAAGGAATAATGAATGAAATACAGTATTACATTAATAAGAGTTACCAGGGCCCCTGATGGAGAAAATCCATGGGACGGCCAATCAATGTTAACTTGCAGGCATTAAGAAAATTATGTGAAAATATTGAGGGGACGGGGTGGCCTCGACATAACTGCACGCGGGCGGCCGAATCCATAGGACCGGCCCTGAGAGTTACCATTGTTTATTTCAATTTCCTTCATTATTACCGTTGTTTCTACTTCTTCCCACTTCTCTGACTTTAATTTTGATCGCATATAGTCTGCATGGTTTTATATTGAAGAGAACTTCTCTGCTTCGCATCGGTTGAATTAAGGCTCCCTCACACCAACGCGAATAAAACGCAGTCGCCGCGGATGTTTCGCGGCGAATTATTCGCATCAAACACCACCCATGAAGAGCAATGGTCATGTGTACACCGAAGCGAATGTATCGCGCCTGCGGTTGCGAAAATGCAGCGATTTAGTTAACATCGCTGCACGCACGGTTTTAAACGTCATCGTTGTTCGAATTCTGATAGAACAAGATGGCGCTCACCTAAAAAATTATAGAAATAATGAGAACAAGCTGGTCAAAAAAGAACTAAACTGACGCGTTGGTGTGCATATAAAGGCGAATCCACCGCGTCGCAGCGCGTGCTCCTGTTCGGTGCGTGTTCCTGTGACGAAAATTCCGCTGCGACTGCGATTGTTTCGCGTTGGTGTGAGGGAGCCTTTAGTTTTTCCTCCATTTTTGTCGTTGTCACGCTAACTTAACACAGGAAACTGTGGCATGAGCACTGCGGTCCACAGGATCACGTGGCGCAGGCACTGCAACACGTCACGCTGCGTCGTAACATGCGCAACCCCCCTAACCCCTATGCCTAACCCCCCAGCCCAAGGCCTTGGCCCAGTCCCAGCGCAAAATGAGACACAGTCTCCGCAGGTGACGCAGGGAGACTCACCACAAATTTCTGTGACGCAAGTTGACGCAAATTGCAAACCAGTATGTTGAAAACCTGCAAATCAATGTGCGTTGATTGCCTACTAACAGAATTTCGCAGGGCTGCGTCACCCTGCGGCCTCATTTTGCGCCTTGCCTAAGGGTTCGGCCTGTTATGGCTGCTTGGCTTACTCCCCAGCCCGTTAGTGTAACATAGAAACGTAATTGTGGTGTAATCTGCCATAGTGCTAAAATTTTCTTTAAATTTTTAAAATAGTACTTTCAGTACAATTTCAGTACAACACAACAATTCAACATAAACTTTAAAGCAGGTTGTACCCCTTCTACACTTGGTACTTACTACCACTTTATATAACTATGAAACGAACAACTATGTCATTTACGTTTGCTGATTACAATACTATCCAAAAATTATTTTAAATTACAGTCCAACTTACTTATAAGAGACTCGGATAAAAGAGAATCTCGGTTATAAGAGAGCCATTTTGAATTCCCATCTGCATGTCCTATGCTTTACCTGTTAATGTACATGGTTATAAGAGACTTGGATAAAAGAGAAACTCGCCTAAATGAGAGAGAACATTTTTACAATTTTGATTTGTCACACGGATATAAGAGAATAATGAGACTGAGTGATCCATGCTGAACAGTGTACGTTATGCAAGACAGGCAAATGACGTCCTGCAAAGGCATTTTATGATGTGAAGCATATGGTAGAAAGCAAATCTTTAAAGAAGCAGGTTCAATGCAAAATCACAGATTTCTTCAAATGTTTTTTTAATATATAGTCATCATCATAATACCCTTATCCCACCTGTAGCCGGTTCAGGTGTGCAGGTTATAGCTCTCCACTCCCGTCAGTCTCCCACCGGATCCCTGTCCACCCCACACACCACCATATCCCTAGAGTGGTTTATTGCATTGGACGCACCATTTCTTGTCTGATCACTGAAGTAAAGCAATGCAATCCCAGCTAATACTGGCACGGGTGACTGCTTTGAAAAACTGGGTACCACTAATACACAAAAATCGTCACATTAGTGTAGTGTTTATGCAGTCTCTGCAATAGACCTATGCAATGGATGGGGCTCAATGACCTTGTAATTGAAGGGCCCTAAAACGCCAACCAACCAAACTAACCATATCCCTATGGATAAATACCAGTATACTGTAATATACTGCATAGTTTTTAATCTGCATGCAGTCTGTTGTGCATTGTTATTGTGCAATAGGTCAGACACCATGCACTATTATAACCAACAATACATTAATTTACATGCCAAATTTCTATTTTGGTTGTATGATGGGATGCTTGAATAAATGGGGTAGGTTGGCATCCCCCCCACATTACCCAGCTAATATTCCTGTCGGCTCGAGACGCCTGCCTGGGGTGCACCCAGTCAGAACATGTAAAGTGAACCTGCAGACCCAATCCTGCCACCGGCAGGATAAGGGTATGATGATGATACTGTATAGTTTTTAAATCTGGATTTTTAAATCTGTTTTGGAATGTTATGAAGCATAATCAACATTAAAATTCAGAATTGCAGTACTGTACTTAGAAATGTATACCATATTGCAAAATATGGTTGGTTTTACATGGCCTGGATATAAGAGAAACTCGGATATAAGAGACTATTTTGGATTTCCCGAGGTGTCTCTTATATCCGAGTTCGACTGTATATGGATTTTCTCCAACATTTTTATTTGTGCATTTAACTTTTTTTGCGGAACACTTGAAGTGGTTTCAAGGAACTCCAGTGTTCCGCGAAACACGCTTTGAGAACCACTGCCGTAGAGAGAGTATAAAACGCCTGTGGCAAGTGTTTAACTTGGACCTCCCCCTAATCCAATAATGCCAAAAAAGCTAAAAGTTTTAATGTATCAAGTTAAATTTTACTAAATGCAATTTGGCAGTCGGTGTTTATACATCTAGATTAGAAGGGTCAAGTAAAATAAAAATCACGTGCAACTCTCAACCAGGTCGGTATCCTTTGTTTTGTTCCTGAAACCTAGCTGCGCCCGTGATGGGCGCCTTTCTCGCACTGATCTCTGGGTTATCATATGGGATGATTCTTCCTCATTAATTTGTATCACGTTTCTGTTATTTAATAGCTCATGATGTTAACGATAGATCTTATGAGCATCGTGTATGCCATGTCAAGTCAACATCATTATAAAAAAATCAACTTATCATTTCTTTGGATAGATCATGTAAATGAAAATTATTCACAAGTCTACTTATAGATTTATCCTGTATATTAATTTACTGTTGGACGCCGCAAATACTTTCTTGCATTTCTCTCTAAATTACAATGTGATGGCATATCATTTCAATTGCCACAGGCAGGGCCGGCCTTCTCTATAAAGGGGCCTGGGTGCAAAAATCCTTTTGGGGACCCAAAACATTTTTCCAAAAGTAAAAATAAAAGGATTCAGAGTAAATGGACTACTCTTAGATTAGCTCCTATCCCATTCTGAGATCATTCCTAATTTGGGAAGGTATTACATTTCTGGATGATGCCATGTGTCCTAATATGTCGCCATTGCATTTATGAGTTTGTCTGAAAGCTTATGTGGACAGCCTGCGGCTGGCAATCAGTTCATGGAGTGGCCGAGTGACCCACAACACCAGAAAGGTTGTACAACCCTGGTGTAGTTTAATGGAAGGGTTGTTAGGTTACGTTTAGGTTATGTTGCATTGGCAAGGTCGAATGAGGGACGTTGCCCCTACAATGACGTATTAAACTTTGCATATTAGCAATGATCTGGGCCCTGACGGGTACTGATGATGGGGCCCCTCTCAATCGTGGGGTCCGGGTGCAATGCACCCTCTGCACCCCCCGGGTGGCCGGCCTTGGCCACAGGGTATGATTGGCAACCTTTGTGGCCATATGCACAGTTATTTGTTAAAACACTCCAGGTACCTTATTTAAAGTAAACCTGTGTATTAAATTTAGCCGTTGATGATATGATAACATTTCGTTGTAAGATTTAAGTGTTACTTATATGTATCTACTAACCAAACCATTTGTGATACCAGCATCTAGTAGGATTTTGATGCAGCATTAGTGAATGATCATTCGTTTTAGGTTTGTATGGTGGCACGTGACATATCTTTACAATTTATGTATAGTGTGTGACAAGATTATTGACGTCCCAAGCTAGTAGTCGTTGCTTGGACTAGCTGCTATTCCTGTTGCCTTTCCCTAATACATTCACCCTACATTGAACCGGACCTCTGAAAATGATTACAGGTACTACACCGCGTTTACAGCTTAAATGCTTCCTCAGAAGGTCCGTGGAGTCATTTTAACACTAGAAGGACGGCAACGTGTCATTAGATAGGGCAAACGACGTAAACGTAAAACTGAGCATACTTAAAATTTTTTACGTTTACGTTTTACGTAGCTATAGTTAGGGCACGTCAATTTTATGTCGTGTTGCCAGAATGGTGCGCAACACTGTGGCACTTGCAGAAAAATGAATTACTCACATAACCACGTTTGCTCTGCATGACACCTGCACTTCGTGGTGCAGCGTTATATAAGGGGCAGCCTATTTTTTCACGGCATGTTGAATCATTGATAAATTTCTGTTTGGGGACAAGTGCAGAGCCGGTCCGTCCATAGGTTCGAAGTGTGCAAAGAACGCGGGCGGCGGCCCTAATGGGGCGGCCGGCCGCCTTCGCAAACTTAAAAGTAACATGAAACTTTTAATGCTTTGATGCTTCAGGAAATAATCTTGCCTCGGTGAAGACATAGGATAGCTTCCTCAGTACCTACGTCAGTGGTCATTGGTTCGATACTGGACCGAGGTGGGTTGGCTTCTTTTGGGCGTGAGAGATCCCCGAGTGCGCCTTCGGAAGAGAAGTAAAACCGAGGTCCCTACTATGGAAAGGGTAGATGAGGCAAAATTTCCAGGAGTAGGACCTTGCCACCTGACGTCGGTAGAATGCTCCAATGAGCAGTTGACCGACGCAACGATAAATAAGCATAGCGGTTGCAGCTTTGGTCGGCAACCGGCGGTGGAAAACCACTGTCCACTATATTACCCTTGTGTCCATCAGAGGGAGAAGATGGGTACCCGACACTGCCATAGGCGGGAAAAGGGTTAGGAGTTGCTTTTGCTTGGATGCTTCAGGAAATTCTTTCCGTGTGCTGGCAAACAAGAAAATGAAAATGATTTGTTTTGTGTGGGTAAAGAAATCAATGTTAACTTGTAGACGTTAAGAAAAATTAGTGAAAATATTTTGCACGCGGGCGGCCGAACCTATTGGACCGGCCCTGGACAAGTGCCACAGTGTTGCGCACCAGTCGGGCAACACGACATAAAATTGACATGCCCTAACTATAGCTACGTGAAACGTAAACGTAAAAAATTTTAAGTATGCTCAGTTTGACGTTTACGTCGTTTGCCATAACTATCTATTACCGTATCTATTATGACCTCCATTGCAAAATAACGCAATATGCTTATTACCGTTCAATTTTTAACGCAAGTTGTGGGGGTTATGGGATACCAGTGACGCAAGAATTTCGTTATTTGAGATCAGTTTTCCAGAGCAATGGGGAGATAGATTCCGACGTGACCCATAGGATTAATGCAGGATGGCTGAAGTGGAGGCAGGCAAGTGCAGTCCTGTGTGACCACCGAGTCCCAATAAAGTCAAAAGGCAAAGTTTACAGAACGGTCGTTAGGCCTACTATGCTGAATAGCTCAGAGTGTTGGCAGTTAAGAAGAACCGTGAAAGGGGAATGCAAGTTTCTAAGATTTGAATGCTGTGCTACATAACTGGGGTGTCACATCATGAGAAACATCATACAGGGTATGAGAGAATATTGACTGAGGTGGTATTTCCATGTGTTGAGAGAGGAGGAGGAACTTATTAGGTCCATCATGGGTCTGCATGTGATTGGGACGTGGGAGCAAGTGGAGCAAAGGGACATGGAGACGTGCGGGTTGAATGAGGACTTGATGGCGGATAGGTGACAGTGGAGGATAAGAACCCACAGACCCGACCCTCTAATTGGTACACCTGGGGATCCGGGCAAAGTGTACCCATTGTACCTAGGTTCGTGCCCATAAGAGGGGTGTGGTACACTTTAATAATACTGATGTTTAATTTATACAGATACAGTATTTTATATTGTGTTTTTTTTAAACTGAAAAATGCGTTGTATAATATTATAATATTTCACAATATTCTTTACGTACGCAAATGTAATTTTTACAGACGAATCAAGGGTTGTTTGTCTCGAATCAAACTACCTTCTTTTTTTTTCCACATATCGCGGCGTCGGCTACCCATCTTGTCCCTCTGAATGGATACTAGGGTGATCTATTGGACAGTGATTTTCTGCAGTCGGTTGCAGACCAAAGCTGCAACCCCTATTTGTCATTATTGTCGGTCTGCTGTTCTTTGGGGTATTCCACCGACGCCAGCGGTGTAAGCCTCCTACACCTGGAAATTTTTCCTCATCTATCCGTTTCATAGTACAGAGAGTTATTTGCAAACGCCATTGAACACCCCATCGGACTTTGGTTTTATTTCTCTTTCAAAGGAAGGCGCACTCGGGGCATCTCTCTCGCCCAAAAGAAGGGAACCCTGGTCCAGTATCGAACCTAGAACCACTGTTACTGTTAACAAGCACGCTACCCACTGCATCACAGAGGTGGGATGTAACCATTACAGAGGGGGTTTAAGGAAAATTGTGAAATGTAGGCTATTAGGTGTACTAATAGAGAGGTGTAACCATTACAGAGGTGGTTTTCTGAAAATGATGACATGAATTAGGTGTACCAATAGCGGGGTGTCCCCATTGCAGAGGTGTACTGTGTAGAGGAGTAGCAATAACATAAAACCTATGGATGAAAAATCAGTGCCTGAAGAAAATGTACTGATATGAGAGGTTTTAATGTATATACAGTATTTCGTGCATAAAATATGTATAGCATAATATAATAAATATAGATGACCCATGCCTTTATTGCCCAAAACTATACCATGTTGTATAACACATGGATGCACAATCTCCGAGTATGAACAATATAGTACAAAACAGAGCTGTAACGGGGGTATGAAGTGCCTGTGGCAAGTGTCTAACTTACGCTTGCCCATAACCCAATAATGACAAAAAACTTAAACATTTTGCGCCCCAAACCCAGTTGCGCCCGTGGCGGCTGCCTTCTTCGCCACGCCCTAGTGACAGTCCCGGTACAAAACCACTACTGGGATCTCGATTATGAATCCATTTTGGCATTTCCCATTGGCGTCGTTTGAAATGGTTTCGTCCTATTAGGCGAACTGACTCTTAACGTTCGCATGCGCTGCATATATCGTGGGCATGAGCGTGACTGTTGCATTATAGTTATTGTGCAATAGGTCACACACCATGCAATATTATAACCAACAAAGCATTAATTTACCTGCCAAAAATTTCTATTTTGGTTGTATAATGCAGTGTTGAACAGTGGGGTATAGGCCATCATCCCCCCACAGATAACTCAGCCAATATTTCCTGTGGGTTCCAGACGCCTGGATTGGGTGGCCCCAATCAGAGCATGTTCAGACCTAACCCTGCCATTAGCGGGATGAGGGTATGATGATAATGATGATGATACACTACATACATCTAGGAAAAGTCGCAAAAGCTTAGCATTATCATCATCATTGTACACTTATCCCACCCGTGGTGGGGTCGGGTCTGCAGGTTCTAGCCCTCCACTCCCGTCCATCTCCCACTGGGTCCCCGTCCAACCCACACACCACCATGTCCTTACAGCAGTGGTTTCCAACGGGGAGGCGCGACTCCCAGGAGAGGCACGGACTACTGCCGGGGGAGGCGCCAGTGGAGAGTATGAATCATTGTACTGCAAAGCAATGCAAGTCCTTCTACCGTTTGTAATGTATTATTAATTTAAAACGGGCTTTTTGGCACTGGCTGCAATGAAAACCAAACACAGTGAAACTTCGACTTACGAGTTTAATTCCTTCTGTGACTGAGCTCGTAACTCAAATTGCTCGTATGTCAAATTATTTTTGTTCCAGCCCCATTAAAATACCCTATATGTATTGTTTAAAATCATTACGAAAGATATATAATTGACTTTTACTTGTTTTCCCATGCTATAATTCCTGCAGAGTGCGACATGATGAGCAACCTCCTTCAGCAAACCCCAAGCCCATGCACTTTCCAAGGGACACACTCTCCTCTACCAATGCCACTTTTGTTCCAATCCTTTGATATGCTATTCAGACACAGCCTCAGAACACAGATTCTTACATGCAGAGGTCAACGTCTTTCTTTTAACACCCTGCCAGGCCATATCTATAATTGTGAGACTCGCGTCAAAGCAGTAGCAGAACATGTGCTTCATGAAGAATTTCTTGAAAGTAGAGTTCACTTGTTGGTTCATAGGCTGCAGGACAGGAGGTGTCTTCGAGGTTTTGTGGGTGAGCAGATGCATTATCCAGGATGAGAAGGGCTTGCAGGTGTAGATAACTTTCGTAGAGATTGCTAATTATAATTATTGGTGGTGTGTAAGATCACTCGTATTTTAGCTCGCATATCAAATCAACAAATTGACCGAGTGACAGCTCGTATCTCGAATAACTCCTAAGTTAGGGCACTTTTAAGTTGAGGTATCACTGTATTGAACCAGGTTAATAGTCGAAAAAGAGTTATGAGTGGCACTCTCCACATTGCCCCAAGATTTCATAAACTTTGTGCCAATAAACAATGCATTAGATGTAAGTAAATTAGTAATTTGATATAAAAATACTGTAAATATGCATGTTCGACGACACACATCATCTATTAAAAGACATGGAGGCACGGAGGAAAAAAATGTTTTTAGGGTGGAGCAGTAGCATAAAGGTTGGAAACCACTGCCTTACGGACAACCTGTTCTCATGTCAGCTTCGGTCTCCCCCTACCCCGGGTGCTACCAACCACCTGCATTTCTGGAATGCTCCTAATGAGCTCCTCTTCTCATGCCATGTCCATACCACCTCAGTCTATTCCTCCTCATTTTTTTGGCGATGTCCGTCAATTCTAGTGCTAAGTAATGCTACCTTTCTGCAAAATATTTGGCATGGTTTACAAGGGATTATCCCACAGCCAGAAAATTTAATTTGCCTTCAATGGTGCAAATCACTTCACCAAACTAACAATAGGCGATTATTTTGAAGGTGAAATTTCTGCATGAAGTGTCAGGCTTCGATTGCCAGATTAAAAACTAAAACCCCAACCATTGTTTGGTGGACACACAAGGCCAGAGCCGTTTAACAAAGTGGTAGACAGCCTTTAGGAGCGGCGAATTGAGTTGGACACACCAGTTCTCGTCTGATCACTGAAGTTAAGCAGCGCAATCCCAACTAGTAGGGAGCGGCGAGTTGCGTTGGACACACCAGTTCTCGTCTGATCACTGAAGTTAAGCAACGCAAGCCCAGTTAGTACTGACATGGGTGGTCGCTCGGGAAAGCTGGGTGATGCTAATACCCAATAATCGTCACATTAGTGTAGTGTCTGTGCAGCATATGCATTAGAACTATACAGTGGACGGGTCTCTAATGACCTCGTAGTTGACGGGACCTTAAACTCCAACAAACAACAACAACCCAACTAGTACTGACATGGGTGGCCGCTTGGTAAAGGTGGGTATTGCTAATACCCAAAAGTCGTCGCATTAGTGTAGTGTCTGTGCAGTCTCTACATAAGAACTATGCTGTGGACGGGGCTCCCTAAAACACCAACAAACAATAACAAATAGCATTTTGAAAATAATGTACCAAATACTATCAGAGGTTATTCGCAGACTGACTTAATATCAGTCTTAATCAGTACCTGCTTTACGTTTTTCTTTATATCTTTTATAAATATTGTAATAGTAGATATACAACTAATATTACATCATTATCATATCCTTATCCCGCCTATGGCACGGTTGGGTACCCGTCCTGCCCCTCATATTGGTTACACAATCATCATCATACCCTTATTCCGCCTGTGGCAGCGTCGGGCCTGCGGGTTCCAGCCCTCCACTGCCGTCTATTTCCCGCCAAGTCCCTGTCCATCCCACACACTGCCATGCCCTTAAGGACAACCTCCCCGCGTCTGATTTGGTCTCCCCCTACCCCGGGTGCTACTGACCACCTGCATTCCTGGGATACACCTAATGAGCTCCTCTTCCCCTCTTCTCATGACGTGAGCATACCACCTCACCCTATTATCCTTAATTCTTTGGCGATGTCCACCACCCCAGACTACATCTAATATACGCCTTCCTAATTCTATCAGCTCTCAACATGCCACTCATGTACCACTGCGTATGCATTTCAGCTACTTGCATTCTATTTGCGTGGCTCTTCCTCACTGCCCAGCACTCTGATCCATAGAGCATATCTGGCCTAATCACTATCCTGTAGAACTTCCCTTTCAACTTGATTGGAACCCCACTATTGCACAGAACTCTGTCTGCCTGCATTTGAGCCACCCCCACTGATTCGATGGGCCACATTCAAGCAGTGGCGTCATTAGGGGGTCTGGCCTGCACTGGGTGACACCACTCGCACCATTAGAAATGGAGTGACACCAAAGCAGAAGTTGCGGCTTTTTCCGGGAGAGGGGGGGTGACACCGGGTGACGCCAACCCTAGCAACGCCACTGCATCTGAGTATCTATCCATTGCTTTGGAATGCTGATCCTAAGTACTTTATGTGGGTGATGTATTGGGCAGTGTTTTTCTGCAGCTGGTTGCTAACCAAGGCTACAAACCGTATGCTTATTTGTCATCAGTCAACTGTTCGTTGGTACACTCCATCAATCAGTGGCGTACCGAGGCAGGCCGAGGGTATTCTGCGCCCGGGGACAAAGACCGAAATCTGCGCACTCTGGCACCCGCTAAGCGCATTTTTGCTGTACATTTTTGTGCCCCCTGCCTTCTGCGCCCGGGGACATCTCTTCCCCCCTTGCCCCCCTAGTTACGCCTCTGCCACCAATGTTAGGGGGTAAGGTCCTACATGAGGAAATTTTTGCCTCGTCTACCCTTTGCATAGTTGAGAAGGTTCTGTAACATTCAAATTCAATGCCACCTTAAAAGGGAGTTTTTTGTAACGTTTTTAGCCAATGTACACTATGCTAAGCAGATGACAGTTGAACTGCACAAGTGAAAACATTCCATACAGTCATGTTACATTGCATTTCAATGCATGGATCACCAACTGTATGCTGGATGCATGCTAAACGCCTAACAAAAAAGAAATGGTTGACGTCATCCGTCAATTGGTGACGCTTCTGTATAGGCCGCTATGTTGCAATTTTTGGTAATCATTATAAGAAAATACCATTTTTCCTTATTAACCATCCATTGATCACATGGTCAGTATATGTCCTTGTGTGCTTCCACTGATGCTGCAACAAAACTCCCTACAAGGAAGGCCTTCACACTGTTGTTTGACGTCACGAATAGGAAGCAGTGAAGATAACATCGATGGCTAACCATCCAAGTGTTGTAAGTGCAAATTTTGTGTTTTAAAAACTGAATTTTTAAGTTGCTGGATAATGTTAATTGTAAAATCACTGCTTTAAATGTCAGACAATAAATGTATGCTTTTGCAATAAATGTATGACTTTAAATGTATGCTTTAAATGTCAGACAATATAAACTCACATTTAATACAATTTTTCAATTTTTGCACATAAAACATTTGTGCAGTTCACCATCAATCTAGGCTTAAGGAGTGATATAATGTCTTGTTAAAGTGGAATGAAAAGATCAAAAATTAACAAATCATCTGCAACAAATGTATTTTTAACTGATAACATTATAACTACCAAATTATATTATTAAGCTAGAATTGTTATGAAAATAAATCCATAAACAACAATTACTATGAGAAAAGAGATACTTCATACATGTTGTTTTACAATTAGCTAGGAGCCACTGTTTGCAATTTCCAATTCCTTGGTGTGTGTTTCATGTGATCAATTTTTAATTTGCAATAGTGGTTAAAAACATATTTGTTGATGATTTCACAAGTCCAATTTAATGTAGGCCTACATTAAGAAATATGCTTCTAATTGCTCATTTTCTTGTGACATTTTGTGGAATGTACACATCCTACAAAATGTAAGGAGGACGGATGTAAGATTTTTGACCATATCTTATTCTCATCTGTGGGTTCATGCAGCCAGGTTGTGTTGGACACACCAGTTCCCGTGAGATCACTGAAGTTAAGCAGCGCAAGTCCACATCAATACCAAAATGGGTAGTTGGTAAAGAACGTTGGGTGCTGCAAATTAACCCTCTCCTTCATCCTTTCACCCAACTTCCAATCTCCCGCAGGCAGCCTCATAAGGGTTCATCCCGTTATGACTGCCTGCCTTTATTAGGAAAGGGAGGTCATGTGACACTCAAATGGCTTGTTTGATGGATTATATTCAAAAGGATTTAGACAACAGAAAGCAGGTTGATGCTGTATTCTTGGACTTTGAACAGGCTTGTGTCATTATATTCCATGATAAACTGGTTTCAAAAATGTCCAGCTTAGGGATACATAGTGAAGTTACTGAATGGGTAAGGTCCTATCTGCTCGATAGACAACAGGGGGTCCTGATCAAGGGTAGTGCATCTGAATGGAAGCCAGGCATGTCAGGGGTCCCTCAGGGAAGTGTATTGGGTCCTTTGTTGTACATTCTCTATGTGAATGACATAGGACTTGATATTAACTCCTTCCTTGAATTATTTGCAGATGGCACATGGGCTACTCAGATATTAGAAGAGCAGTTATCATCCTGTGCACAATTGCAACAGGATCTAGATAAGATTTTCAACTGGTGTGTAAGATGGGAATTGTTTTAAAACTGAAAAAGTGTAGGATGCTCTTGGTATCTAGATCTAGGAAGCTACTTGATTTCGATTATTACATAGGTGGTTTTAAATAGTCAAGGTACCTGGAAGGATCATATTAGTAAATTGGTTGGGAGGGCTGGCCAATTCCTCCTCCTTATTAGTAGAGTCCTTGGGGACAGCACAAAGGAGGTAAAACGCAGTGTATATTTCAATGGTGCAACCAATTTTGGAGTATGGTAGTCCAATTTAGTTTCCCTTCAGGCAGTATATATTTTTGGAGATTGAAAGGATCCAAAGGAGGGCAGCAAGAATTGTACTCCACAGCTTTTCTTGTGGGAAGAGTATGTCTGACATGATTAGGGAATTAGGGTGGGACACACTAAGCCAGTGGCATAAATCTTACAGCATTAGTCTTTTTATCAGACTGCTGCTGCTGGGGTGCAATGGACCTCTGGTAGGAAGTGTGTCCCTGGCTGAGTATAAGGGGAGAAATGATCATTCATATAAATATAAGGAGACTAGGGCACAGACAGACTCATACTACTGGTCTTTCTTACCAAGGACCATTTGGCAATAGATTAGCCATGCAGAGGATAAAGTGGACCCAGCAAAGCCCGCCACTGCTAGTATTGAAAGAAACCGACCTGCAAAGCCCACCACTGCTAGTTTTGGAGGGGGGGGGGGGGGGCGGAAGAATTATAGCTTAGGGTTTCAGGAGCTTTGTGGTATCATATGTAGGAATGAGAGTTGGTCTCTCCACTGCCATATTGGCAAAATAAGGCTGCTTGCAGTGCAGTGAATTAGAATTAGAAGTAGCATGAGTTATCTTTAGCAGTTCTCAGCATCTCCATGGAGGTTGGAAGGACATGACCAACCTTGGAATTGCACAGATAAATAAAATTTGTTTTCATATAGGGCCTAATCTTTTTTTTTATAAAAGTTCAACTTGCTAAGGTCGTTAGAGAGGACCATAGCTCATTGGCTTTCATAGCTTTGATCGAAGTACATTGGAACCTCAATTGTCAAACGACTGTCATTTCCAATAGATCGGTTTCCCATGAAAACATCCCCAAATTTTCTTCAGTTTCCTAACTGGGGGACTCAGTTGCATACTATTCTTTATTTTATGTTGCCTTCTGCACACATTGGCACTTTAGTTTGTTTTCTCTTGGTTTGCTTTGTTTTGTAAAGCACAGTATTATTTACTGTTTCCTTTCTCTTCCTCACCACTTTCCACTTAAGCCATTAACTCTTGCCTGTGAAAATATTGTGATTTAAATCTTGCCTATACTGCATTTAAATATACAGTATTTCTTGTGTTTATTCATTTAAGATTTCAAACGGATTGAAAATGGATACGGTTTCTAACCGTCATATAGAAGCGAATTAATCTTTCTATGTTAAATTAATGGGTTGGGGAGTAAGCCAAGCAGCCATAACAGGCCGAACCCTTAGGAGGCTGTTCTAAAAAATGCTCATGCGCCTCCTAGCGACCTCCCTATTGAGTGCCACGCATCATAGCATATTAAATTGTGTTGTTGAATTTACTTGTGCAATTTCAACAATCAGGTTATTTTGAATATAAATCGTTAAAAGATATTTAATCAGAGACAAATTATGCTGCTAGAATGATTCAATAATTACCATAGAACTGCACAGTCTTAACATTTTGTTACAGTGAAGGCATCTTCCCCAAAATTATCACAAAATGTTGTTGGCATTCCATGCAAGACTTTCTTGTTTATCTTTATGGGTGTTTTGTCCCTAACATACTGCAACTAGTGAGCAGTAGTGGACTTGCTTTTATCAAGTCACATGATAATTAGGCAGTGGACAATCCCGCCTGTGGCAGGATTGGGTTTGCATGTTCTAACTCTCCACAGGTCCTCATCCACCATGGACTACCATTTACTTATGGATAAGCTGCTCCCACATCTGCTTTGGTCACCCCCTGCCCTAAGTGTTTCCAACCACTTATATTCCTGTAATGGACCTATGAGCTTCCCCTCCCCATTTCTCATTGTGTCCATTCCACCTCAAACTACTCCCCCTCATTCTTTCTGCAGTGTTCTCCACCGACAGGCTACCTCTAATATATTCACTCCTAATTCTATCAGCTCTCAACACTCAAGTCATGTTCTGCAGCATTCTCATTTTAACCACTGCCCTGTAAAACTTCCCTTTCAAAATGATTGGGACCCCCATCACAAAGGACTCTGTTTGCCTGTCTCCACTTCAACCATCTCCCATTGATTCCATGGATAACATTCCAATATATCTCCCCAATGCTGTTGGAGAGGCTGAGTTGCATTGGACACACCAGTTCTCATCAGATCACTGAAGTTAAGGAACGCAGCAGAAGTTACTACCGACATGGGTGGTTGGTTGAACATTGGGCGCTGCTAATTTCCCACCTCCTACAGCCCCCACTCCTTCCTTCCTCCTGTTGTGCCTGCTTGGCTGTCCCCCAACCCATTGATGTAACATACTAACATTACCAGTTCACTTGCTCGCCATTATTATCCTGGTTTTCCCAATTCAAAGCTAATTACTCTCTCTAAACCAGTGTTTTTCAACCTTTTTATTGGAAGGGAACCCTTTGGAACATTTACACCTCTCGCTGAACCCCAAAGAGTGACAGAAAAAAACGTTAATTGATATAGATGAGTGACCCATGCATTAAGACGGACTGTGCACTTCAAAGTTATACTTGCATCATTTGGTGAAGAAACCCTGTCGCAGTGGCACAGAAGTAGCGAGATAGCGTGGCCATAGCCAGACTACTGTTTCACTGGACCCAGATTGGCTGACATTACGGGCGAAAGAGAAATCCTGTCCCCTTGTGGTGTACGATGTACCATGCACACAAAAAATCTTTCTTCATTGCAACGAGTTGATTGGCAAAATTGCTAAGTGTAGAAGCATGCTCCCGGTCATCGATTGAGTGTTCCAACGAACAGTAAGCCGATGATAAATAAAAATAGTGGTTGCAGCGTAGGGCGACTGCCACGTGCATAAAATGCCGTCCACAGAAGGACAAAAAAGTTACCCAACCTTGTCAAATACGGGAAAAAGTTAGCAGTTTCCTATTTTTTGTGTCATCGAATATAACATTTGATGACGCCTATTTAGTTAACTGACGTTATTATAAGAACATGATGAAGCAATTTTTGAATGTCAGGGGAGATTTATAGGGGTTTACACCTTTTCTTTATTTCAGTAGAATTGATTGATGTAGAAAGGGATGTATAATGAATGTAGGTAGGGTGCTGTACACCAGAACAAATTTATATTCCTCACAAAACAATGCGGAACTATTAATGAAAATAGTTGCTTTATATTTTCCTAATTTATTTCTGGCTTGATTCGTGATAAGCTTTCATGTGCACGCCACGGGGGGTAACTTCGTCATGGCCGGCCTTCTCTATAAAGGGGCCCGGGTGCAAAAATCGTTTTGGGGCCCCAAAATATTTTTCCAAAAGTAAAAATAAAAAGATTCAGAGTAAATGGACTCCTCCTAGATGCCCTCCTATCCCATTCCGAGATCCTTACTGATTTTGGAAGGTATTGCATTTTTGGATGTTGCCATGTGTGGAGACACCTCTCTCCACTTACACTTACCTATTTCTTTGTAACATCTTAGAAAACTTTTCGTTTCAAACTTAGATCATTCTTACACTTTAAGGACACCCTTCTCCAACGTCAACATAGATATTTTTAAATGGAGATTGCATGCGCTCCTCAGCAGGTGCATCACACATGCCGTACGTAATACACATAACATTTTAAATATAAGAACAGAAACACCACACGTTTCTGTTCGTGAATTTGAAAAATAGAAAGTAAAAACAGATATTCAAAAATTTTGAATTTGAAAAGAAACAAAAAGAGTTCCTCAATGATCACCACATAGATCAGATGCAAAAATTTTGTCTCCATTATATAAACCGTTTAACTGTTCATTATTACCGTAATTATTCTAATAAACGGCGCGCCGTTTATTTTTTATTTTTTTTTTTTCAAAGGCCTTTTTTTGTCGCGCCGGTTATTGGAGGGCGCCGTTTATTATTTTTTTCAATTTATAAATGGAAACTTTTCAACTGGAGAAGTTGATTTCACTAATTTTGATTTTTGCTGACGCCACTCTCGAATCTGAATTTATTGGCAAAATGAAACTGAGAAACAATCAATGGTTCATTTAAAATTTAAATCCTTACCCTAGATTTAGATAACTGTAGAGGTTTAGCCACAGGACAATTACCATCATTCTGAGCTGCAGAAATTCCCAAAAATTTAAATGCTAAAGAATACTTTCTCTTTGAAACTTTTCTTTCAACAATATCTGCACTAAAGCTTAGTTTACATGAGTAGTGTCTGAAAAAACTATCTGAAGAGCACTTGCCAGCAAATTATAGCACTGATGTTTACACCATATAGTGGATAGTGTGATTGCTTGCTTGCAATGATCACAAACAGAAAAATATCATTATAAACAATTTTAACAATTTTAATGCGGTGGTTAAAGCAAATGAATGTTTTGCTCTTTATGCACCCCATATGGCATTGCCCGCACTTCGTATGGCCATTTAAACTTTACACAGTTGCTACACAGGGGTACAGGACTACCCCATCCATACTTATTCGAATAATGAAAAGCAATTAACTACCCATCTGTGACTTATTAGGAAGTTCAACCTATCATGTGAAAATACTGTGAATCGCATTGCGCCAGGGTTACCCACAGAACAGAGAGGAGGAAGAAAAACCCTGGGGTATACCAGTACCTGTGTTGGGGAAGGAGGCCTGATTCCTTATTGCATTATAGTTATTGTGCAATAGGTCAGACACCATGCAATATTAAAACTGACAAAGCATTAATTTACTGGCCAAAATTTATATTTTGGTTGTAAAATGTGGTGTTGGAACAGTGGGATAGGCCGGCATCTCCCCACAGACAACCAGCCAATATTTTGCAGGTTCCATATGCCTGGCTGGGGTGTTCCCAGTCATAGCATGTTCAATGGACCCATGGACCCAACCTTGCCACAGGTTAGATAAGGGTGTGATGATTATGATACCAGTAGCCCTGTGTAGCATTAAAGGGTTAATCATTAAAACAATTCAAGTTAATTCGCACGATCACTTCCTGACAGTTTTAAAATAAACTGTACGCCATTTATTATTTTTTTTCAGCTGAAAGGTGCGCCGGTTATTGGGGGGCGCTGTTTATTAGAGGGCACCGTTTATTAGAATAATTACGGTATTATTCTCTTAATTATTATTATTATCACTCAACATTTAATTGGATTGATTATTTACTCATTCGGATATTAAAGTTTACATTTTATTATACATCTCAAAGTATGCAGTTGTAGAAATTGGAATGAAGATGATGGAGCTACGTTGATTTCCAACTTCTTAATTTGAATTTCGCGTGTTCTTATAATCCGATGTATTATGTAGACTTCGATAGAGACGATGTGTATACTTTGAGATGTTTAATAAAATGTAAACTTTAATATCCGAACAAGTAATTATTATTATTATATATATATACAGTCGAACTTCGCTATAACACACCCTGGTTATAACCCTTTTTGGCTTATAACACACACAAGGGAAAGTCCCAGCCATCGCTAATGTATAAGTATATAGAAATTGATTGGCTATAACACACTCGGATATTGCATATAACACACAACTGGTTTGGTCCCTACAGCAATTTCAACTTGTGAGAGACCTCGGATATAACAAACAGCTGTAACATGAGACTAGATGGCATACCCCACAACTTAAGTAAGGCTATATGGTGCAAGAGTTTTCCTATCTAGGATCAGTTTTCCAGAGCAATGGGGAAATCGACTCTGACGTGGCCCGTAGGGTTAATGCAGGATGGCTGAAGTGGAGACAGGAAAGTGGGGCAAAATTTACAGAACTGTCATTAGGCCCGCTATGCTATATAGCTCAGAGTGTTGGGCTGTTAGGAAGACCCATGAAAGGCAAATGCAAGCGGCTGAGATACGAAAGGTACGCTACCTGTGTTGGGGTGCGAGAAGCGTTTGAGGTGGTATGGGCATGTGATGAGGAGGAGCTTATTACGTCCATTGTGGGACTGCAGGTAGTTGGAGGCACCAGAGGTAGAGGAAGACCAAAACGGGCGTGAGTGCAGGTGGTGCAAAGGGATATGGTAGCATGTGGAGTGGAAGGGGACTTGGTGGATGATAGGCGGGAGTGGAGGATTAGAACCCACAGACCGGAACCTGCCTCAGGCGGGAGAAGGGTGAGATGATGATGATAAAAGGATAAAATTCTCAGCAGTGTGGAATCTGGCGAAATTGCAGCTGACTGCAGGTGTGTGCGTCTTGAAGTATAATTATACAAGTCTAGGTCGACTAGTCTAGGTTGAATTTATCTTGAAATTAGCATATTTTTTTTCAATTAACATAGCTTTGGCATCATTTAGCATTGTTTCTGTTTTAACACACACTCGGTTACAAGACACAGACACGAGCAGTCCCGACGGTGTGCGTTATATCCGAGTTTGACTATATTGAACAGTTAAATGGTTTATATAACGGAGACAAAATTTCTGCCTCTTATCTATGTGGTGATCATTGAGGAACTCTTTTTGTTTCTTTTCAAATTCAAAATTCAAAATGTTTGAATATCTGTTTTTACTTTCTATTTTTCAAATTCACGAACAGAAACGTGTGTTGTTTCTGTTCTTATTTTAATGTTGTTATGTATATTACATACGGCATGTGTTATGCACCGGCTGAGAAGCACATGCAATCTCCATTTAAAAATATGCTATGTTGACGTTGGAGAAGGGTGTCCCCAAAGTGTAAGAATGATATAAGTTTGAAACGAAAAGTTTTCTAAGATGTTATAAAGAAATAGGTAACTGTAAGTGTAAGTGGAGAGAGGTGTCTCCACACCATGTGTCCTAATATGTCACCGTTGCATTTATAAGTGGGTCTGAAAGCTTATGTGGACGTCCACACCTTGGAACATTGTCAGTTGGACCTGTGTCATTATATTTTTTATTACACTTCTGATTCATTATCATCATCATCATACCCTTATCCCGCCTGAGGCAGGGTCGGGTACGCGGGTCCATTGAACATGCTCTGACTGGAGACACCCCAGTCAGACGTCTGGAACCCACAGGAATATTGGCTGGTTGTCTGTGGGAGGATGCCGGCCTACCCCACTTACACTTTTGATTATTAAAGGTATTTTGGTTTTAACAACCCCAAAATAATAGCCTTGTTAAATTATTGACTCTTAACCTCTAATTCTGGGTTAACTAGCCTGTGGCTCATGGTGCATCATTTCTAATTATGCATTATAGCTTACCTGGTATGCAGTGGCGTTACTAGGGGGATTTGGGGGGTGCGGGCTGCACCGGGTGACACCACTCGCACCATGAGAAATGGGGTGACACCAGAGCAGAATCGGCTTTTTTTGGGAGAGGGGGGGCTGACACCAACTCTAGCGACGCCACTGCTGCTATGTAACACCTAACGTTATCTTTACCCGTTTTGTTTTTGACAGCCTGTGGCTGACAATCAGTTCATGGAGCAGCCAAGTGCCCCACAACACCAGAAAGGTTGTATAACCCTGGTGTATATAGTTCAATGGCAGGGTCGTCAGGCTATGTTTAGGTTATGTTGCATTGACAGGGTCGAATAAGGGACGTTGTCCCCACAATGACGTATTAGACTTTTAATATTAGCAATGATCAGGACCCTGATGGGTACTGATGAAGGGGTTCCCCCTCCATCGTGGGGCCCGGGTACAATGCACCCTCTGCACCCCCCCCCCGGATGGCCGGCCCTGAACTTCGTCGGTTGTTCTAGGTGCGATACTGGACCGAGGTGGGTTCGCTTCTTTCGGGCGAGGTCCCCAGTGCGCCTTCTTTCAGATGAGAAGTAAAACCGAGGTCCCGTGTGGTGTACGATGGCATTTGCAAGTAAAAAAACCCTCTCTACTATACAATGAGTAGATAGGGCAGAATTTCCAGGTGTAGGAGCTCGCCCCTAGTCATCGGTGGAATGCCACAACTAGTAGACATAGGATAAATAAGCATTGGGGTTGCTACTTTGGTCGGCAACCGGCTGTGGACAAGATGGGTATCCGACCATGCCATAGGCGGGAAACGGTTAGGAGTTGCTTGATTCCTGATAAGCGTTCTATTCAATAACAACTATGCCTATGACCCAGTGCGGCGAGGGCAATGTCTTTGGACCTAAAAGTTGTCCCGTCCAACTCCGAGTATACAAAATGCACATTGTTAGGCATTTACCCCCAGCTTGAAGTTGGGCTTAAATAAAGCACATGCCCTGTAATGTCCTCAATGATGGCCAGTTCAAGCTCATTTGAGGGAATTCTTGGAAAGGAAGTTCTTTTGGGTGACTTTCGGGGCCGTCACAACACCCCACCTCAGAAAAGTTAGGAAAGAAATCAATTATAGTTATACAGTTGGCTTTCTTTTTATGCGGGTTCTTTTCATGCGATTTCCAAGTTACGCGGTTTGCATTTGGATAAAAAAATTTTCGCCAAATATCCATACTGTATGCTTGTTCAGGAAGTATAGTCAGTCTAAGGCCCATGAAACTGATAAAATCCACCCACCATTGTATTAGCCAGTCAAAGACGTTTTAGTCTTTCAAAAATTAGCATACATAATAGGGGGTTCCGCACTTGTATATAACACTTAACAATCATACCATATCATCATACCCTTATCCCGACTGTGGCAGGGTCGGGTCTGCAGTTCCACTGAACATGCTCTAAAATTAAAACTTATTTTGGAGGTGATTTGAACATTTTTAACCATGATGATATAGAAGAACTGCTGGTGGATGATGTCTTAAATGACGATGATATTATGAAACTAACTTTAGGTGCAGGCTGGTGTCAAAGTGTCCCCGGACACATTGAGGTAATTTAACACATACATCAAAGTGTCCGCTTTCCATTACCCGGGGTAAGTTATGTTGATAGAAATTTCGCGTTGATTCACATGTGCTCTGCAGAAAAGAGACAAATTCGGGCATCTGCATTCGGACCTAGATGGTGGGCACTTTGAGGTACTCAAAAATTGTCTTAAAATGTCCCGCTGGACACTTTCAAGTGGACCCCGGACTCTTTGATGTGTGACACCGGCATCCCCCCCCAAAGACAACCCAGCCATTTTCCCTGCGTATTCCAGACGCCTGACTGGAGTGTCCGCAATCAGAACATGTTCAGGGAACCTGCAGATCCGACCCTGCCACAAGTGGGATATGGGTATGACGATGATAATGATGGTCAAAACAAAAGTCTGCAGAGAGTGAGAAAAAAATATGTGTGAAAAGGTATTGTCTATATCAAAGAGATCTATTGCAAAGACAGTTATTTCTGATGATGAAAGTGATTTACAATCAGTTTGCAGATGGTGTATACCCTTACCAGATAGACAATTAAAATACAATTTTATTTAAGGTTCATATAAATGTTTTGCAGCTTCCCAAAGAAATTTATTAAGAAACCTATTTTCTTTTACATCAACAAACTTTTTTTTATGCGGTTGTACATTCATTTTAATTCGTTATTTCAGAGTTATGCGAATTTTAAAAATTATGGAACGTATCCCTCATTTTTCCATAGACTTATAGTCTCACTTAATGCGAATTCGTTTTATGCGATTTTGTGAGGAACGTATCCCCCGCATAAAAAGAGACCTGACTATATTAGGGCTATGAAACCTTTAGTAGCTTTGTTTTATTTAGCCTACTACAACATCCAAAACAAATTGTGTTGAATTGACTATTTATTTTGATAAAGCAGGTGTTTTATCAGCTTTGGGTGCTCACAACACCCCATCTACCTACTTATGTAGCTTTCTTTGCAAAGTTTTTTTTTTGGGTTTTAGCTTAATTTTTAATTAAAATGCCTCATATATACTGCCACTTTCCTTACAGGGAGCAGTTTGGCCCATGCACAGGCGGGTGAGAAATTGATGGGGTTTTTGACCAAACATAAAGAAAAGGGCCACTTGTCTATGTGTGGGTGGCTAGTTTTTGCAGAGAAGATTTTTATATAATTTTTGGTACAGCTTAAACTTTTTTGCAAAATTATTTCTAACAGAGTGTGTAGTTAGTTTTTAATTTGGTTTCCCATTAAACAATATTGGATTTTAAAATTCCTGTCAGTTTTTCTAATGATATGCTAATTTTGAAAAAAATTTTTTAATTGTTTTTAAGCATTCTCAAAATTTTTTTTTGCATATATTTCTTTGCTATGCTCCAACACATATAATAAAATTTTAAAATAATTATTTTGGTTATGCAAGCTATTTTTGGGGTTGGGTGGTATGAGCACCCCACATACGCATTTATTAAACGTTTATTCACCTACGTAGGCCTACTTAAAGGTTAAAATGGCTTAAAATGAATTTCACCTTCGTAAATTTATCGCTAATTCCACTTAATCCAGAATATTCTGGATAAAATTGGGAAACACAGAAAAATCAAAAATCGGAAGTTGCCAACGCAATAGAGGGTGGCTGCATTGCGTTGGACACACCAGTTCTCGTCTGATCTGTGAAGTTAAGCAACGCAACCCCAGCAAATTCAAGCATCTCCCCCTTTCCACGAATTGCATTTAACTACAAATTGAATTTTACAACTGCAGTTTATTTTGGGTGATTATGTGGTGTACGCCAGCATCCCCCACAGACAACCCGACCAATATTCCTTCCGGTTCCAGACCACTGGCTGGAGTGCCCCCAGTCAAGACAGTCTCACCAAGTTAATGGGCTACTCTCAGGTTAGGGACGTAGGGTAGTTTCTGGTGAACGGGGACCTGGTGGGAGATATGCAGGAGTGGAGGACTAGAATCCGCAGACCCGACCCTTCCATAGGCGGGATAAGGGTGTAATGACAAAATGGCTGTTATATACTGTCACAATTTATTGATAAACAATGAAAAACATAGCAGTAGAAGACACTTTGACAAAGAATTGCGTTTTGAAAGCATGAAGCTATGGTTGACAAATTTCTTAGGAATGGAGAGTTTATCCTGACCATTGAAAATGTCACTAAGTCGAAATATTGGGGGAATTTGCACCATATCTATCTATTTGTGAATATGTGCATTTTGCCCATCAAAAATTAACCTGATGCCCAGGTATTCATGCAAATGGTGTTTGGAGCCTTGTGTTGTGACCATCAAGGAAAAAGATGTTTGGAATGTAAAAATCAATAAAATTGCTGTTAATATTAATTCTGCAAGCATGTATCAATGCAATAGAGCGTTAAAATCCATATTAATTTCACAAATCTTGTATTTGCAATAAGAGATTGAATTTGGTAGTCTCTCAGAATACCCTTTAGCAACCATATAACTCCAAAGCAAGCGTTAGTAATCCAGAATAGGGTGACAAGCTGTTTCAGAAAATTGCTTGCCATATTGGCAACAACCCTAAGCGCATCCTTATCAATTGAAGGCTATAAATCATCTGACACAGTCCGGTGCCTGTCATTTAGAAGAGAGCGGCTTATTGCGTTGGCTACACCAGTTCTCATCTGAACACTAAAGTTAAACAACGCAAACCCAGCTAGTACTGACATGGGTGGCCGCTTGGGAAAACTGGGTATTGCTAATAATCAAAAATCGTCGAATTAGTGTAGCGTCTGTGCAGTTTCTGCATTAGAACTATGCAGTGGACGGGGCTCTAATGACCTTGTAGTTGAAGGGCCTTAAAACACCATTAAAAAAACAAACAAATGAAACGAAAAAAGTCATTTAGAATTCTGCAATCATTAAACTTGCATCTAGATTATATGTGTAGAAACTATTCTTGTCCCTACAAGATACGCCACTGACTTGCAAAATTACTTCTGAGTCGGTCATGGCTATTACATGTTTCGATGATGTCTCTGACTTGCGATTAAGTTGCCTACTTATCGTAGGGTGGGGTCGAGATCATAACTAGCCCGCCTATAAACTTTTTTTAACCTTAGCCCCAAGGGAATTGGAAGGTCAACTGGCTGCCTAATGGACTTATTTTTGGTGGGTAGCATCAGCAACATTTTAAAAATAGTGCTTTCAACTGGTTCCCAGTAAAAGTTTCCAGAAAAAATAGTTCTTTCAACTGGGCGCATACCATTTCCTAATGGTGGGGTGACAGTGTGTGTGTGTGTGTGCTGGGGCTATATCACCCTTAATGTCCGACAGTTTGGATTGGGTTGTGAGGGTAGTCATCACTATATCTTGGCCTGCCATGGGTTGTGAAGGGTCTACGTCAATTTGGCGTACATACCGATCTCTTGGGTGCCCAAATTTGTTCATATTTCATCAGTCATTGCAAGGTAATAGAACAGTGAATGCCTACCATAACTGTGTTTTAGGGCCGTAATGACCTTTGAAGTCGATGGGCCCTAAAACACAAACAAACCCAACTATGTTATACGGGGCCGTTGCAATGACTGTTAAGCCCGCTTCACAATAACATCGGGAACGAGAATGGCAACGGCCGGGAAAGTTGAAAAAAATTCAACTTTCCCGTTAAACGTAAGCCATTTGTCCGATAGGAGTGCACCTCCACCACATGACGTACCCGTCGCCCCTCTCCTCCGCTCAAAATACGTTTTACGTTGCCGTTCCCATTGCTGTTGTGAAGCCCGCTTTATAACCACGCGTGGATCTAGGATGGGGTTTTTGGGGTTGCGACCCCCCAATAAACATTTATTCGCATAATATGTGAGGTTTAGCCCAACCCCCCTGTATTAGCCCAACCCCCCCCCGTATTAGCTCAAACCCCCCCGTATTAGCTCAAACCCCCCTTCCTCCCCCGACGAAAATCCTGGATCCGCCACTGGTTATACAGTTTCAATTTTGAACAAATGTGTGCACCCAAGAGATCGGTCGAGTACGCCAAATTGTCATACGCCGAATTTGTATGTACGCCAAATTGACTGCGCCAAATTGCCATATGACAAATTGTCATGTGCCAAATTGACGTGATCCCGGTTGTGAAGTAGGTCGGATACTGTGTGTAGGAAGTCTTTTTTTTTATGCATATGTTATACTGTATGTACTATATATGTACTAGGGGGACTTCTCCAGACTCCACTCCCGTAGCTATGATTTTACGTCAACGTCAATGCCTGTCTTCGATTAGCCAAGGCGCAAAATGAGACGCAGGGTGTAGCAGCCCTGTGAAAATCTGCTAGCAGACAATCACCGCACATTGAATCGCAGTTTTTCACCATATTTGCATCAAATATCAAGAGAACTTATCTGCTTCGCACCACATTTTGTTATTGTCCCGCCAACTTCACGCAGGAAACTGCGGCATTGGCACTGCGCTCGGCAGGGTCACGGGCGCAAGCACTGAGTGACGTCACCCTGTGGGACTTAACATGCGCAACCACATACTATCATCTGAGCCACAGAAAGTGAGTCACCCTGCGTCACCTGCGGAGACTGCGTCTCATTTTGCGCCTGGCTTTAGCGTCCGAGGCAGGCATTAGATAAGTGGAAAGACTTTCTGACATATTATCACAAATATTTATGATGTATTATGGTTCTCAACCCCTTTTGAATTTCGATTTGAGACTTGTCTACACAAGGCCAACGGGATTTTAAGGACCATTGAAGGGTAATCATTTCAGGAGTACGTATATAGTGAAATACACCTCCAAAGAACCCACCATGCACTTGCACAGTGTAATTTTGCTGAATAACGATGCGATAGTGACGAAACCAAATATTATTGTCAGAAATTTTTAATTTTTTTTATTAAGAAGGAAATTCCACCTCGGTTTCGCAGTGGGTAGCATGCTAGGTAACTGCGTCCGTAGTTCTAGATTCGACACTGGACCGAGGTGGTTGGCTTCATTCAGAGGAGAGAGAGGACCCGAGTGGGCCTTCTTTCCGATGAGAAATAAACCCGAGGTCCCGTGTGGTGTACGATGGCACTTGCACGTAGAAGAAAAAAACCTCTCTAATATCCAACTGGTAGATGGGGCCAAATTTTCAGGAGTAGGATGTCGTCCTCTGGCGTTGATGTAAGGCCCTAACGAACACTTGAACGACGATAAATAAGTATAGGGGGTGTGGAAAGCACTGACCGATATATCGCCCTTGTGTCCATTCAGAGGGGCAAGATGGGTATCTGACCCTGCCATAGGCGGGAAAGGGGTTAGGAGTTGCTTTCTTCATTAAGAGGCAAGGAAATATTACAAACGATCAGGTAGTTTTGTTACGAGTCTCTTTCGGCCGTTTAGCGTTCAGAAACTTTAGTGCACTTGACGTCATGATTGCAATTGCCGGATTAATTATGGCGAGACAGATGGTTTCTTGCAATCAAGAGGAACGCCTCAGATTGCCTACAGTGGGCTTAACTTGACCGTGTGCGGTGAGTGATATTACCTGTGCATGAAAAAACCTGCTGACACCCGTGGGAGAGCGATTTTATTGCGTTGGATACGTAAGTTCTCGTCTGATCACTGAAATTAAGCAACGCTTCCCCTCTGGTACTCGGTTGGTAGACCTCTTGGGAACACAGGATGTTACTAATAAACAAAACTCGTCGTAACAGCGTAGAGTGTGCAGATTCTTCAATGGAACTACGCAGTGGATGGGGCTCTAATGACCATTGAAGTTCAAGGATCCTAAAACAGCAACGAAAACAGGCACCCGTGGAGTGCCCTAACGAACAGTAGGCCGACGATTAATACGTATGGGGGTTGCAACCAGTGGCGGATCCAGGATTTTCGCCACGGGGGGTTGAGCTAAAGCTCGCATACAGTATGCGAATACGTTTATATGTGTATGGGGGGGTTGAAACCCCAAAAACCCCATCCTGGATCCGCGCGTGGTTGCAACTGTGGTCGGCTGCATAAAAATACCGTCCAATCGCCGCTGTGTTCATTCAGAGGGGCAAAGATGGACACACGACCCTGCCCTGGGCAGGGGGCTGATCAAGGGAGGAGCACTTCAAAAAACGGGCGCCCAAAACATTTTTAAATATTCAGAATCTCTTGTGTAGGGTAGGCCGGCATCCCCCCACAGACAACTTTGTCAATATTCCTGCGGGTTCCAGAAGGCTGGCTGGGTGACCCCAGTCAGAGAACGTTCAGTTTGTTTGTTGGTGTTTTAGGGCCCTTCAACTACAAGGTCATTAGAGCCCCGTCTACAGCGTAGTTTTGATGCAGAGACTGCAGAGACAATATACTAATGCGACGATTTTTGGATACTAGCGGTGCCCAGTTTTCCCAAGCGGCCACCCATTTCAGTACTAGCTGGGGTTGCGTTGCTTAACTTCAGTGATCAGACGAGAACTGGTGTGTCCAACGCATTAAGTGGCTCCACAGTATGTTCAGTTGACACGCAGACCCGATCCTGCCACAGGCGGGATAAGGAGATGATGATGATGATTCAGAATCTCTTGTATAATTCTAGCTAGCAATTGCAATAAGTCCTCTACTGCCCATTTGACAATGTCCCATGTTCATTGGTTTAGCCAACTGCAGATTGCACTGAAACTGTTGGACTGGCGGTATAGATATGGGGGGGGATAGCAATGCAGAAATGTCTCATTTGTTGCGAAGTTCAATCATGCATTTGTTGAAATATGCGCCCCGTTGAGGCACTGAGGGGGGGAGCAATTGCTGCATTGCTCCCTCTCTCTGGATCCACCCCTGGCCCGAGGCGGGAAATCAAATGTTCAAAAAATGCTTAAAATGTTCAAAATGCTTATAATGGTCAAAAGTAGTTGCTGGTTGCTAAACAGCATTAGGTCGGCTGCCTAAAACTACCTTTCAATATTTCATTGACCCTGTCATTGGCGGTTAAACAATTGAGGGGTGTAATGATAGTGATGACGAGAGAGAGAGAGGGTTCCCTGTTACGTCATCGGATGGTGCCACCGTACGTAAAAGAAACCTTACGAAATGCAGGAGGTCGCCCAGTAGAGCAAGTGGAGCAATGAAGAAACGCGTAACAACGATAAATAAGCATACTGTAATATAGTGATAGGACTTGAATTCTTGGTAGCCTATGCTGGGGAAGGTGGACGATTGGACCTCTCAAACGTACTTGCCTGGGGCTTCTCACTTCAAAAAACCGGCACTGTTGATGATGATGTGGTGTCATAGACCCGTTGTTTTTATCATTAGCAAAATATGTAATGGCATTCTACTGTTGTCATTTGTATTCAACGCATGAGCAGACGTTCACAATCCCGCAGCAAAGTTATTTAGGAATAATTCGAGCGATTAACACTTACAGTAGCTAAAATTTGGTTAAAAGAACCTTCCCCTTCCGCGCAAAATATTCTTTCTCACTTTGAACCTGCGGCTGTCAATGGGATGGAAATTGAATATCCAAATATAACTACTTTGAGGCCACGTTAGTTGATGGCATTTAGAGAAGAGGAATTGTATTAATAGAAGGTAAATATCAAACGGTTGCATTTTTAATTATTTCACCTAATTTTCGTGACTCCGAATGTCGTTCACCCTCAAGTGGGACATTCATCCAAATGCCCTAGCACTGTCCCACATACTATTCGCTTGTTGAAGAATGCGCCTTACTTACTTTTTGAACTCAAGATACATGCTGTAGGTAGGTTCATAAGGGTGAGACGTTACTGGTGCCCTCGATCATTCAGGAAGTGTATTTTTTGTTTCGATGGTGTTTTAGGGCCTTTCAACCACAATGGTCATTAGATTTCCGTCCACTGGGTTGTTCGATTTATTATGCAGAGTTTGCACAGGACACTACGCTGTTACAACGATTTTTCGGAACCCCGTCCACAGCATAGTTCTTATGCAGAGTCGGCACAGACACTACACTAATGCGACGATTTTTGGGTATTATCAGTACCCAGTTTTCCCAAGCGGCCACCCATGTCAGTACTAGTTGGGATTGCGCCGCTTAACTTCAGTGATCGGCGCAGGGAGCGGCGAGTTGCGTTGGACACACCAGTTCTCGTCTGATCACTGAAGTTAAGCAACGCAAGCCCAGTTACTACTGACATGGGTGGTCGCAATAATCATCGCATTAGTGTAGTGTCTGTGCAGTCTATGCATAGAACTATGCAATGGACGGGTCTCTAATGACCTTGTAGTTGATGGGACAAAACAACCAGTACTGGTTTGTTTGTATGTTGGTATTTAAGGTCCCATCAACTACAAGGTCATTAGAAACCCGTCCACTGCATAGTTCTAATGCATAGACTGCACAGACACTACACCAATGCGACGATTATTGGGTATTAGCAGTACCCAGCTTTCCCGAGCGACCACCCATGTCAGTACTAACTGGGCTTGCGTTGCTTAACTTCAGTGATCGGACGAGAACTGGTGTGTCCACGCAATATAGCCGATCCCCAGGAAGTGCAAAAGTCTAGATTTCGGCCAGTGTTGGACTGGCAAACTAGGTTACCATGTGGGGCTTACCTTTCTGAGCTTATAGGTGTATGCTCCACCTGACAGAGGAGTGGACGAGGCTCTAAATGACCTCGTAGTTGAAGGGCTGTAAAATACCAGCAAAACAAAAAGAAGATCCACTTGACAGTACGTGCACATTTTTGACAACTTGAAAATTCTCCTTTGAAAAAGAGTTAAATTTTTTTGCGATTAATTTATGGAATGCAGTACCTCCTGGTATACTTCTGTGCGCCTAATTACAGGTGGAACGTTTGACCATGAACTTGAGGAATGCATTACAAGGGTCTAGGGAAACGGGGAGTGGGTTAAGAAATGTTGAATGAGAATGGGGCTTGCTCACTTAAAAAATGCATCCTCCTTCAAAGGAAAATAATTGAATTTTGCATTTTTTTGTCCAGGCGAACTAATGTTGACGATGATGTGTCTATTGCCCCTTGCTCATGATTCAGATATCGGGATTGGGAACATATTCAACATCAATGGCCTCTTTATGACACGTTTCAATCTTTCCATGTGCGTGTAATTGTAGAAAGAAAACTGAAGTGACAAGAAAATAATATTCCAGCGCCGCGACTCGTCTAAATTATTAAATAAGGGGGGCAGACACGTCCTTGTGCCACAAGAATAACAAAACACTTCGTAACAAAAAACGTGATTTCACGACTGAAGTATAAACGAACTTTAAAGTGTTTTTTTTTTTCACCTTCGTATTTGCCTCTGCACCGCTGAATATTACAAAAGGAAGTTTCTTTTCGCCTTCTTCAGATCAGCATTAACCGGCACATTAGTTCACATCTGGCATCCGAAATGGCAACCATTTTTGAATTTTATAACAGTCGCGATGTTTTTATTACAGGGGCCACTGGTTTTCTTGGAAAAGTTTTGCTAGAGAAACTTTTATTCTCATGCTCTGGCATAAGACACATCTACATTCTTATTCGATCCAAAAGGGGCCAAGATGTGAAGGAGAGACTGGTTGAACTGCAAAATTCCAAGGTGGATGAGAGCGACGACGTTGAAATCTGTCAGTGTTTTGCGAATGGACTAACTAATTCTTGGATATTTTCAAGGCATTCGATCGGATCAGACGTGAGAAACCCGAATCGTTTCAAAAACTTATTGCTATCAAAGGCGACGTAACAGAAGAGGGTTTAGGACTCAACAAAGAGGACTTGAACACCCTGATTAATAATGTTACTGTTGTTTTTCATGGTGCAGCTACAGTCAGATTCGACGACGACTTAAAGTAAGGTTCCTTCTTTTCATTATCTTGTAATTAGTTAAAACCTACTAACATCCTTCCGGTCTGAAATGAATGCAAAGACGACAGTTCTCTTTTGAAAGTTGTTTAATGTAAAGGTCGAGAGTAAGCAAAGCAACTGAATAGAACAGGCAAAAGCATCACAGCAGGGCAAGTTTAACCAGGAAGTGCAGAGGCAGGTAGATTGAGAATGGAAAACAACTCCTATTGTCATGTTGGACAAGGTCACGGAAAAACTTCCGAAATGCAGGGAAAACATATTCTACCTGACAAGACGGGAAATGGAGAACAGTGTAGGGTAGAGAAATAGTGCCTTGTAATGAAATTAGAGGCAGCAGTCTGGCTGAAGAAAGTTGCATTTGAAGATAGTAGGAGATAGGGAATCATTTGAGGCCCTTCATGAGTCACTATGGACAAAAAGGGGAAATCATTTACTGTGGATAAAGCTGGAAGTAGTCTCCTCCTGGGTTCCGAGAAATTTTAACGGGAGGATTTTCAGGGTAGTGATTAGATGAGATACGCTACGTGGACCACAGTTTTCGGCAGTGAGGAACAGCCAAATGCAAATGGTGCGGTACATGAGTGGGGTGAGGAGAGTAGACAGAATTAAAAATGGAAATATATTAGGGATTGTTTGGGGGTGGGGTACGTCGCGGAAACAGAATAGGCTGAGGTGGTATGGGCATGTGATGAGAAGAGAGGAGGAGGCGGTCGTTAGGTCCATTACAGGATTGCAGGTTATTGGAAGCTCCTGAGACAGGAGAATACCAACGCAGCAATGGGCGCACGTTGTACGTAAGAGTATGGTAGTGGGGAGAGTGGACGGGTACCCGGTGGGAGTGGAGAGCAGTAACCTGCAAACCCGACCCTGCCGCAGGTGGGATAAGGGTATGATGACGACGACGACGAAAGCTTGAAATTGGGCGAAACTAGGATAGGTATAACGTAGGTAAAGACAAGAGGGTATCGTCTTGTTGAGGGTGAGTGGCAGAAGTATGTCACCTCATAACCGCATAAGTGGGACAGCTGTAGCTTCTTAGATGGCGGAAAGGAATTACCCTGCAGAGGATGAGAAGCTACGAGGTCTGTTGGCCCTGATGGAGTTCCCATGAAATTGTGATGAAGCCTTGGGCAACACCACTTTTCTATGGCAAAGATAATCTCCACGGTTGTGCCAACTATAGAGGGATTAAAGTTATGAGCTATCTCACAAAATTGTAGCACCGTTATAAAAGCCAGCGCTAATGTAAAGAGAAATCAACGGAGGATCGCCATGCTAACTTGAAAATAATCAGGAGTGTCAAACCTGTGGCCAACCCACCATTTCAGTATGGATCAATGTGTTGGGCAATGTGGAAAACCCTTGGAAAAGAAATATAATGCGCTAGTGTCAAAGGCCGTTAGAATATGGAATGAATGTACCGCATTTTTTTCCAATAAACGCCGCGCCGTTTATTTATTTCGTGGCGGTTTTGATGCGGCGCTTACTAGAGGGCGGCGCTTATTAATTTTTTGAGCCCTCATAGATGATAATAATGGATGGCAAAATAGTGACATACTTTCTAGGGGTGAACTAGTGAAGAAGGTGAAAGAGGCCAAGTACTTAGGATCAACGTTCCATAGCAATAGGGACATAGACTCTGATGTGACCCATAGAATCAATGGTGGATGGCTGAAGTGGAGATGGGTAACCGGTGTCCTGTGTGATAGGAGGATCCCAATCTAGTTGAAAGGGAAGCTTTACAGGATGGTGGTTAGGACAGCTATGTTGTATGGATCAGAGTGTTCGGTAGTGAGGGGTGGTGGACATCGCCAAAAAATGGGCCAATAATATAAATATGAACAGGCAATGGGAAAAGGGGAGGAAGAGCTGATTGGGTCCATTTCAGGAATGCAGGTGGTCAGAAGCACCCAGGGCAGGAGAGACCGAAGGAGAGGTGGGAACAGGTTGTCCATAAGGATATGGCAGTGTGTGGAGTGGACAGGGACCTGGTGGGGGATAGGTGGGAGTGGCAGGCAAGAACCTGCATACCTGACGCCACTGCAAGTGGGATAAGAGTATAAGGATGATGATGATGATTAACAAACGAACGATGAAAAACTAATACAGTAATTGGGATGATAATGCTCCAATAAGCGCCATAAGTGCTGCAAGGGCAGTGGCGATTATTGAAGGGTGGCAATTATTGGAGGGCGGCGACTGTTGTTTATTTCGCACTGATGATGAGGCGCTTATTAGAGGGCGGCCCTTATTGCATTAAATACGGTATTATGGATAGTATGGAACTAATACCGACATCCCCAGAAGGACATCGAAAATAAATTGAGAAAATGAGGAGGAGGCGTTATTAGATCCATTATAGTGGCAGGGCCGGCGTGATGGGTGTGGGAACTGGCGCAGCCGCCTTAGAGCAGCGCCGGCTCTAGCACTTATGCCGCCCCAGACAAAAGGACAATTGCCGCCCCTTGAAGCTGCGCTGTTTGCGTGCTCTGTTCTCACACTTACAGCCAAAATGGCGCCCAGGACAAATGTACCGGTTGTCCCCCGTTAGAGTTGGCCCAGCTCAGAGAGTGTGCACTACGTATCTACTTACGACGAACACATTTAACCATTTAATTGCGTTGCTTTTTTTCATACTTAAGCATTGATGTTTGCACAGGGCGCCGCAAAATATAGTCCCGGCCCTGCATGGTGGCACAGGCACAGATAAGCAGATGGTGTAGGTACAATTAGCATGGTAGGACAAGATGATGTCAGGTGTGGATGGGGACCTGATGACACATTGAAATGAATGTCGGTTAAGAGGTCCTCTGCTTCTCTGCCAGGAGCAGGACCTGGGCATAATGAATTACCAGCTAAAACAAAGGGGTATTTTGGATTTTCACTAACTTGCATAAGTCTACTGATTTAGACTTAATCCTAATGACCCAAAAGTGAGACTTGAGTCGAACCTTCCGTGTCATTTAGTCCGTGTCCATTGCCCTTTTCTCAGTGGTTTACCAACTGCAGATTGTACTAGCAGTATACAAATGGGAATAGGAAATGCTAAAATGCCTAATCAGTTGCAAAGTTCAATCGTGTATCAGTTGAAATATGCGCCCAATTGAGGCACTGAGGAGGAACAATTGCTGCATTGCTCCCCCCCCCCGGATCCGCCCCTGACTTTCAATTTAATAATAGGGTTAAACCAAGGGCGGATCCAGAGGCTGGCTCAGGGGGGGTGATTATGATTCTGAAGCAAATTGTAAGTTTCAGCCAGTCCGAATTCCCAAAGTAGCTAGGCCTTCGGCCTGGCCACCCGGATCACCCCGATCACCCCCCGTGGATCCGCCACTGGGTTAAACTTATAGGGAGCGGCGAATTGCGTTGGACACACCAGTTCTCGTCTGATCACTGAAGTTAAGCAACGCAAGCCCAGTTAGTACTGACATGGGTGGTCGCTCGGGAAAGCTGGGTACTGCTAATACCCAATAATCGTCGCATTAGTGTAGTGTCTGTGCAGTGTATGCAATAGAACTATGCAGTGGACGGGTCTCTAATGACCTTGTAGTTGACGGAAACTTAAACTCAAACAAACAAAAAAAAAAACCTCAGTTCACTATCGAACCTAGAACTACTGGCGCAGTTGCCGACTGTGCTAACCACTAGACCATCGCGGCGGGTTTGTAATTAAATATAAACAGCGCGACAATTGTCGAAATGGTATTTAATTAACAATAGTTATAATCAAAATATGTCACATGGCACCCCATTTCAACTATGCCAGGGGCAACTGTCACCCTCTCGTTACACCTCTGGGTAGCCAACTGCATATGTATACTACATGATATCGGTTGTGAGGGCCGCAACTCTAGGCTTCTAGGGCCGAATGTGGCCCACGGGCCGCCAGTTTGACACCCCTGGCATATGCAGTCAAACTTCGCTTAACCAGCGCGTGCCTTAACTAGAAAAACGAACTGTAAAATCCTGACTCCCTTAGAAAGCTTGTTTCGCAGTGCTAGTGACGGGGAGACAGCATGGCGTCTTACTGTCCTTTGTGAAAGCTGCAGTCTGGAACATTATTGTGTATTTTTTAGTGCAAATTTTACGCGGCTTTACAGATACAGTATGTCCCCAAAGAAAAAGTGAGATCGGTCTACGTAAACAATTTGCACTACTCTCAAAAACAAGGAGTAATTTTTTTTGCAATGCAGTGCACTATCCTACTTTACGTTGATTCCCAGAAAAAGTTGTTTCTCTTAACAAGCGTTTCACATTACAAGTAAGATAGCTCATACCTCGGCGTTAGTCGCCGATATTAGATTTCAAAAGAAATACTGTATTCCAACATTAAATATTCAAGAAATTGTCACAATCTCTTGAATATTTAATGTTGGAATTAGATCACTACCTTGATGCTTAAAAATGTAGCTAGTTCCAACTAATCACAGAGCCCGATGTAAGAGGGAGCAACCCGGACATTTGTCCGGGGCGCCATTTCTAGCTGTAAGTGTGAGAACAGAGCAAGCGAACAGGGCGCTGCTTCAAGGGGCGGCAATTTGTCCTTTTGTCTGGGGCGGCATAAGTGCTAGAGCAGGCGCTGCTAGTCAAATGAGTGCCCAACTTTGCCTATAGAAAGAATAAAGGTTGCCTATTTTCAGAATCCCTTAGAATAAAGGTAGCTAACAATTACGATGGGTTCTCTACTGCCCCTTA
>JAAFCE010001036.1:59234590-59279354 GCA_013389805.1 Trigoniulus corallinus | reverse complement strand
GGCCATGAGGAGGTACCATGAAAGGAGAATGCAAGTGGCTGAGATGTGAATGCTGAGCTATATGAGTGATGGTTATAAGCTGACAGAATCCAAAGTCATTACATAGAGGTAGCTTAGGGGTGGGGGGACATTGCAGAACAGATTAGAGAAAATTGATTGAGTGCTATAGGCACGTAATGAGTAGGGGGAGGAATAACTCTTTAGGTTCATCATGGGACTGTAGGTAATGGGGGCACCAGGGGAAAAGGCAAAAACAGATATGATAATAGATAGTTAAGGGCGACCCAGCCATGGGCTGGTAAAGGGCGAGGTGTAGATTCAATATATTCCTGTGTTTATAGTTCAAATCGGAAAATTAGTAGGCTTCCCCTTTAATCATGCTACACTGCGAGAGCCCTGCTGTCATGCAGAGCTGCTCTACGACAAGGAGCTTTAATATTATAATGTTAAATAATTTTAATTAATTATAATGTTAAATAATTTTAACCTAGAAATATAAATATGTTTTTTCCAACACATACACTTTTTCTGGTTTTTTAAAATACATCAGGTGTAGGTTTTAAATAGAACATTTTTTACTAACAGTATGTCTTACCATAAAAATAGTTTTGTGTATGTCTCCAATAATTTCTTTTAGGTCTTCACGTCTTTTCAAAAAATTTAAAAAAACAATCCCTTTTACCATTAGGCAATTGAATTTTAAATTTCTGTCCTTTTATTATTAATTTGCAGGTAATAATCTTTCCAAAAATTTAACCATTGTTTATTTTCTATTATGAACGTAGAATATTTTGAAAATTAGAAAACACTGTGTGCACATACACGCGCATGTGCAATTCAATAACAGGAGTAATTTACAAGTTACTCCATTGAGGGAGTAATAATATATCAAATAGGGAGTATTTATCCAGTTTACTCCTTTTTTACTCCTTTGGAGGAGTAAAATCATGCAAAAAGGAGTAATTTTTGAGTTTACTCCCTTTTTACTCCTTTTTTACACCTTTTCTTTTCTGTGTGTAAGGCCCATTACGCTGATAAAATCCACCGACCATTCTATTAGCCAGTCAAAGAAGTCTTAATCTGTCAGAAATTAGCATCCATAATAGGGGATTCTGCACTTGTACATGATACTTAACGATCATATCCTTATCCTGACTGTGGCAGGGTCGGTCTTCAGTTCCGCTGAACATGCTCTAAAATTAAAACTTATTTTGGAGGTTATTTGAACACTTTTAACCATGATGATATAGAAGAACTGCTGGTGGATGATGTCTTAAATGACGATGATATTATTAAACTAACTTGTGTCCCCGGACACATTGAGGTAATTTAACACATACCTAAAAGTGTCTGCTTTCACATCAAAGTGTCTCAGCCATTTCCATTACCCAGTTAAGTTATTTTGATAGAAATTTCGCATTGATTCACGATACACATGTGCTCTGCAGTGCGTATCTGCTCTGCAGAAAAGAGACAAATTCGGATCTAGATGGTGGGCACTTTGAGGTACTCAAAAATTGTCTCAAAGTGTCCCCTGAGACACCGGACCCCAGAAACTTTGATGTGTGACACCGGCATCCCCCCACAGACAACCCAGCCGATATCCCTGCGTGTTCCAGACCCGACACTGCCACAAGTGGGATACGGGTATGACGACGATGAGGATGATGATGGTCAAAACAAAAGTCTGCAGAGAGTGAGAAAAAAATATGTTTGTGAAAATGTATTGTCTACATCAAAGAGATCTATTGCAGAGACAGTTATTTCTGATGATGAAAGTGATTTACAAACAGTTTGCAGATGGTGTATACCCTTACCAGATAGACAATTGAATTGAAATACAATTTCATTAAGGTTCATATAAATCTTTTTCAGCTTCCCAAAGAAATTTATTAAGAAACCGATTTTCTTTAACATCAACAAACTTTTTTTATGAGGTTGTACATTCATTTTAATTTATTTCCAAGTTATGCGAATTTTAAAAATTATGGAACGTATCCCTCATTTCTCCATAGTCTTATAGTCTCATTTTATGCGAATTCTTTTTATGCTATTTTCTGAGGAACGTATCCCCCACATAAAGAGAGACCTGACTGTATTACAGTAATAATTAATTACCTGGTTATAATATTACACCAGCACCATAGTATTAAACATCTATGTACTGGCGTTACCTAGGAGGCATTATAGATTTACTACCGGTATGTAATTACCATTTCTTTAACATTGCAAGATTTATTGAAAGTAGGTTGATTGAATTTAGTGACCTAATTTTTATTTAAAAATATTTTGTACCCTCTATAATGACAGCATTTCACTCCATGTATTATGTACAACAGGAGTCGGCAACCTATGCCTCGGGGATAAGGAAGTTTAATTTACAAGCTTATAAATTTCCAGTGTTCATCAATCAGAAATTGTAATAGTAGAATGCATGCATGTGGTTTAAAGACAGGTAGTTTGTGAGTTATTACGAAAAGGAGGAGTAGAAGAAGGGTTTATTCGAATAGTCCAGGATATGTATGAAGGCTCAACAGCCAGGATAAGGACACCTTGGGGGAATACCGGGGGCTTTCCAGTGAAGGTTGGGGTGCACCAAGGTTCGGCACTTGAGTTAGTCCATACCTTTTCATCCTCGTTTTCCACGAACTGCTTACGGGGGTAGGAGATTGGGCTCATCGGTGAATGGCATTTGCTGACGATATCGGAAAGGTTAGCCACAGCAAAAAACAGATAGAGAAGGAACTAAATGATATTACAGGAGCGATAGAAAGGGAGGGCTAAAGATGAACATGACGGAGACGGAGTATTTAGCTCTCAATTGGGAAGGACGCAAAAATAACAGTGATGTACATTCAAGGGGCAAACTGGTGAAAAAAGTGCAAGAGGTAAAGTACCTAGGATCAACGTTCCAAAGCAATGGGGAGACAGACTTGGATGTGACCCATAGAATCAATGGGGATAGCAGAAGTGGAGACAGGCAGTGGAGTCCTGTGTGATAGAAAGGTCCCAATCAAGCTGAAAGGGAAGTTCTACAGGGCAGTGGTAAGACCAGCTATGCTGTATGGATCGCAGTGCTGGGTAGTAAATAAGGACCAAGTTAATAGAATGCAAGTGGCCAAGATGCGAATGCTGTGGTACATGGGTGGCGTTTTGAGAGCTCATAGAATTAGGAATGCGTATAAGTGGCATGGACACGTCATGAGAAGATGGGAGGAGCTCGTTAGGTCCTTGCCAGGAATGCAGGTGTTGGTAGCATGTGGGGCAGGGGGAGACTGAAGCAGACGTGGGAACAGGTTGTTCATAACGACATGGCAGTGAGTGGGGTGGACGGGGACCTGGTGGGAGAGAGATGGGAGTGGAGGGGTAGAACCCGCAGATCCGACCCCTGCCACACACGGGATAAGGGTATGATGATGATGAACTCATATAACTTACAAACAAGCTAACATTGACATTAAGCAACTGAACCCCAACTAGTGCTGCCATTGGTGACTGCTTGGGAACTCTGGGTGCTGCTAATGCCCAAATCGTCATAACAGCTTAGTGTTGTGCAGATTCTGCATTAGAAAAGCTCAGTTAACGGGGCTCTAATGATCATTGTAGTTGAAGGATTCTAAGGCGCCAACAAAACAAACAATTGGTAAAAAGATAAATTTCATATTAAGCTCCCGCTCTTTGTATGGAACCTCTTGTAGAGGGGACGGGAGTTTGCTAACGCTTGTCACTCGAGAAAGTTGTGATCTATTTATCAAATATTTGGCAGTTTTTATTAATTCATGTGGCCAATGATACCGGTTATCTGACAACCGGAAGTGAATATTAAAAATCATCAGTATCTAACGTCTTTCTTTTATCATTTCACTCAAGTCAGAATAATGAGAAGCAGTTGTGGAACAATAATTCCATTGTTGAAAGGTTGGGAGAATTCTCATGTGCTCCCAAATCCTGGGATTGTCATTTTGAGATTTCCAGGGAGAAAATATAAGTTAAACAGAATGAGGAACGAAGAATGATGTCATTACGAATTCTTTGTAACTGCAACCCTTTTAGTCACTCTAATGGCATGCAGAGATTCAAGCCCTTCTAGTCCTTATGCATTTAAAGGTTCCAATGTTACTTCTACTCACACAGGCCTTGGTGTATATTTCTACTGCTTTTTGTCATTGCCATCAAGAAGTTGTGGAAGAAACTGTTACCCCAATGACACCTACTCCCGCAGAAGTGCTAGACGCTTTGAAGTAGGTACATAGAGGCACCATCTCATTGGTCACGTTCTGTAAAGTGCTTACTGATTTGTGCTGCAGATGGATGGATGAGGATACCTTGAAGTTCATCACAGACAAACTGCTGAATGGACGGCCTAACACCTACACATATACAAAGGCATTAGCAGAAGCCTTAATAGATTCTGAGGCTGGACAACTTTCAGTTGCCATAATTCGTCCATCAGTCGTTGAGGCCTCATGGAAAGAACCTTTTCCTGTAAGTGTTTTGTGTATAACATTTCTGTAAAAAAATGTCTTTCTTGATGTCATTTGTTTTAATATTAGGCATGGGGAGATTCCTTGAATGGCAGTATTGGAATTGTCACTGGAGTATGTACCACCTCACTTCTCTGGTGTTTGTAGCAGTTTGCTGTTTGTAGATATGAATGTAAAATGACCGATCTTTGCAGTACATGAAAGGTATTTTACGAAGTATTTATATTAAGGAGGACATAGTAATGGACACTGTTCCTTTGGACATTTGCGCTAACCTTATAATTGCAATCCCGTGGTACATAGTGCTTATGCAGTTAAGTGGCCAGAATTTTTTCTTTGAGAGCATATTCTAACTAAAATCTCAATTTAACCCTCGTTTTCTCTTTATTTAGAATTCATAACGTTATGGTTTATAATTTAACATCCGGTTCTCTCAACAGTCATACTTGGTATCAGGCTGCCAGAATTGGCATTGCCACTGAGAGAAAAATTCCATTGAATAGTGCTGTTAGATATCCTAGTACCATGATCTTTGACAACAAGTAAGTGTCATTTCTACTTCATGAACGACTGTTCAACTTAGCTCCATCCACGAAACCACTTCACATTTTCCCAGTGAAACTGGAATGATCCACCATTGATCCCAACGATTTTCGTTGGGTCCTCTAAATACTTCAATGGCTTAGTGAAAGGATTATGCAATTATTTTTAATAAAGCTATGAATGTTTATAATATGAACTTTTGTTATTTTCTTGAAAAAATATTTTTAAGGGGCGAGTGTGTCCGGTCGGTGGTCTGTCAATTATGGCAAGCCTATCGTAATAGCGAAGTGTCTGTGCAAACTCTGTATTATTTACTAAGATAAGAACTACAGATAGAAACAAGAAAAACGAGTTTAAAACTTAGCTTTTGGTGTCTTCTAGGCTGCAGTCCACTCCTCTGTGGCTTCTTGGCAAAAGGCTTCTGAAAAATCTTTTTTGTTGGAGAGGTTCTGACGTTTCGCAAGAAGCAAGAAGCAAGAAAACCTTGAAGACCTTGAAGAAGCAAGAACCTACTTGCGAAACGTCGGAACCTCTCCAACAAAAAAGATTTTTCAGAAGCCTTTTGCCAAGAAGCCACAGAGGAGTGGACTGCAGCCTAGAAGACACCAAAAGCTAAGTTTTAAACTCGGTTTTCTTGTTTCTATCTGTAGTTCTTATCTTAGTTTGTAGACTGGTCTTGTCCTCGACCCCTTTTGTATTTTTACTCTGTATTATTTAGTAACTATGCCGTGGACGGGGCTTTAATGACCTTGTAGTTGAAGGGCCCTAAAACACCTCCCTTCATGTAATTTGTTTTCCTTAAAGAAAGCCGGTAGGCATATGAAAGAATTAAAATTAATTTCGTGATAAGAAATTAGGAGCACAAATGAATAACAGTTTCAGGTCAAAATTGAAATAATTCATCGCTTCAAGAATGAAAAATGCATACCGGAAATACAGTATTATCTTCAGGATAATTCATCTTGGGAAAATCGCCCCTGGCTACCCGTTTTCTTAAGTTATGATTGGTTACTGGAAGTTCTGCATCGTAACAGATCTGTAACAGGAAATACAATCTATTGGTTTAAAAATCACAAAATGAGTGTTTCTTAACATCTGAAAGACAAAAGAAAAAACTTGATCGTGACGAACAAGTCGTAAAACGAACTTCGAGAGTTGAATGAAATTTAATGAAAACTGTTCTGGGTAACCTGTTCTACAGTAAACTGTTCTGGGACGACATTTCCTGGGGGCGAATTGTTTGAGACGAAGTTCTCTCATTCTCCCTTTACTCCAGTAGTCGCACTCCGGAAAAGACATATATAATTGCAATGCATTGTCAAAAATATGCTAAAAAATTATGCCAAAAATTAATTACTTATCTATATGCAGTGACAATTGGGTTTGAACTCATTCATCATGCATTTAACTGCATTAAAAACATAATTGCAATATTCAATGAAAAAATGCAACATTTAAAAATATTTCAAAACGACCAAAAACGAACAAATTTCTACAGGGGTGAACAACAGTGGTTAAGCTGGTGAACAAAATTTTCATAGATAGAAATATTTCTGTTAAATCGGTTTAAAGAAATTTTGAAATTTATGGAAATTTGTAGAACATTAGTACATACTGTATTTTACAGTATATGTCCTCTCCATGTTAAATTTATTTGACAGTTTGACTGAAAATTTAAGCAAAAATAGTGTTTTGAAAAATCGTCTTACAAATTTAGTCGCAATGCATCTGACAGAAGTTGGAGCCCTTCTATCTCTTTGGATGTTAATCTTTAGTGAACAAAAGAAAACGGGAGTGGCAAATAGCGTTGGACACACCAGTTCTCATCTGCTCACTGAAGTTGAGCAACGCAGCCGCAGTTAGTACTGACATACTGTACTGTAGGTGACCGCTTGGGAAAACTGGGTATCGCTAGTATCCAAAAATCGTCGCATTAGTGTAGTGTCTGTGCAGTCTCAGCATCAGAACTACACAGTGGATGGGGCTGTAAAGACCTTGTAGTCAGGGCCGGCCTTATAGGTTCGGCCGCCCGCGTGCAATTATGTCGAGGCCGCCCCCTCATAATATTTTTACTTATTATTCTTAACATGTAAAAGTTAACATTGGTTTGTTTGAAAAAAATTACCTTTCTTTCCTGAAGCATCAAAGCAAATGCAACTCCTAACCCTTTTCCCGCCTATGGCAGTATCGGTTACCTATCTCGTCCCTCGTGCCCTTTTACCGTGCCCTTTTACCGCAGTCGGCTGCCGACCAAAGCTGCAACCCCTATGGTAATTTATCGTCCGTCTATTGTTCATTGGGGATCTGGAACGGCATTGGCATTGCGCATTGGCGCGATCCTATACCTGGAAACTTTGCCTCAGTTTTACTGCTCATCCGAAGGAAGGCGCACTCGGGGCATCTCTGTCGCCCGAAAGAGACCAACTCACCTCGGTCCAGTATCGAATCTAGAACCACTGACTCAGTGACCGAATACGCTGCGCACTGCACCACCGAGGCGGAATTCTTTCCTGAAGCATCAAAGCATTAAAAGTTTCGTGTTACTTTGAAGTTTGAGAAGGCGGCCTGCCGCCCTAGCAAGCAGGCCGCCCGCGTTCTTTGCACACTTTGAACCTATAGGCGGACCGGCCCTGCTTGTAGTTGAAGGACCTTAAATCACCAACAAGCGAGCAGAAACGGAACTAATAGGCCTACATAGTGTTTGGTATGTCAGTGAGATAGAAGGAGGGAGGAGGTTGTAAGTTTAATCAAAATAGAGCAGCAATGCACAAAAGATTCAGTATGACTACTGAAGGGTTAAGCTTGATTCATGATATACAGGTATTTTAGGTGAGTGTCAGGTGACATTACTACCCCTAAATGTTTCTTAGTTGGAAATTAGTGAGTGGCATGTCAAGATGAATGGACTACACTCACTACACCATACCAAAGAAACTATATGAAAGTAACTTACAGCATGAATTCAATCATATCATCATACCCTTATCCCGTCTGTGGCAGGGTAAGGTCTGCGGGTTCTAGCCTTACACTCTCGCCTATCTCACACCAGGTCCCCATCCACCCCACACGCTACCATATCATTACTGCCAACCTCACACGTCTGCTTTGGTCTTCCCCCTGCCCTGGGTGCTTCCAACCACCTGCATTACTGCAATGGACCTAACGAGCTCATCCTACCTTCTCATTACATTTGAATACCACCTCAATCTATTCTCCCTTATGTTTTCTGCAATGTCCCCCACCCCCAAGCTACCTATAAAACCTGGTCCACATCAGTCAAGTAGCAAGGGCCAGTAATTGGAGGAGAGGCAACTATGTGGGGTTAGGTCACTATCTTTGCAACATTAACTACAGCAATATTTGGAGGAAATCTACTCCCCAATTGATTGTGGATAATTTTATGTTCTCCTTAGTAAGGGGCTTCTTGGCTTTGTACCAGTAGCTAGGCCTAAGGTCCGCCCTCAAATCGACATGTTTTGGTTTAGTGATGAGCTAATCTATTTACTGAAGTACAAAAAGAAAGCATTCTGTCGATTTAAGAAGAATTTTTCCACGTTACACTTGCTTCTCCCGGCTATGGGCAATGATTAAGAGTCGTGTAAGTAGAGATCACCAGAATTTTCTTCACTTTCTATCCAACTGAGTTCATTTCCCCACGACTTTTTGGCGTTTATATCGTAGGTACACTACTTCGGAGATTTCTTACATTTCTTTACTTCATAACAATAGTCTTAGTATTTATCCAGCTACTGTATGTCAGCTTTTAGACGATTCCTTTACATCCTGAAATTCTTTTGAACAGGTTCATTCTGCTCAAGCTGAATATATTTATGAGTTACCTAGTTCCATGGACAACTTTGAGGTCTGTGCGTTTTCAACAAATGAGGCTGTTAGGGCTCTACAATTTCTCAAATCCTCATTCTTTGCCAGGCCTGACAGCTTCCCATCAGTTTTGCGGGCACTTCCATATAAGGACATTCTGTCTCCAATATTGGTTCAACTTTTCACCTATTGTTTGGAGCAAAGATTTACCCCAGCCCAATGAAATGTTCTTGCATAGTACCAATTCTTAAAGGTGCTTCCAGACTTTTTGCCCAGAGCTATTAACCCATGGCCTTAATTTCATCCTTGGCTAAAGTTTGGGAGAAAATCCTATTCTGGAAAATGAGGCATTGGTGCCATTGGTTCCTCAGTGACGCTCAACATGGTTTTTCTTGGGGTAAGTCTACTCGTTTCCCAAGTTTCCTACACAACACATATTCAGGGTGTTTTTAATAAGAGATTGCAGTTAGAAGCAATCTAACTCATTCTTTCACAGGCCTTTGATCGAGTTCCCCGTGAGCTTCTCTTGTATATATACTGTATTATGGAAAGCATTATTGACATAGTGGCATTTACAGTATTAGAATTCCGGATTGAATATTAATAGCAGTTAGTCAAATCTACGTTTGTCTTATTGAAGGAGAGAAGTGTTACTAACCTGCACTGGTCTACTTTCAGAATCAATACAAAATGATATCTGAGTGCAAAGTCGCTGCATTGGAGTGAAATATTTAAATTAATATGATCAAGAATTACAATTTTTGCTTAACTTAAAAATCATTTTAATTTGTTTATGATTATACCAGAATTCAAATGAATTGGACGTAGATGCATAATACCAGAACACCTGTAGGACCCGGCATGATGTTAATGGTTAACCTTCCGTCCACAAGGTGACGATTTCTGGCACACACTACAAGGTGGGGTCTGTGATGACCCCAAAAAGACTTTGATTTTCAAGGCTTAAATGTTCAGATTAAGGGCATTATTATGGATATTGAATTAAATACCATCCATATAAAACTTTAGAAATGAAAATAATTTGGAAACATGCTATAAAAATTCTATAGTACCCCAAGAAGACAAGACATCAACATCACCATACCCTTATCCCACCTATGACAGGTTCGGATCTGCAGGGTCTAGTCCTCTCCTCCTGCCTATCTCCTACCAGGTCCCCATCCACACCAGACACTACCATATCCTTATGGACATCCTGCTCTCAGTTCTGCCTTAGTAACCAGTGTTTCTGACCAGCCAACCATGTTGGTACTAACTTGGGTTGCATTGCTTAACCTGAAATAAAATATGCTAATTACTTAGGAGACCTGCCAATTTCCCTAGATAGGTAAAGAAAACATCGAGGAACAGGAACTCAAAGGTTGGTTAAGATTGGAGAAAGTGGTACCTGTGTAGACACAACTTTATAGGTCTTTGTAGGTCCACCTTGTGGAAGGAAGGTTAATACTGTATTCAAAAGCCGGCAGTCAAGGGGTTTCCGGGATCGACATAACCAAAGTTTAGTTTTTTTTTAGTTTTTAGTTTTAGTTTGTGGGTTGGGGTGTAAGCCAGGCAGCCATAACAGGTCAACCCCTTAGGAGGCTGCCCGCGAAAGATGAGGAGGTAGGTGAAAGGAGGAGGAAGAGGGTTAATTTGCAGCACCCAACGTTCTTTACCAACCACCGAAGTTGGTATTGACGTGGGTGTGCGCTGCTTAACTTCAGTGATCTAACGGGAACTGGTGTGTCCAACGCAACTTGACCCTTTGTCAACTTTGACCCCTTGACCCTTGACCCCGTGGCGTCAGTGGCAAATTTGACCCTTTTTGTGCTCGAGATATTAGGGGTCTTCGACATAAAAGGATCGACATAAGCGATCAGAAACTAATAGGATAAAGGGGGAATTTGGTGGTTCCATTTCAAAAACGTCGACTTAAAAGGGTTGTCGAGTTAACGGATGTCGAGATAAGTGGGTTCCACTGTATTGTTTTCTATTGTGCTTCTTTTAAACTGAAAAAAGTGCATTGTACAAAATTCATAACGTACATATACACAAATTTAATTTTTACAAACAAACGAATCAAGGGTCGATTGTCCTCATTGACGGTCAGGTTTATCCTCTTGGAAGAAAGTGATTTATTTCAAAAGGTGTATTTCTTCACATGTCTCAGTGGTTTGTTTACTTCCGTCAATGCAAGGCAGCAGTCATAGATAAAATTAATGCAAAGTACAGAAATGGTAATTTATTACGTTTATAACATAATTGGAAGGGATACATTATAACCATACAATTTCTTCATTGTTAGAAACATTATACAATTCGTATCGTTGCAAGGACTGGGGGTTGGACATATCCCTTGAGTATTAAATTAGGCAGTAGTATCCATACGAGGAAATGTAGTGGAAGATAAAGAGTAATTTAGTTACCTAGTTCATAAAAAGACAGATAATCGTCTCATAGTGATAAATAACTAAATGGGATACATATTCCTCACATTAAAGGCTTTTATAACCAATATTTATTTAAATGTTAAATTACAGTTCTGCAATCGAGTTTTATCAAGGAAGTTTTATAAACATTTATGCAATTTTCCAATAGCAGTCATTTCCAAACCAGCAGTTATCATTTGCGTGAAGACTAAAGCACCTTAATTTTTATGGTATAGAACAGGGGTGGAGAACCTATGGCACGCGTTCCAGGGGTGACAAAGACAATATTGCTGGTACGTGGCATGTATATATGTAGGGTAACCTATATAAAGCCAAACTAATTGATTGGTGGATTTTGTTGTTGGTGTGTTAGGGCCATTCAGGTACAAAGGTCATTAGCGCCCCGTCCCCTCCATAGTTCTAATGGAGAGACTTCACAGACCCTATGCTAATACGACGACTTTTGTGCCTTCACAGTACACAGTTTTCCCAATCTGCCACCCATATTAGTACTAGCTTGGGTTGTGTGGATTAACCTTACTGATCAGACAAGAACTGGTGTCTGCAACGCAATAAGCCACTTCCAATTTAGTGTAACAAACCCGAAGTAGGGGTACCCGACTATGCATGCCTGTAACAAACTATCTGGCACGTTAGTACATTAAGAAATATAACTATTTAAATTTTTGGCATGCCAGCAGAAATAGGTTTGCCATCCCTGCTATAGAATTAGTTTAAGGCCCGGTGCACACATGCGATTTTTGCTCGCATGAGTGCCACAGGGACACCGCAGCAACGCTGCAGCAATTCAATGCACACGTGGGGAAATGTCGCCAGTACACATTTGGTAACTGTCAAGAAGGCGTGCCCTTTTTGCCCACCAAATGTCAAAACTAAGGAACCGAGCTAAGAAACCACGCAGATGTGTGCATCGCTCAATAGACCACTAGGTACTACGTGACCGAATGTGCGAGCGTGGCACCACAGTGGTTTCATATGGAACTGCGGGCACTTCCAGACGCAACTAAGGCCCGGTGCACACATGCGAATTTTACTCTCGCACTGCCCATGTGGCCTTGCAATTGCGGCATGAGATACATTAGTTGCAATGGGGGAGTGCACACATACCTGCAGCGCTGCAGCAGCTCCGAAAACCAGAGTTGCGTCTGGAAATGCTCACAGTTCCCTATGAAACCACTGTGGCACCATGCTCGTACATTCGGTCATGTATGCCTAGTGCCGTATCACCGCACTTCAATGCTAATCACGTCAAAACTGATGACATCTTGATGACATTTTGAAAGACCGCCAGCGCAATTCCTTAAGTGCAGCGCTTTATTTGGAGTCACCACACAGCCGCCATCATATCTCAGTATCCACATAATCTTTTATGCTATGTATTGTGCTACGTAGCGAAGAATACGAAAATTGTTGTTCAAAATAGCTACATAGCAACTTCGTAGCGTAGGGATCGAATTCTTTTAAAACTGTAGCAAAAACTTCATAGTGCAGTTGTAGTGCTACAAACGCTATGCCTTTTCGATTAGGATTCTTTGCATAGTGCAACATGGCGGCCCCACAGAAGATATTGCAATTGAATATGGTGGACTGCAATAGGGTAGTTATTGACAGTACCCAAAAATGAAGCAGAACAAATAAAAAATTGTATAGTTTTCAATTAAAGAAGTGATTTCATTTTAAGAACGTTAAGAACATCATCATCATCATACCCTTATCCCGCCTGTGGCAGACTGGGTTCTGAGGGTCCACTGAACATACTCTGACTGGGGTCAGCCCAGCCAGGCGTCTAGAACCTGTAGGAGTATTGGCAACGTTTGTCTGTGGGGGTGCCAACATTAAGAACAGATAATTTAATTAAGGAATTTGAAATACCTAGTTTAGTCATCTAAGTAGCATATATGGCAACATGGAGGCCTCCATCTTTGTAGCACTACACATGTTGTTCAAATATGCACTACATATGCGACACTGTAAGTATTTCCATAGCTTAAAAGATTATGCAGTATATCCTCTGCCATTTTTCAAGCAGACAGCTCAACCGCCAGTCAATCAAAACGCAGCATGACTTGTGGGACGCTATGTGAATTGACCACCTGTCAACTCAACTACCGTCATAAATAGCTGCTCTGTGGTGCCCCAAGTAGCAGTGTGACGTCACCATTTTTTGTGCTGTGTCGTCTGTTACAATGGTAATAGCATTAGCGCATGGATATACAGAAGTGATATGCACACCCACATGGTTTCATAGTTTTGAGATTTGGTAGGCAAAAAGGGCACGCCTTCTGGGCTGTTGCCAAATGTGTACTGGTGACATTTCACTGCATGTGTGCATTGAATTGCTGTGGCGTCACTGTGGTGTCCCTGCGGCACCCACGTGGCCTCGCAGTTGCGGCATGAGATACATTAGTTGCAATGCGGGAGTGCACACATACCTGCGGTGCCACCGTGGCTCCCCCATTGCAACTAATGTATCTCATGCCACAATTGTGAGGCTGCATGAGTAAAAATCGCAAGTTTGCACCTGGGCCTAAGAGTTTGAATGGCGTCATCCACATTGATTTGTGTAATGCATTTAAGGGCAGTGAATTAAAAATATCCTGTAAGGTGGGTTGAGCCAATGATCTTAGGGGAGCATAATTTAAATTACAACACTGCTCTTGATGACAGTGGCTTATAGGATATGGTACTCCAGTGGCTGATAAGGGGGGAGCACTTCAAAAAATGTGTGGCCCCAGTATAAATCTAGCTAGCAATTACAATAGGTCCTCTACTGCCCCTTAGACAATGTCCTATCTTCAGTTGGTTAGCAAACTACAGATTGGAGTACAACGGATATTTAAAATAGATTTGCATAGTAGATGAATTACTCAGGAAATGTATAAAGGAGAATAGCACTCTATCACTGATGTTAATTAGAGTTGGTTGCTGGAAAATTTGACAAACCAACAACGAAATTGTTCTTTTAACTTTATTAATGAAGTATGTCTATTGAAAAGTACGTCGTTTGGGTGCTGGCTTATGGAATTCATGAAGAATGAGTCACTAGCAGTCAAAAAGTTTCTTCTTGCCTTTAATCTTTTTGAGAGAAAATTTCGACACCTTCCCAGTAAAACACTGTAGCGACATTTCATAAGTTTTACAGGAAATAAGAAAAAAGTGTTATTTGCTTATTTATTGTTCGATTTCGAAACTGTAAATTTTATTATAATCAAAGTGAGCAACGTTAATTCTAAATTAATTTTAAACTAAAAAATTAGCGATTTTAATAATTTTTTTGAAAAAAAAATGTTGCTTACGATAGACAAGGCTTGGTGTTTACGAATTGGCACTTGCAATATTTTTACTGGCCAAGAAATCAGAGTAATGTTTTAATTTTATAAATGTGTCTGTTGTAGAACTTTCTGGGATGGTGTCAACGTTTTTGCAGCAGATATGATTTGAAAAAAAAAATGAACTTAGTTCGCTAATGAGCACACCATTTTAAAGGAAATAGAAAATATCGCTTAATATAATAAAAAAAAAATACGTTGTCGCTTAAATACAGGCCAAAGTTGTTGCTTGTGATAAATTTGAAAAAATAAGTCACTTACGATAATATTTAATATTTTTAAATATTAAAAAATAAAATAACTATTCAGTGTAGGATAAAATTGATTACAGCATTAATAAATACATAATGTGCATAACGTGACTATATGACAAAGTGAAAATCTCAAAAATATCACTTATGATGTTTTGTTGGATATTTGTCTTCCATTCATTCAGCGAGAGTCCAATGAATTACAGGTGAAATTTCTGTCACAATAACAATTGAGAACTTCAAAACACTTGAAAACTTTTAGCTGGTTACATGAAAGAATGTAAAATTATGAAAAGTATTTCCTTTTAAATGTCCTTAGTGAAGTGTAAGAGATTCATCATCATACCCTTACCCCGCCTGTGGAAGAGTCGGGTTTGTGGGTCCACTGAACATGTTCTTGACTGGGTGCACCCCAGCCAGGCGTCTGGGGCAGCCAGATGCACCGACAGATAAATTAATGCTTTGTTGGTTATAATATTGCATGGTGTCTGAGATTATGAGATGAAAATTGAATAAATTTTAAAATGAGATGTATGAAAAAATACAAAAGTCAGCTACTACTAGGCAGGAACATAATTATGAGTGCATAATGCCTGACTGTGTAAAGTAAAACTGGTGTATCCACAGTACAGTTGGCTCTCTTTTTACGCGGTTTCTTTTTATGCGATTTCCAAGTTACGCGGTTGGCATTTGGTTATAAAAAATTTGGCCAAATATGCATACTGTATGCTTGTTCAGGAAGTATAGTCAGTCTAAGGCCCATGATTCTGATAAAATCCACCGACCATTGTATTAGCCAGTCAAAGACGTTTTAGTCTGTCAGAAATTAGCATACATAATTGGGGGTTCCGCACTTGTACATGACACTTAACAATCATACCCTTATCCCACCTTTGAACATTTTTAACCATGATGATATAGAAGAACTGCTGGTGGACGATGTCTTAAATGACGATGATATTATTAAACTAACTTTAGGTGCCGGCTGGTGTCAAAGTGTCCCCGGACACATTGAGGTAATTTAACACATACCTCAAAGTGTCCGCTTTCACGTCAAAGTGTCTCGGCCGTTTTCCATTACCCGGGGTAAGTTATTTTGATAGAAATTTAGCGTTGATTCACGTTACACATGTGCTCCGCAGTGCATATGTGCTCTGCAGAAAAGAGACAAATTCGGGCATCTGCATTCGGAGCTAGATGGTGGGCACTTTGAGGTACTCAAAAATTGCCTCAAAGTGTCCCGCCGGACACTTTCAAGTGGACCCCGGACACTTTGACGTGTGACACCGGCATCCCCCCACAGACAACCCAGCCAATATCCCTGCATGTTGCAGACGCCTGACTGGAGTGTCCCCAATCAGAACATGTTCAGGGAACCTGCAGACTCGACCCTGCCGCAAGTGGGATACGGGTGTGACGATGATGATTATGATAATGGTCAAAACAAAAGTCTGCAGAGAGTGAGAAAAAAATATGTTTGTGAAAAAGCATCGTCTATATCAAAGAGATCTACTGCAAAGACAGTTATTTCTGATGATGAAAGTGATTTACAAACAGTTTGCATATGGTGTACACCCTTACCAGATAGACAATTGAATTGAAATACAATTTTATTTAAGGTTCATATAAATCTTTTTCAGCTTGCCAAAGAAATTTATTAAGAAACCTATTTTCTTTAACATCAACAAACTTTTTTTATGCGGTTGTACATTCATTTTAATTCGTTATTTCCGAGTTACGCGAATTTTAAAAATTATGGAACGTATCCCTCATTTTTCCATAGACTTATAGTCTCATTTTATGCGAATTCGTTTCAAGCGATTTTCTGAGGAATATATCCCCCGCATAAAAAGAGACCTGACTGTATATTATAGTAAACTAAATTTACGAAATATATAGAAAATACTAAACTATAGAAGTTGTTCAGGCATACCACTAATATTCAACAGGTGGAAGCATCATTTTCTTCAAGTAGTATAGTAGAAGTAGATTATATTTTACCTATAGTCTAACTGTATGACCCATTGTATGCCTCATTCATGATTTCACCCAGTGTGCCATAAGCGGGGTAAAGAGTTAAGCCGTATAGAAATGCTTGCAAGGCTGCCGTAAATCTCATAAGTATTAAAATTCATAAATCGTTTTTTAGGTATAAGCATTTCTTTGCCACCTTGTTTGTCCATTGGTTACCTGCCCTGTTTATTGATCTCATCTGTATTTTGCTGAGGAAGAGGGCAAGGTAAGACTGATTTTCACTTATATTCATCTCTAAAATGAATTACAAAACGTGATGGTGAAAATAATATATTGTTTATTTGACCTGTTCTTCATTAGGCTACTGAGGATTTATTACAAAATCCATATGGCAATGGCCAGACTATCGTATTTCTTTGAGAATCAATGGACATTTAAGAATGAAAATGTATACACTGTTTGGAAGAGGATGTCAAAAGAGGAACAGGAGGTAAGAGTAGAATTTCGCATATTTCACATCTTATCATATTTTGAAATTGTTAGTGGAACTGACATAGTGTCAGTGGTTCATCATTTGTATGACCCATCACACAAGTTCTATTCATTTAAAACACGGCTTGTCATCATTTTTGTTTTATATTGAATCACCAGCTTGATCTTTATGTAAAATGTCTGAAGGGTATATTGGTGAACCACATTTGCACTTCATAAAGTATTACAAAGCATGGCTGGTTGAACCTATAATAGATTAACAACTTGCATGCTTCAACGTTTAATGGTTTCTCTTCAAAAAACTGAGAACATTTTAATATACAGGGTGGACCACCTAACTATTGACGGGGTTATTTCTCTATAACAGTGAATTTTTAATGAAATTTATTGAAACTTTTTTATAATGTAGACAAGCATTTAAAGAGTATGAAGAAAATGTGTACATTCTCCTAGAACCACCATTTGGACTGATATTGGCATTTTGAGGATCATTGGGCCTTTCCTTTTTGACGAAACAGTAATTAGTGAATGTTATCGTAACATGCCCTAAACTCAGTTTAATCCAGCTTTAGAAGCTAGAAACATTAAAGAGCTAGAATCATTCTTTGATGCTATGACCACCATGATCACCAATTTGACACCTTGTGATTTCATTTTATGGGGATTCACCTAAGAGAAAGTCTATGCCACTCAATTGGCTAATGTTGAACAGCTCAAAGAACGTATGGTTGAAGCTTTTCAAAATGTAGCAGCTGAAATGTGTATGAAAATGATTCTTGAATATCATGAAAGGCTTTACAAAGTTGTCGTAAATTATGGTAGTCATGTTTAGAATTGATATTCGATTTTATTTTCAAGCGAATTATGAAACTTCTTGCAAATAAATTTTAAATGTTTGTCTACCTTATCAAAGAATTTCAGTGAATTTCACTAAAGTGGAATTTACCAATAGTTAGGTGGTCCACCGTGATATGGCACAGATCATTCATCACTTCTGGCATTAATTAATGTACCTCTCTAGATGCCTTTGTTTAGTTGAACAGATGATTCCTAAATTTGTGACTAAATAAGATGTGTAAATATTTAATTCATTTCTCCAAGTATTTCTCATGGGGGTATGGTTGAAGTGGAGATAGGGAAGTGGAGCCCTGTGTGATAAGAGGGTTCCAATCGAGCTGAAAGGGAAGTTCTACAAGGCAGTTGTTAGACCAGATATGCTAAATGGAGCAGAGGGTTAATCAGTGAGGAAGAGCCATGTAAATAGAATGGAAGTAGCTGAGATGCTAAATGAGTGTGGTGTCCAGAGCTGATATAATTAGGAACGAGTATATTAGAGGTAGCTTGGGGATGGGGGAACATTGCGGAAAAAATGAGGGAGAGAAGGTTGAGGTGGTATGGACACATAGTGAGGTGAGGGGAGGTGGAGCTTGTAAGGTCCATTTCAGGAATGCAGGTGGTTAGAAGCATCCAGGGCAGAAGGAGACCCAAGCAGACGTTTGAGCAAGTTGTTTGTAAGGAGATGGTAATGTGTGGGGTGGACGGGGACCTGGACGGAGATAGGTGGTAGTGGATTGCTGGAACCTGCAGACCCACTGTATGCTGTGATTTCAAACTTCTCATCATCATCATCATACCCTCATCCCGCCTGAGGCAGGGTCGGGTCTGCTGATTCTGGCCCTCCACTCCCGTCTATCTCCCACCAGGTCGCCGTCCACTCCACACACCGCCATATTCTTTTGGACAACCTCTCCCCCTACCCCGGGTACTACCCACCACCTGCAGTCCTGGTATAGCCCTAACTAGGTCCTCGTCTGCTCTTCTCATCACGTGTCCATACCATATCAGTCTACTCTCCCTCATCTTTTCGGCGATGTCCGCCACCCCTAGGCTGCCTGTAACATTCTCGTTCCTAATTCTATCAGCTCTCGACACGCCACTCATATACCATAGCATTCGCATCTCGGGAACTTGCATTCTATGGACATGGCTCTTTCTCACTGCCCAACACTCTGAACCGTATAGCATAGCTGGCCTAACCACTGCCATGTAAAACCTCCTTTTCAACTTGATTGGGACCCTCCTATCACACAAGACCCCACTTGCCTGTCTCCACTTCTGCCAGCCTCCATTGATTATATGGGTCACATCAGTGTCTATCTTCCCATTGCTTTGGAAAGTAGATCCTAGGTACCTTACCTCTTGCACCTTTCTCACCAGTTCACCCCTTGAACGGACGTCACCATTGTTTGCCTGTCCTTCCCAATTGAAAGCTAAATACTCTCTCTGTCTTCTTCATGTTTATCTTTAGCCCTCCCTTTTCTATTGCTCCTCTTATGTCGTTTAGTCCCTTCTCTATCTGTTCTCTGCTGTCACTGACTTTTCCGATATCGTCGGCAAATACTAAGCACTGAGGGGCCCATTCGCCTACTCCTGTCAGCAGTTCATTCAAAACCGGTATGAACAGGTAGGGACTAAGTGCTGAACCTTGGTGCACCCAAACTTTCACTGGGAAGCTCCCGGTATAACCCAAAGGTGTCCTTACCCTGGCTTTGGAGCCTTCATACATTTCCTGGACTATTTGGATAAGCCCTTCTTCTAAGCCCTTTTCCATAATACCTCCCAAACGACCTGCCGTGGGACACTGTCATAGGCCTTCTCCAGGTCAATAAAGATGGCATGCAGATCTTTCTTAGCGGCCCTATACTTCTCTATCATCTGCCTCATAATGAAGATTGGCTCCATTGTGGACCTTCCTGGCATGAATCCAAACTGATTTCCTGGGACACTGGTTCTATCCCTGAGGCGACATTCCATTACTCTCTCCCAGAGTTTCATGGAGTGGCTCATAAGCGTTATACCTCTATAGTTACCACAATCTTGGACGTCCCCTTTGCCCTTGAAGAGTGGTACTATCTAACTCTCATGCCATTCAGATGGCATTCTATCTCCACTAGCTATCCTGCTGAAGAGTTTCCCTAGCTACTTGGTTCCTGTCCCCCCTAGGCAGTGCCATACTATGATGGGGATTCCATCGGGACCTACAGCTTTTCGGCCTTTCATCTTCCGGAGTGCCCTAGTGACTTCCTCCTCTGTTACACAGTCCACTGCCCCTACTGATGCAGGATATATGGTGGAGTCCCCATCTCCATCAGCAGGATTCAAGAGATTTTTGAAGTACTCTTCCCACCTACCCTTCACCTCAGATGGGGACAGCAGGACCCCACCTTCACTATCTTTCACTGTTATGGCCCCGGGTATGTCCTTAGCTGCCCTCTCCCTAGCCTTGGCCAGTTTGAAAACTTCCCTCTCCCCCTCCTTTGTCCCTAGCTGCTCATAGAGGGTCTCGTACTTCTGGTGCTTGGCCAGGGCAATGGTCCTCCTTGCCTTGGACTTGGACTGTTGGTATTGAGTCTTACTGAGTGATTTCAAACTTCTAAAGGAGTTATTTGTTGAAAGTTCAAAACATTGCCAACATTTGTACTTTAGGGACTACATTAGTATGGTTGGAAAATTTTCGACAAAAGTAAATTATTCATGGTGTATAATATCAAGTGCTGCTAAGAACCTGAAATTCATATTTTCCTTAGAAAGGGTTCTACTTTAGGAAGGGGTTCTTTGACCTGCATATATCGAAAAATCACTGGATGATAGCTTTATTTCCTATTTGACGAAAGGTGCACTTGGGACCTCTCTCTCTCCCCCAGTGGATGCCAGCCCACCTCAAAGGCACCAGTGACGCAGTAGCAGTGGCGTCGCTAGGGTTGGCGTCACCCGGTGCGGTGACACCATGGTGTCACCTGCCCTCTCCCAAAAAAAAGCCGCTTCTTCTGCTTTGGTGTCACCCCATTTCTCATGGTGCGAGTGGTGTCACCCAGTGGGGCCCGCACCCTCCGCACCCGCCTAGTGACGCCACTGCACAGTAGTACGCTATATCCCCCGCCATCGATGCATGGTAACAATAAAATGACAGACCTCCAAATTTCTGTTTTAATATCAATCACCATACCTCTACACTTCTATTGGAAACATGGGTAGGCTGTCGTGCAACACAAGACTTTGTTAGAAGAATCATAACAGAGAATGCACATTAAACTAACAGAAATATGCTGCAAGCTTCCATTTGGGATGGAGCAGATTGGTAGGGGGATAATGTTGCATGGGTGTGAAGCCGCCAGTTCAGTTATTAAGGGCTTCAAAGAAAGTAAAGGGGGTGTGGGATCGGTTTTGGCCTTTTACCCTTTATCATTGTGTCTGATTTGGCCTTTTGAATATTTTATCTTTGTGTCCGTTTTGACCTTTTGCCTTTCATCTCTGCCCATTTTGGCTTTTGCCTTTGTATCTTTGTGTCCGTTTTGGCTTTTTATTACATGTCATCATGGTGAAATGGCACTTTACCAACACCACCTTGATAACAAGGCCTTCACACTGTTGAGTGACGTCATGCATAGAAGGCAAGGAAGATAATACAGCATAGGCTTAAGAAGTCATAGAATGTCTTGTTAGAGTGGTAATGAAAAGATTAAAAAGTAACAAATCATCTGCTACAATTGTGTTATTAGTGGGTAACGTTTTCACTTCCAAATAATTATATTGAACTAGAATTTTTATGAAAATCATTCATAAACAAGAGTTAATAAGAGAAAATAGATACTTCATGCACATTGATTTACAATTACAGTAACTAGAAGTCACTGTTTGCAGTTTCCTATTCCTAGGTTTTGTTTCATGTGATCATTTTTTAAATTTACAATAGTTGCTAAATAAAATATTTGTGGTTGATTTCATAATGCATTTTAAAATCATATCATTTGAATGCATATGACAAAGAATATTTTGCAAAAATGCCTGATTTTTTTGTTAACAAGCCATATACTGTATATAGTTAAATGACACACCAACTTTTGGTGATTTCTGTGTTTGTGAAAAGTATGAGAAGCAATTTTTAAGAGTTTACAATTATGCATGTAATTGTATAAAACTAACTTATCAACATCAGGATGAGGAATTAATAAACCACCTCTATCCATATTCATTGTTAAATTATGATTTGGTTCCATGAATAGGGATTTGCCTAATGCTATGTGCTGTGAACATACTTCCCATTTTAATTTCTTTACTTGAATTTCTTTAATTTCAAATACATGTCATAATGTCTATGATTTCTTGAGTTGAAAAGTAATTACTCTAGAAAACTTCGTTGGTTTGAGATGTTTCCTACATATGGCTTTAATCCATTTCTGGTATAGAAATTATTGTATTATGGCTTTAATCCATTTCTTAAGTGTATTGGGATAATCCGCCTTACATTTTAGGACACAACACTGATAAACCATTTTAAAATAAAATTTAAAAGTAAATCACTAAAAACGTGGTAATCCTATACCACTGTTTTGGCAGATAGAGCAACACGACAGTTGTTTGCCTACTATGGCTATGTCACTAGGAAATCGTCTGCTTAGTGATAAGGCCTTGTTATTAAGGTGGTCTTGACTTTACTCCCCCACCATGGTATGACTGACCTTCTCAGTGCTAATAACCATAGTAGTTATGGCCCCAAAAGCATCAACAAACAAAAGTAGGGTGGATTGATAAATGAAAATATTGGAAATAGAAATACCTATATGGCGGTAGTGTAGAAATATTGAGTAGTAAATGAAAGGAGTGATATAAAGGGGCTGGTTACATCCTTCAAAGAGAAATATGACATCCTCAGCAATAAAAAGCATGGGTTAAGGAAAGGGAGGTCATGTGACACTCAACTGGCTTGTCTGATGGACTATTCTAATTCTAATTCACTACAATGCAAGCAGCCTTATTTGGCCAGTATGGCAGTGGAGAGACCAACTCTCATTCCTACATACATTGCCATAAAGCTCCCAAAACCCTAGGCTAACATTCTCGTGATCCCTCTACAACACTAGTAATGGTGGGGTTTCTTTTGAGGAGGCCCTCCACTTTATCCTCTCCAAGGCTATTCCATTGCCGAATGGTCCTTGGTAAGAAAGACCAGTAATATGGGTCTGTCTGTGCCCTAATCTCCTTCAATTTATACTGGTGATCCTTTCTCCCTTTATACTTAGCAAGGGACACACATCCAACCAGAGGTCCATCGCACCACAACAGCAGCAGTCTGATAAAAAAGACTGATGCTGTGAGATGTATGCCACTGGCTTAGTGTTTCCCACCCTAATTCCCTAATCATGTCAGACACACTCTCCCTGTGAGAAAACCTGTGGAGTACAATTCTTGCTGCCCTCCTCTGTATCCTTTCGATCTTCCAAGATAATTCCTGCCTGAAGGGAAACCAAATTGGACTACCATACTCCAAAATTGGTTGCACCATTGAAATATATATGCTGTTTCTTTCACCTCCCTTGTGCTTTCCCCAAGGACCCTACCAGTCAGACAGAGGAATTCACCAGCCCTCCCAACCAATTTAGTAATATGATCCTTCCAGGTACCTTGCAACAAAAGCAACTCTTAACCCTTTTCCCGCCTATGGTAGGGTCGGGTACCCATTTGTCCCTCTGAATGGACACAGGGTGATATATTGGACATAGTTTTTCTGCTTCTCATTGAGTCCCTCTCTCCACTGGCAATTTGGCCTATCAGGGCTGCATGAAGTGTATTCAATTAGAATTAGAAATTCAGGTTATAGATATAAGGCAATGCAGGAGCAAGTATGAGAGAGGTGTATACATACCTTGCTGGGGATAGGTTGTGATAGAAGACTGATCTTAATGTTGACCAGGCTCTGTAATAAGCAGGATACAATGATGATCATGTTGATAATGTATTATGTATGCATAATACACCATGGTAAACTGATAATGTAACAATATTACTGATGCTTTGGTCTACATCACCTTGTTAGCGAAATCTCATTATGGTGACTGTTTTTAAAAACTTTCTTCTATTTCAGTGTTTCAATTTTGACGTTCGTAGCGTTGACTGGCAGACGTTTTATGAGAACCTTGGAAGTGGAATTCGAGCATATGTAGTGAAAGAAGATGTGTCCACAATTCCACAGGCAATTCGCTATCATAAAAGGTAATATATATATATATATGTGAGAGGGGAAACTGGGGGCAGACGTTTGGGGTTTGAACGAGTTAAATTTGGATATTCATCTTTATTCCTTAATCACCACATTCTAAGAAATTTGAGCAATTTTAACTGTTAAAAGGGCAGATGTGATTTGAGGGTGAAACTTTAGACTTCAGTTACTATATAAAGTATTATTTGAACAGGGCCAAAGAAGTCCTTTGAAAGTTGTGGTAGCCATTTATTGCGTGAAGCAGTGTTGATGAACCAGTTGATAAAAAGACATTATTCCTTAATAGTATAATTATAATGTAGTTTACTTAAATCCCAAACCAACATTTTCAAATACTTTGGCCTAATGAGGCTCACTAAAGATATTGATGAAGCAGTTAACGTAGATATTTTTCTTTAATAACAAGAACAATTATATTGTCTACTTAATCCCCAAATCAACAGTTTTAAATAACTGCGTTTTTGTTAATTAGACCCATAAAACGAAAGGTAGGTGGAAGCCATCACTGAATACCACATGAAAGCTCTTACTGAATGTTTGTGTTGAAGGTACTGCAAAACTTCTAGTTAGAGGAATATGATTTCTACTTTTCTGGGTGTCATGCAGACAACTAACAGTGTTTTTGGGTCAATTATTAGTGCTGGCACCCTTTAGCTGTCATACTTCATTGTTCATCTGATTCGTTATCATCATTATTGCCATTCTAATTCCCTTGCATGTTGGGTCAGTAAATTTGGTTCACCATTCTCTCCTTCCCAGAAGGTTACCAACTCTGACACACATCACCATGTTTTACCATAGAATCTGCTGCCATATTTATTTTAGTCCTCTCTTACCCCAATTTGCTTCCTATAACCTACATCCTTTTAGGTGGACATAGGGGAGACTTGTGCAAGATGGCAAGCAGGACAAGATGAGTAATGACTTGTGTTATGTTGGGTTTTAGCTAATCCTCACTGTCTCACTCTCTTTCAATGAGATTGGTGTGCAATTTAACGCCATGTTTTGCAGTCATATACATCTAACTAATTCGATTTACTAGAAATCTGCCCCTGGTATCCACCATTCATTTTTTCTGCTACTGTATTTATCTACTTGAATAATTTGAATGTATTTTTCAGGTTGTATTACTTGGACAAATTTATATCGTTCATTGGTCTACTAGCAATTGGATTTCTTCTACTATTCATTTTTAATACTCTTTCCAAAGCATTCTATTGATGAAACAGATGCCATGAGATCCGAGGGGTTATAGCATCTGCCCCCATTATCTAACCATTTCAGAACAGTTATCTTTCCATTTCTGCTGATTCTGTAACTTACTGATAGAACGCTGGATTTTTGAGTACATGGTTAAAGTTCGATCCTAGCCATGCAGGTGGCTTTATTCAGAGAAATGCGGGCTCTGACCAAAACAACATTCAGTGGTCCTCATAACACTGTACAACGAAAAAAAATTTTGGAAGATATATAATTAACCAAAGACTATTTATGGTCAATTTTGGCCTGCTGATTTTAAAAATGAAAACCGTTTTCGTCTAGCACCTACCGTTCTTGAGATATATCAATTTTTAATTTTTGGGGCTTTTGTTCATATTCTCCATTAGTCTTTATTTTGATTGTAATTCCAATGCATTGCAAGCCACCTCTATGGCCAATTTTACAGTGGAGAGACTAACTCGCATTGCTACATAAGATACTGTAAAACTCTTAAAACCCTAAACTATAGTTGTTGTGTCCCTCTACAGTACTTGCAATGGTGGTCTTCCCCTTCAGTAAGCCATCCACTTTATCCTCCACAAGGGTATTCCATTGCTGAATAGTCTTGGGCAAAAAAGACCAGAAGTATGATTCTCCATTTGCCCTTATTTCCTTCAACTAATATGAATTATCCTTTCTCCCCTTATGCCCAGCCAGGAATCCAACCAGTGGTCACTGCACCCCAACAGCAGCAGTCTCATGAAAAGACCAATGCTGTAAGACACATGCCTATGGCCATTCACTGTCATCTATGTTTAGCTTCTGGGACATCTCAGTGAAGTGTCCAGCAGTAGTCTGCCAGCATTGCTGCACTCCATAGACCCTGGTAATGTGACTCGATCACTGCAATGTGTTTGTGAAATGGTTCACCATGCTCATCACTGACTGCACCCATATTCTCAGGAAAGAATGCAAGGTGTGAGTCAAGAAGATGAATTTGGAGAGACATGTTGCATTGACGCACTGCTCCACAATATTCACATAATCTGCTGATTTCTTAATGCCAAGGAAGTTGCCTACCACTGATTTAAATTCTACCCATGCATCCTTTTCACTATCACTGAGCATGTATCAACCAGTGCTGGATTTACCATTAGATTAAGTAGGCTGAAGCCTAGGGCCTCAACATTTATTGGACTTCAAAACTTAAGAAAAGGGCCTCAAAAGGAGCTTGAAGAGGGCTTCTTTTTTTTAGGTATTTTTTTTAGTAATATAACCAACAAAGCATTAATTTACCTGCCAAATTTTCTATTTTGGTTATATAATGCAATGTTGGAACAAATGGGGTAGGCAATCATCCCCCACAGACAACTTGGCCAATATTCCTGTGGGTTCCAGATGCCTGGCTGGGGTGTCCCCAGTCCAGAGCATGTTCAGTGGGCCCATAGATCCGACCATGCTGGAGGTGGGATGAGGGTGTGATGATGTTTACTAAAAGTTACATTTGTGGGCATCATATTAGATTCAATATTTTCAATTTAAATAATGATGTAGGCTAGAAATGCATAATTAAAAAAACCTAAAAGAATGATTGCTTTTGGGATAAAATGTGCTTTGTTTTTCAGTGTCTTTTTGAGCATAAATTGTCAATGAAAAGGTCCCCCCTCCCCATAGTTTGAAAGGTGTGTCAATGGCATGCCTCTACCATCCCAAACCCATGCTGTAATCTCAGCTCCAGCCAGTTCATCTGTCATATAACAGAATACTCTGTATTATCTTCCATCTCCCCCCTTGGTGTTCAGTCACCCATCACTGTAACAGACTCTGCATCTTGTCACTAACCTCTTATCTGTCCTTTTACCAGTTACTGTTTATTGCTGCAGCCCTGAGGTACACCAAACACCCCTTGAACCACCTTTCCTTGCATAGTTGGTCTGATGTATCCGTTTGCCAAACACATCAATTTAAGTTTGAACCTGCAATACCCTATAAGGATTGCAGGGAGAAACTTTTCCCCTGGGTCGTTCTGCGGAATTGGAACACCCTCCCCTTCTAGGTCCATTGCAAACTATACGACTGTACCCATTTTCGATGTATTGTCAATTGTGGCCATTTTAGGTGTGCCCTGTATAACCATCTATGTGATCACTTGATCGCTTAATGTGATTTTCTACTCTGTGTGTTTTGCCCTTCTGGATGTTGTTGGTCTGGTTTTGCACTATTTCATTTATGTGCATTAAATAAATAAATTAATTAATAAATCTATCAACAGTGGCAACCATTGTTTATTTGTTTAGTTTAACAAAAACTCTGGTATGTGATGTACAGTATATCCAGCATTTTGTTAGCTGAGAAGGAAAATAATTTTGTGTTAAGTGACTTTTGTTTCATGTTAAAAGAAAAAAAAATGTATGGAATTACAGTGTATTTTGTCCAAACCACAGTGTTGTTTTGTGTTAACTGTTATTTCATGTTAAGCGTTTTCTTGTTAAACGGATTTCACTGTACAGTCAGTGCAAAAAAGTATCCAGACACCAGAATAAAAATGGCATTTACATCTGTAATTTCCTCAAATAACGAATAAATATAATGAAAAACATTCAATACATTAATTGGGCCTCACAGAATTGTGAAATCCTAGTGGCATTGAAGAAATATTTTATTTTCCAATGAAAATGCAGTTTGACTTCACCCCCTAATCATATTCATGCACAAAAAGTATTTGGACATGTCATTGAAATCCATTGATTTGCAGCCTTAATTTGAACTGGGCAATAAAAAATGTCAATATAATTACCCCAAAGTGCCAGGGACATGTAAATTCCCTTTCATATGGTTTGTGTGGAGGTCAGTTTCATGCAAATGAAGTGAAAATGGGGAGGAAGAGCAAGGAAACAAGTGAAAGTGATTGACAGGTTGTTATTAAGTTAAAAATGAAGGCAAATCTATTTGTGAAGTCAGTAAAGACACTAAATTAGCTAAGTCAACAGTTTTGATATTATAAAGAAATGTAAAACTTATAGAGTGCATAAAAGTCATCCTAGAAGTGGACACCCATCCAAGCAGAGTAATGCAGATAAAAGGCGAATTTTAAGAAAAATCAAAGAGAACCCAAAATGCAGTGTGCTACAAATAGCTTCTGAACTGGAGATGGATTTAGGAATAACTGTGTGCCCAAGTATGGTGCATAATGTCCTGAAAAGCAGGGGGACCATGGCCAGACTTGTAGGAGGAAATATTATGTGAGTCCAGACAACTGAAAGAAATGTTAAGAGTTTGCTCAAATGTTCAAAAACACAGACCAACAGTTTTGGAATCGATTTATTTTCCCCGATGAAAGCATGTTTATGACTTTTTGCTTCAATGGGAGGCAAAAAGTGTTGCAACAAAAGAATTGCGAAATTGAAGTGAAAAGCCTTACAGCTTCTGTAAAACATGGTGGTGGTTCAGTGATGGTATAGGGCTGTATGAGTGCTTCAGGGATGGGCAACGTGCATGTTATTAAGGGCAGTATTAACAATGAAGTGTATATTATCATTTAAAAAAGTAATCCACACTCCAGTACTGAGAGAATGGGCCTGAAAGACAATTTCATTTTATGCAAGACAACGACCCAAAGCAAACAGCATGGAATTCAAAAATGTGGATACTATACAACACTCCAAAATACATCCCCACACCACAACAATCACCTGATTTGAATCCAGTTGAACATCTGTGGGACTTCCTGAAAAAAAAAAAAAACAAATCAGAAAACATCCAATTTCCTATATCAAAATGCTGCAAACAGTTCCCCCAGAGGATTGAGCTAAAATTCCAACGTTGTTGACAACAAAACTTGTCAATTCAATGAACAAACGATTGGCAAGTGGAATAAAATGTAAAGGATACCCAACCAAGTACTGATGATGCTACTAAGTGTTTAAAACAACACAAAGAGAAACATGTCCCAATACTTTTTGTGCATGAATGTAGTGGGGTGGATGAAGTCAAACTACATTTTCATTGGAAAATAAAATATTTCTTCAACACCACTAGGATTTCTCAATTCTGTGAGGCCCAATTAATGTATTGAATGTTTATCATTATATGTATTCATTATGCGACCAAATTACTGATGAAAATGCCATTTTTATTCAGGTGTCTGGATATTTTCTGCACTGACTGTAATTAATTTTTGTTTCCAAAATATCATTCTCCATCAATGTGCCCCATATATGGAGCACAATGATACTGGGCTGGGGCCAGGTCCAGCTTGTGAGTTTCAGACGCCCTAGGCAACTGGGTCCATCGCCGCCCCTGCCCTCATTAAATTTAATGCAGTTCTAAATTGTCCGAGCGTCCCTCACGCCCTTGGTATTTGTCCCATTGTCAATGCATTGCTATGACTCGACAACAAAGTGCCTCAAGAAAATCAACATTTATAAAAGGCCCCACCAATCGGATAAGTCTGGAAACCTCAGGACTATGAACATTTTAAATGACCGATAGTCTGCATGGCAAGGAAGTGCCTCTATCGCTCTGCCACATGAGGCGCCTGTGCCTGGGACACATTTATTCAGATTAAAATCTTTTCTTTCGTAATGGTTATGTAAATCGACAGGATCATTCTCTCGTTTTAATCAATCTAACGAACGGTATTGTTGGAATTTTTTAATTATGCTCTCCAAGCAGTGGTGTACCGACGGGGGGGGGGGGGCAAGGGGACAGATGCCCCCGGGCGCAGATGACAGGGGGAGCAAAAATGCAATTCGCATTAAGTTTAAAGGGTGCCAGAGGGGGTAGATTTCCGCCTTTGTCCCCGGGCGCAGATACCCTAGGAACGCCACTATCTCCAAGTGCACAGAAAACCATTTTTGCCCCGGAGCGTTTAATCCTTGAGCTTAAATCTTGAGCAATTCTAAAGCGATTCCTTTCTTCAACCCACTGCAAAGAAGGACGCAATAAACACATGCATTTGGATATACTGTATTTGTTACCCAATCACGTAAATGTTACAACCATGGTTACAACACTTCACAAACAAGCTGTCTTTCTGGGTTATTTTCTTCATTACTTCTTTGTCCTCCAAGTTTGGTATTATGGTGAGTACAATTATTTTGGTAATTTACTTTAAACTAAATCATGAGTTGGGCGTCGTGAGCCAACAAAATCCGAAATGAGTATGTTAGAGGTAACTCTGGGGTGGGACACCGCGGAAAGGATGATAGAAAATAGGTCGAGGTGGTATGGGCATGTGATGAGAAGGGGGAGAAGGAACTCATTAGGTTTATCATGGGACTGCATGTGATTGGGGCACCAGGAGGAGGGGAAGAACAAAGAGGACTTCGCAACAAGTGTAACAGAGGGAGATGGTTGTGTGTGGGGTGGATGGGGGCCTAGTTGGGGATAGGCGAGGGTGAGGATTGCAATACGTAGACCCGGCCTAGCCACGGGCTGGAGAAGGGTGAGATGATGGTGATGATGTTTTTTATCACACATTCATGAAAAATGGTATCAATGGGGAGGACGGAAATAATGACGTGTTTAATGGACGGTCAGGTGTTAAAAAAGTACTGCAGTTTAGAGGCCTAGGATTTGTGGTTCAGAACGACGGGAAAATAGATTCAAATGTTGTAAATTAAATCATTTTAGGGAGGGTGATGTGGAGACAGACAAGTGGAGTCTTTTGTGATGAGGTAATAATTTCTACAGGGCATTAGTTATACTGACTATGATACTGTATGTGGGTTGGAGTTTTAGGAAGTGTTAAACAGTCATTAATATAGAATTTCTGTAGCTGAAATGCTAATTAACTTATTTGGGAGACGGTTGGCATGCGTAGAGGAGAAGGAATTAAGGAGAATGAATTAAAATTCTAAGGGCTTGTTACAAGAAGAAGGTGGAGGAGCTGGTTAGGTCGCATATCATCAGAAGATCCAAGATGTGGTGGGAGATTCGACAAATTGATATGATGCACTGCGGCGTGCATGCGGACCTAAGGGTAAAAAGGAGGGGTCGGAGGGCTTGACTCCAGCGACCTGACCTTGACGCAGGGATATATAAGGGTATGACACTGATAGGCGGGAAAAGGGTTAGGAGTTGCTTTTTTTTGTTGACACTGATAATGAAAATGATTGAGGTTCAGTAGAATTAGAAAGATACCAGAAACTTGAATTTCTTTTGTTGTAACATGATTACAGTTCTTTTTTCATTGATATGTTGCGCGATGCTAAAAATTTTCGAGCCCAAAAGTAGTTTATTTCCTGCAAGATATTGATCTCAAGCCCACCACCTTGCTGCCTTTCTAAATATTCACAACAGAAGAATTTCGTCCATGTAAGAGCGAAAGGTGCGATCGGATATTATACTTCAATATAATGGTCTTGCAATGGATAGCGTGCTTCAAATTATCTAACTTTCTGTAATGGACCTTACCAGCTCCCATTTCTGTGGTTACGCGCCCCAACACTGATTCTAAAATACCCATTTTTCCTTCTACTTACTGCCGACAACCTCATCAGTTAGCAAAGCGAGTCTAGCCACTGCACCGTAGACCTTCCCATTAATATTTATTCGGACTACATGATAACACAGCACACCGCTTTCAAGATCATATTTCATCCATCATCATCTTAATCATCATCAATGGTAGGCGGGTTCTAATCCTCCACTCCCGCCTATCCCCCACCAAGCCCCCTTCCACCCCGCACGCTTCAATGTCCATCCGCACCACCTGCTCCCACGTTCGTTTTGGTCTTCCTTCACCTCTGAAGCCCCCGATTACCTGCAGTCCCACAATGAACAAATAAGCTCCTCCTTGCCCCTCCTCATCACATGCCCGTACCACCTCAACCGTTTCTCCTTCATCTTTTCCGCGATGTCCCCCACACCCAAGCTACCTCTAATGTAATCGTTTCTCATTCTGTCGGCTCGCAGCGTTCGCATCACGGACACTTGCATTTGCCTTTCATGGTTCTTCCTAACTGCCCAACACTCTGAGAGCATTCAAGAGCATATTTCAACTGCACTATGTTAATCCTATGGGCAACATGTAAATCTATCCCCCATGATATTTTGCCGGCAACGTTTCAACGTTGTCTACGAGGAGCAACATTCCAAGATATACGATTTTGACAACTTGTGTAGCTGTAGTGCTCCAATTACAGCAACTTAGGTTAGCAGGCAGTTGCTTAAAATTACGGTAGAACGATTTACCCATATGACCGAGAGGGACAAATGGGCAAATCGACTAAATAATAACGTTCACCAAATTAATAAATCAATACTAAAATACATATTTGTACAAAAAATGCTTGTTCAGGAGATGAATGATGAGTAAACGCCAAAATACATACTGTACATACGAAAGTAACTCTTAACCGTTTTCCAGCCTATGGCAGATTCGGGTACCCATCTTGTCCCTCTGAATGGACATAGAGCGACATATTGGTCATAGATTTTTTTGCAGGTTAGGTTAGGTTGTTGTTGCTTTAGAGCCCTTCAACTACAAGGGTCATTAGAGCCCCGTCCACAGCATAGTTCTTATGCAGACTGCGCAGACACTACACAAATGCGACGATTTTTGGGAATTAGCAGTACCCAGTTTTCCCAAGCGGCCACCTATGTCAGTACTAGCTGGGGTTGCGCTGCTTAACTTCAGTGATCAGACGAGAACTGGTGTGTCCAACGCAATTCGCCGCTCGATTTTTCTGCAGCCGGTTGCCGGCCAAAGCTGCACCCGTACGCTTCTTTATCGTCGGTCTAGTGTTCGTTGGGGAATGTTACCGACGCCAGGGGGCGAGCTCCTATACCTGGAAATTTTACCTCATCTACCCGTTGCATAGTAGACAGGGTCCTTTTACGTGCAAGTGCCATCGTACACCCACACGGGACCTCTGATTTACTTCTCATAAAGAAGGCACACTCGCGGCCTCTCACTTCATGCCTGTATATACCATTAAAACGTAGAGATGATGCTGTATTTCATAATGTGTGAAATCTAACGCCGAGGCCAAGCAAAATACAGTGTATCGGAAGACTAGTACCATAACTAACGGTGCAATGAGTGTGGTGAACAGTAGCATTCCTAACAAATGAAAGCAAAGTGAAATATTGTCGAACTGGTATTTTAACATACTGTAAGAGGACTTGTTTGACTCCACCCTTAGTTTATCCGCGCGTGGACTCCGCCCATCTACTGCAGCAAACAGCTGAAGCCATTTGCGATTTCTAAAGGCCCCTCCCCCACACACGATCAGTTTGTTGTGTCAGTTCGTTAGTTTTACACATCGTCAATTCGGTGTGTTCACACCGAACTGACATGTGTGTAAAAAAGCGCGTGCTCACACCAAAAATTTTGAAGGCATTCCCCCTCCCCACACGATCTGTTTGGTGTGTTCACATCGATGTGTTCAGCTTGGTGGGAAGGTATGAATCGCACACACACGATCAAGTTGGATTTATGTTCCTTTTCGTTAAAAGTCATGTGACGTCATTTGATTCTCCACATCACCCAGTAATTCTGCCGTTGCCTTTTTTTTAAAGATGACGTTCTATCCATGCTTGGACATGCGCAGAACCTCTAATGTGAAGAACTGATGTGAGCAAACCCCACACACGCTCACTTCTAACCAGTGTCGTAACGGGGATATGAAGCGCCTGTGGCAAGTGTCTAACTTTCGCTTTCCCGAAACCCAATAATGACAAAAATCTTAAACATTTTGCGACCGTGGCGGCTACCTTCTTCGCCACGCCTCGTTACGGCCCTGCTTCTAACTGACGTCAGTTCGAACTGACACACCGATGTGATAGAATTTCTTCACACCGTCAGTTAGGGTCCCCACACACCTAACTGACGTGTGTGTTCAAAAAGAAGTTTGTGCTCAAACAAAAAATTTTAACTGATGGTGTGAAGAAATTCTATAGCGTGGGTTACACGCTCAGTCTGGCATCAGTTCAGTCCATTACTGTGGTCAGTTGTTGTTGTTTGTTGGTGTTTAAGGTCCCGTCAACTACAAGGTCATTAGAGACCCGTCCACTGCATAGTTCTAATGCATAGATTGCACAGACACTACACTAATACGACGATTATTGGATATTAGCAGTACCCAGTTTTCCCGAGCGACCACCCATGTCAGTACTAGCTGGGCTTGCGTTGCTTAACTTCAGTGGTCAGACGAGAACTGGTGTGTCCAACGCAACTCGCCGCTCTCTACTGTGGTCAGAAGGACGCCAGACTGATTGTATAACATGATGACTGACAGACTGATGGAATGGATTGACGGATTTTTAATTTTTTTGATAATTTTCGTCAGTCTGTGCGTGACTGACGTCAGATTGATCGTGTGAGCGCCTTTCACCAGTCTGGTGTCAGTCACTGCTTGGACAGCAATGGAGATACATACGTTTTAACCCCTCCCCAGTCTCTGGGACAAAGTGCTGGATTTACCACTATGCTCAGTAGGCTGAAGCTTATGGTCTCAACATTTAGCGGGCTTCAAAACTTAAGAAACGGGCTTTAAAAAGGCCTGAAAATTGAAATAGCCTAGGGCCTCTCAATATCTAAATCCAGCACTGCCTGCAAAAACGCCTGTACAACTGTTGGACCCAGAGAAAGACTTATAAGAGTACAATACATGTGAAACAATATGTGGGAGGGCTCCCTTCTGTTTTGGGCAAAAGCTGGGACACTGGAGAAGAAACAGAGGATGGCAAATATCACAGGTGGAGAGGAGGGCTGTGGGGATCAAGTGGAGGACGTCAGGCATATGATACTGACATGTCCAGCGCTGGATCACTGCAGGGGAGGGTTGTGGAACCACCACATTGGAAGAGGTTCAGGGTGGTGGGTGTTGAGGTGGAGCGGCTGGAAAGGGTAAAAAGGCAAAGGTGTTGCCTGGGTGCTGGTGGAGATCCCCATATTGCTCGGGAGCGGCGAGTTGCGTTGGACACACCAGTTCTCGTCTGATCACTGAAGTTAAGCAACGCAACCCCAGTTAGTACTGACATGGGTGGCCGCTTGGGAAAACTGGGTACCGCTAGTATCCAAAAATCGCCACATTAGTGTCTGTGCAGTCTCTGCATCAGAACTACACAGTGGACGGGGCTCTAATGACCTTGTAGTTGAAGGGCCCTAAAACACCAACAAGCAAACAAACAAACCCATATTGCTCCCCATATGGATCCGCCCCTGGTCCAACGTTGCCTTTTACCACTTGTTGCTAAACCTATTATAATTGCAATACAAGCTTTTTCCTTATTGCAATCCATCGTTTCTTTTGCGAAATCAGGGTTTTTGAGGAGACTGATGGTCAGTCTGACTGATGGTGTAATGTCATCCATCAATCTATCAGTTTGGCATCAGTCTATTCTTGATCAAGATCATGGACTGAAGTGATGCCAGACTGAGCGTGAAACACCCGCTTATCACATCGGTGTGTCATTTCGGATGTACGTCAGAAGTGAGCGTGTGTGGGGTTTGCTCACATCACTTCTTCACATTAGAGGTCTGCGCATGCCCAAACATAGATAGAACGCCATCTTTAAAAAAATTTCACAAAGGCAACGGAAGAATTACTGGTTAATGTGGACAATCAAATGACGTAACATGACGTTTAACGAAAAGGAACATTAGAACGTGGCACAACAAACTGATCGTGTGTGGTCAATTCATACCTTCATACAAAACTGAACACTTCGATGCGAACACACCGAATTGACACGCCAAACTAATCTTGTTTGTTGTGACGTCAACCAGGAATTCGCATAATAGAACAACATTTGAAAACGCACAATTCCGGTGTTCCAATCTTTATACGAACATTATTTAAACGACTTTTTGTAGCGAATACTTAGAATTAAGGCTCCCTCACACCAACGCGAATAAATCGCAGTCGCCGCGGATGTTTCGCGGCGAATTATTCGCATCAAACGCTACCCAAGAAGAGCAATGGTCATGTGTACACCGAAGCGAATGTATCGCGCCCGCGGTTGCGAAAGTGCAGCGATTTAGTTAACATCGCTGCACGCACGGTTTTAAACGTCATCGTTGTTCGAATTCTGATAGAACAAGATGGCGTACACCTAAAAAATAACAGAATTAATGAGAACAAGCTGGTCAACAAATAACTAAACTGACGCGTTGGTGTGCATATCAAGGCGAATCCACCTCGTCGCAGCGCGTGCTCCTGTTCGGTGCTTGTTCTTGTGGCGAAAATTCCGCTGCGACTGCTTCTCGTTGGTGTGAGGGAGCCTTTATAGTTATCAAGGTTCGGAAATACAGTATGTAGATATTAAAGAGCAGGTTGTTAAGTGGTTATTATTATTAATCCAAACCGATCTTTTCATGCTATGTTTAGGGTGGGATTTCATTTGCCACCTTTCTAACGGAAAGTCACAAACGAGCAGTTGGACGGCATTTCTACGTACTTGCAGTGGGCTGCTGGCATTTTTACGCACAGTACGTGTATTTTAACGCGGATCTCTTCATTTAACGGCCGGATTTACCACTGTTTGGGATTGCTCGGCTCGTGGAGGCCCACAGAGTTGCCTTCATTGGTCCTCTCTTGACCGACGGACCACTTGGACCTCACTTAACAAGGACCTTTAGATTCAAGGTACATTTCTTTCTTCAGCAACTGTAACATCTGTGCTATGTTGCTAACATGTTTACAACTTTGTCTGTAGATGGAGTTGTTGTCTTATAGATTATTCTGCCTGCGACTTGCAATGATAGCAATCCTATTGAAACCAGCGGTAAACAAATGATCATTTGACCATTGCACTTTATAATAACTTGTATTTAACAATTCGTAATGCGTTCTTATTCGTGATGTTCTGCGGTCTGGCTCTCTGATTCGCTGCATCTTGCTGACTAGTCTGCATTTACTGCAACTGCTGCCATTTGTTCTGAATTACAAATGGTTACATATGCAGATCAGAAGATTTTAGATTTTTCATATATAGGTAAGGTAATCAATCAAATAGGCACCTGTATCAAATTCAGTATACTCTCCACTTCTGATGGTCCCGGATAATGGTGCCCTGCACTTCCTTCTCCATTAAATACTCCGCATTTGTTATTAAGGGGGAGTGTAAATTGTTGGAAATTTTGGTTAGTACTAAATTGAGCATTGCGAAAATTAATTTGTAAAATGAAGTAGTAAGTTAGATTAATTATTCCACTAATAAAGTCGTTGCCTGGCTGGGGAAGGGACGTCCAAGAACTGGAATTCGTTATGCTGTGTGATAACAGGGAGTATTCCGATCTACAGATCTACCGTACTTCGTGCAAAGGAGCTCTCCTAAGAGTAGGTGAAAATTGAACCATGATGATGGGCTCGAGGGACTCACGAGATCACAAGGTTCTTCCCTGAGGACAAGGTGTTGGAATGTGGAGAATGCACTGCGTTCAACATCAGCTACGTAATATTCTGCAATATTTCTTGATTAACCAGCTGTTGTGTATTCTCCTTAGGATTAGTTATGATGCGCCGACTTGACGAAACACCGTTATCATGTGAGTGAACCATTGTACTTAATTTCTGTTAGATCAATTTCAAATTATTTGAAATCATTTAATGCACCATCATTCCGTGAACCTTAGCGTTTGTGTCTTCAACTTGTGAGGCCATTTCAATTAAAAACAGGAATGTGAAATACAGTAGTAAAAATTGTATGTGAAACAATCAAAGTAAGCTGCCTCGCAAGAAATTTGGACAATTCCTGAGTGAATTGGGGTGACAACCTTGATAAGAATTTTTAGTTTTCCCATGCAAGCAACTACTGCAAAAAATTTTGAAATTTCTAATAAGATGTGATTGGAAATGATCGACACCGCAGGTAGGGATTATGCTAAATGTTGGCGAGTAGTCGCAATTCTAAAAAGGAACTTCAGGGCGAGTACAGGGAAGAGTTCCAGTGGAAAATTTCAATATCTTGAAATGTCATACAGTGAAATTCGTTTAACACGAAACTGACGGGACCAAAATATTTTTTCGTGTTAAAAGAATTTCGTGCTAAGCTATTCATGCAGAAAACCCATCATTGTTTTGTATGTCGTCATATTTTATTAAATGGATTTATTGCTAAAAGTTACACTTGTAATTTTTAGTAATATAACCAACAAAGCATTAATTTACCTGCCAAAGTTTCTATTTTGGTTATATAATGCAATGTTGGAACAAATGGGGTAGGCCATCATCCCCCACAGACAACCTGGCCAATATTCCTGTGGGTTCCAGATGCCTGGCTGGGGTGCCCCTAGTCCAGGGCATGGTCAGTGGGCCCACAGATCCGACCATGCTGCAGGTGGGATGAGGGTGTAATGATGTTCACTAAAAGTTACATTTGTGGGCATTGTGTTAGATTCAATATTTTGAATTTAAATAACGATGTAGGCTACAAATGCATAATTTTAAAAAAAGGCTAAAAGGATTATTGTTTTTGGGATAAAGTATGCTTTTTTTCAGTGACTTTTTGAGCATAAATTGTCAATAAAAAGACCCCATCCCCATAGTTTGAATGGTTTGTCAATGGCATGCCTCTACCATTCTGAACCCAGGCTGTAATCTAGCAACAGTGGCAACCATTGTTTATTTGTTTAGTTTAACGAAAACTCTGGTATATGTTGTATATCCAGTATTTTGTTAGCTGAGAAGGAAAATAATTTCATGTTAAGTGAATTTTGTTTCGTGTTAAAAGAAAAAAAAATGTATGGAATTAGAGTATTTTGTCCAGACCCAGTGTTGTTTCATGTTAACCGTTATTTCGTGTTAAGCGTTTTCGTGTTAAACTGATTTCGCTGTATATTTCACCTTTGATGAATTGCCGTTATCTTTTGATCTGAAGTGTTTTCCACCAATCTGTTTACATTACCCCTGTTTGCCCTTTAATTTGGCTGGAAGCTATAGCATGATAGCTCGTGAGTTTGGAGTATGAGCTCTATTTCGGTCTTGAAGAGTTGGGAGCAGCTTTCAGGGTAAAGTAGGAGGCCTGAAGTACATTCTTCTGTTACTGGATTAATTTGATGGGTTAGGGATTGGGGATTCTGTTGAATAGGAAGCTACCCGAATTCATCATAACACTTGATTTACCAATTGGTTAACTATTTTAAACATTAATTGTGCTCATTATTGGCGATTCTTTAGACTGTGGTGCTTGTCACTCTATGTCTCCTGATGGTTGTCCATTTCACGGCGATATCAAAGTTGTATCTGAAACCACTGTAAGCGTACTTTTGTTAATTTCATTTGTAGCATGTTTGTGGTGTTCTTTTGGATTGAGAGAAGACTGAAATTGGTTAGCAGCAAATGTAAACCAAGATTGTGGAAGCATGGGAGGGAGTTGTAGAAAGACGTTGCCTAGTTTGAGAGAAATCTCTTTAATTAAAGCAAAAAAATGTGGAGTAAAATATGTCTGCGATCCTGTAAACCGTGCGCCAGGGATATCTTACCCCAACGTTCCGTTTCCCGTAAACCCAGTGTGGAGCAGTGGAGGATCCAGGGGAGGATCCAAATGCGCCGCAAGTGTAAATCTAGTTAGCCATTACAATAGATCCTCTACTGCCCCTTAGACAATGTGCTATCTTCAGTGGTTTTGCCAAATACAGATTGGACTGACAGTATAGAAATGGGGATAGCAATGCAAATATGCTTCATCAGTTGCTCCCCATTGACGCACTGAAGGGGGAGCAATTGCTGCATTGTTCCCCCCTTGATACGCCCCTGGTGTGTAGTGATTCTGTAATTGCTGCTGCACGTCACCACATCTGGGCATGCGAAAGTTTCGTCCCCAACACTTCGTCCCCACAGAATTCGTCCCCGGCGGTTTGTTCCCAGGCTACGCTTTCTCTTTCACTGGGTTAGGATTCTTTAGGTTCGTTCGTGCTTTAGGGCAAAATTATTGATGAAAACAAGTATTTTTATGAATAATCATTATTATTTGTGTAATGACAGAATTACAACTAAGTGTGGTGGCGTTGGGGCCAGGCAGAAGGACAGCATAATTGATCTGTACCTAGAAAAGCGAGATTCGTACAGACGGGATATTCGTGGATACACGAGATCATTCACAGAATTGATATGTATCTTATTATGGGGGGAGAAGGCCGGGGGAACTGGACCACCGAAAGTAGAGATGATTGTAAAGGTACTTACCAAAGATAATTCATCGCCTTCATCTTTCACCTCAATCGCTAGGTAAAATTAGTAACCGGGTGAAAGGGAAGGTGTATCCTGTCCCCTGCAATTCTGTGACAGTCCCGACAGTCTGTGAACAATATGGCATTAACATTGGAAAAAGTTCAGTAAATTCGCAATACAGCATTAAACAGCATTGTAGTTGTCAGTGTTGGGGACGAATTTTCCTTGAGACTAATTGTGTGGGGACGAATTTTCCTTGAGACTAATTGTGTGGGGACGAATTGTATCAGGGACGAATTTTCCCAGGGACTAATTGTATTGGGGACGAAATTTCCTTAGGACGAAATGTTTGGGGAGGAATTGTCGGGGACAAATTTTCCTAAAACCCCACATCTGGAATCTCTTGTAAGGTTGTAGGGATTGGAAATGAAAGGGGTTGGGAAAACTACTTCCTGTTTGTTTCAGTCATGTTTCAGTAGCATTAAGAAGGATGGTTTGCAGTGGCGTCACTAGGGGGGTGCGGGCCGCACCGGGTGACACCACTCGCACCATGACAAATGGGGTGACACCAAAGCAGAAGAAGCGGCCGCTCTTCGGGAGAGGGGGTGACACAATGGCGGCACCGCACCGGGTGACGCCAACCCTAACGACGGTACTGATTTGATCGGTGAGCGCACCACCAATAAAAGCGTAACAAACCTTAATAAAATATGTAGAAGGAAACGAAGCCTTTGACATTTATGGATCTCTGTTAGGTCAGTTTGTGACCTCAACATGTCCATAATTATCAAATAGGGTCGGAGACCATTGGAGAATAACATTTCAAATTGGAGTTGAACTGTCGGAGGAATACCTAGGCCTACTTATGAGTGAAGGAATCTCAAATTATTGCTTTACCATTCACAGGTGAGGGAATTTTATGCCCTTTTTAATGAACAGAAATTGTGCGTTTCAGGTGAAGAGTAATGACCCTATGGCTGCTTTTCATTCTGCTCCAAGTTGGATTTCTATTCGAAAATCGACCATTGATGGTGCTGGACTAGGAGTTTTCACTCACGTCGATCTAGAGGCAAACACCCAACTTGGATTTTACAAAGGAGAAATACAATACGAACAGCCCGAAGTAGAGGATTGGAATTACTCCTTTACGGTAATACATTACTTCCATGGACTACACGTCCCCGTTGCTCACAATACATATACACCATGTCCTCCTCCTTGGACCCCCTATAACAACGACTCACCGTACTGGTTAACACTAGATAACAAACGAGTCGTCTCTCAGACTACCCCAATTGTCCAAATTGTTAAACTTTTACCCTTAAAATGAAAGGACTGTTTTGAAATGTGGTGTATTTACCTAATTTCTATATTAATTCAATTTCACATTGTCATCTTCTCCTTTTCGTGTGGTCTGCACTAGTGAATATTAGGTGGTGTGTAGCCTCTCAGACTACTCATTAGTAACCACGTCAGTTAGAATGAGTAGCCCGTCACACTACTACTTAGTAAGAACCACTTTTGAATTTGATGAGAAACAAGGGCATCCACTGTGTGGTCTTTTACAATATCATAAAAATAATCTTAATTCAAACTACAGTCGAAAGCGTTTATAACGACACCGGATATAACGTACAATCGGATTTAACGAACAAAATAGTTAGAACCATGAAAAGCAATACAAAAAAAAAGCATTAATGTTGCTTACAACGAACACATTGGTTAGAACGTACAAATCGACTAGAGTTGTCTTAAACACTCGGGGCACCTGGAAGGAGCACACTGACAAATTGATTCGGAAGGCTGGGCGTGCTCTCTTGTTGGTTAGCAGGGTGCTGGGGGACAGCACAAAGGAAGTAAAAGAAATAGCTTACTTTTCACTGGTACAGCCAATTGTGGAATACTGTAGTCCAATTTGGTTGTCGTTTAGGCAAGAGCTATCTTGGGAAATTGAAATGGTCCAAAGGAGGGCAGCAAGAGTTGTGCTAAGTCGGTTCTCTTGCAGATTGAGTGTGTCAAGAATGATCAGAGAATTAGGGTGGGACTCTCTCTGTCAGAGGCGAGCATCTGATAGCATTAAGCTGTTTAGCAGACTGTTGAAAATAGTTTATGAGGGTCCTTTAGATTGCAGGTTTTCCTTTGCAGACTATAGGGGGAGAAATGATCATCTGTTCAAACTGAAGGAGATCAGGGCCCGAACAGACTCATATTACTGGTCCTTTTTTCCATGGGTCATTTGGCAATGGAATGCTCTTGATGAGGATGAGGTGAAGAACTTTCTGGAAGAGGGCACCATTATAGAGGGCAGGCGATATATGGCAGAATAGAAGCTATGCTTCAGGTTCCTTGGGGTTTTAAAATGAGTGAATTTTTAAGAATGAGAGATAATCTCTCTGCTCCCAATTTGGCCTATCATGGCTGCTTGCAGTGTATTCAACTAGAACTAGAAAACACATTTCTAGGGACATTTTTCAGCTGAGTTCTGTCTTTGTACATGACAGCATGCAATGACAACAATTTTTCATCAAGAAACAGGACATTAGAACAGCAATGACAAAGGGGTGGGTTGAGGTGAACATGAAGAAAACAGAGAACTTAGCTTTCAGTTGGAGCGGCCAGGACCAAAGGGGTGTAGTTCGTTGTGGCAATGAGGTGAAACCAGCAGTGCAAGAGTTTAGGTATCTAGAATCGGTGTTCCAGAGCAATGGGGAGATAACTCCAACATTAACCATAGAATCAAAGCGCGATTGCTGAAGTGGAGAGAGGCAAGCGGTGTGCTGTGTGACCGCCGAGCAGAGTCATAACGGGAGTATGAAGCACCTGTGGCAAGTGTCTAACTTTCGCTTGTCCGTAACCCAATAATGACAAAAAACTAAAACATTTTGTGCCCCAAACCCAGTTGCGCCCGTGGCGGCTGTCTTCTTTGCCACGCCCTAGTTACGGCCCTGCCGCCGAGTCCCAATTCAGTTGAAAGGTAAAGTTTACAAAACTGTAGTTAGGCCCACTATGCTATATGGAACGGAATTTTGGGCAGTAAGGAAAATTCACAAGAGGAGAATGCAAGTGGCCGAGATGCGAATGCTGCGTTACATGAGTGGGGTGTCACGCGCTGACAGTCTGCAACGTGTACATAGAGGTAGCTGGGAAACGACGCAGAGAAGATGTGAGGAAATAGGTAGAGATGTTATGGGCATGTGATGCAAAAGGGGGCGGAGGAGCTTACATGGTATATTATGGTACAGCTGGTGGCATCAGGTGTAGGGGGAGACCAAAGCGAACGTGGTAGCTGGTTGTACAGAGGGACATGATTACGTGCGGGGTAGATGAAAGCCTGGTAGGGATAGACGGGAGTGGAGGATTAGAACCCACAGATCCGACCCTGCCATAAGCGGGATAACGGTGTGATGATGATGATGATGAATACATGCAGTATGTATTTTACAATAGTTATAACATACTGTAATCAATATAACACCGTTAACAAGGATCCCTTCATTATAAACAATAGTGTCGCTTTTAGCGAACACCAGCTACAACGTAGAAAAACCGTCGGTCCCTTGAAGTTCGTTATAAACGATTTTGACTGTAGTTTACGATTTGTAACTTATGGCTTTTCCATAGACTCATTTAAATTTTGTTGGAATTCTTCACTTTAATGATTGCCACATTATGCTCTAAGACAAGAAGACAGGCTGGTAGATTCGGACTGAGAAGGGATGGCTGTTGCTATGTATGACAGGGAGATTAGAAAACATGGAAGGGGGAGTTACTTTGGACCAGCTAAGAGTAGGAAGTACATTCCAGGGCAGGCAGATGTAGTAGTGGAATGATAAAGCAGAGGCAGCTATCAAACAAAAGAAGCCTGCATTTCACAAGTGAATTGCAATGGGAATCAGCAGTCTGATATATACTGTATGCAGTTCAACCTTGAACAATAATGGGAAATGTTGACAAAGTAGGATCCTGTTTCTCCCTGCTGAGGTAAACAATGGTGAGGAATAATATATCCAAAGAGGACAAAGAGGAATAATATATCCAAA
>JAAFCE010001036.1:59221335-59234580 GCA_013389805.1 Trigoniulus corallinus | reverse complement strand
ATAATATATCCAAAGAGGACAAAGAGGAATAATATATCCAAAGAGGATGCAAAGATGATATATTTGCATCCTTTCAATGGACAAGATGGGTACCCGACACTGCCTTAGACAGGGAATGGGTTAGGAGTTATTTTGCTTGCAGGACAATTATTGCAGCTTAATAGTCTATATAAGGGCTACTTTGGCCCATAGAGGCGTCGCATGGGGTGCCACCATGGCATCACCGTCATGGCGCACCAGGTGACAACATGGTGTCACCCCTTCTCCCAAATAAACCTGCTCTGTTCCTTCTCCGGTTTTGGTGTCACCCCATTTGTCACGGTGCGAGTGGTGTCACCTGGTGTGGCCTACACCTCCCCAGGTGAGGCCTTTGGGAAAGATTGTAGATTGCCAAAGTGAAGTTGTAGCACACTAGCCTTCAGCACCAATAACAAACAACTGACTGGAGTATAGGAATGGATGCATCATTTGCAGATGATGTAGGAAACTTAGCAAAGGGCCTTAAAGATATTCCACCAGTGATGGAAAAGGGCGGCCTAAAGGTGAACATCAAAAGGACAATATTTGGCATTCAATTTGGAATGGTTTGAATATAAACGTGACATACTCTTGGGGTGAGCTGTTGACAAAGGTGAAAGAGGTAAATTACAAGGGTCAGTTTTTCACAGCAATGGGGACATAATGAGATGTGACTCATAGGCTTATTGGGGATGGTGAAGTGGAAGGAGGAAAGTGGAGCCCTGTATGATATGAGAGCCCAAATTGGAATGGAAATACTTCCAAAATAGAAGTATTACAGGGTAGCGGTTAGGCCAGCTGTGCTATGTAGTTCAGAGTGTTAGGCAGCATGGAAGAGTTACATGAGTAGAGTAGACCTAGCCGAGATGGAAATGTTGCAATACACAAGTGGGGTGATTGGTGCTGGGAGCATCACAAAAATTAAGAAGTGGGAGAGAAGGAAAGAAGGAGGAGCTCGTGAGGCCCATTATGGGTATGCAGATTATTGGAAGCACCCAGGGCAGAGGAACGCCAAAACAGAAGTGGGAGCAGGTTGTATGTCAGGGTATAGTTATCCTATAAGTCCAACAAATATTAGACCGTGTATCCGTTTGACCGCCCGTTTTCCACTGGAGGCCATGACCAAAGTGATGTGTTGGGACTTAGGGTTGCAACCGCAGCCCTCAACGTGTGGCAGCTCTATTTTCAGCATGGGATGACCCAGAGGTGTCGCAGGGATTGGGCCCCCTCAACCACCAGGATACGCTCCCCCAGGGACTTGAGCCTCCATGCATGGGAAACATGTGGGCAGACGTTTTCTTATGTTCACCTCAGAAAGGATCCTATTCCCACCCTGGGTCTGCTCTGGTTAGTCGACGCTTTTTGTTACATGCACTTGGGAAGGTGCCATGTGCCTGTTCCACCCTGAGCATACTTGAGTGCAGCTTGGTATGGGTAGAATGTGAGAATTTATATGAGGTCTCTACAAATCACCAATATAACGCTGCAGTGCAAAGCCTACTGGCCAAGTGCCATCTCTGCCGGTCTCAAAGTCGTTGTATGCCAGAAGGAATGCAGATCCAACCAAGAGCTCTTGCGCGGCAGGAACCAATCTTAGAAGTGGGCGTTTGAACTTTGAAACAGACCCCCATGGATTACACAATCACAGGCACTCATGAGGTCGGCTTCCATGGATATACCGTCCCACTACTCAAGAAATCCATGAAGAGGACCAAGTACAGTCATAATTACTTCCACGAAATATAGAAACAAAAAGAATTATAATAATTATGTTGCCCTGGTCACCTGAATGAATTGGAAATCATATTTAGTGCCTGCCTTGTTGGCTGGGTTCGAGGTTCCATCCATCTTGGATGTTGCTTGGATTTCTCTACGAGGCCCCAATTGTGAATACTAGTTTGGATATGAAGCTGAGTTGTGCATATGATTTATATGGTGCCACCAGCATGGCAAAATCAACCCTAACTACAGGGAGGTGTTGAATCCCATGGGTCAATGATGATTATGCCACGAGCTTGAAGCAAGTTGGTCATCAGTCACGTCGCCTAACAGAACACTTATTTATCTGAATGGGGTAAAGATTAGCATGCCTACCTACTATAGTTGGGGAATAGTGATATATGAGCTTTTGAATAGCATAGGGGGAGATGGGGCACATTGATATAAGGGGAACATTGATACGCGCTTCATAAGTCCCATCAGAGTTGTGGAAGAAGTTTGTGTTGCTACTCCTAGGTAGTTCTGCAATGCAACTCTTAATTAAACAAGGCTGAGTGGAAATCCAGTCACTCATTCTGCCATTATTACAATAAATGCATCTTTTGTTCTTCTAAGCATTGTTATTTACTTATCATTGATGGGTGAATGTTGTCTCAAATTTTGGGTACATTGCTTCTAACTTCTATAAAAGGTAAGAATAAACTGTTGCCTATGTCATGCAGTGACAGATTCAAGCTAACATGGCATAAACGTTTGTTACATTAAGTTGAGTTAAAAATGGCTGACTGGGGCAGATTTATACACAACCAGGAGGGGCAGATTGGTACAAATATCCATGTGCCCCAAATGCAATAATCAGGAAAGCTACTGAAGTTATATTGGTGATCCCATATTTTAGGTGCATACATTATTTTACAATGGATTGGCTCCATTGTGCTCCTAAAGGCAATGCTTTATTATGCTTACTTCAATTCATAATGCTTGTTACAGGGCCAAGACACTTTATCAGCACCTTCTAAACATCTTTCATAGTGGATAGTTGTAAGCATTGGTACTCAGCATGGCAAAAACATATCCTGGTCTCTGAACTTGTTTCACTTTCCTTGTTTGTCTCAACATATTTCTGACCTTCTGAAAGACCAATTTGTATTTGTTTTTAACATTTTAACTGAATGAACATACTTGGCTGTCTGACTCCATGGCACTTGAATGATTTATTCACACCCTATTTCCTTGAATTTCTATTTCAGAACAAGTTCAGAGATCACTATATGTTTTTTGGTTTATAAAATTATTAATTTTGCATTAAAACGTTTGATAATGTTGATTAGATCAGATGATAGATAAGCATAGAGTAGCAAAGAAGGATCTCCATGCAGTACTTGTTGACCTGGAGAAGGCCTATGATAGTGTCCCTAGACAAGTACTGTGGAGCGTTTTAAGGAAGAAAGGGGGTTGATGAGGGCCATATTAGGATAGTGCAGGATATGTATGAAAGTTGCATCACAAGGGTGAGGACAACATGGGGAAACACTGCAGGTTTCAACGTGCAGGTGGGTGTGCGTCAAAGGGCCAGCACTTAGCCCATATTTATTTACTCTGGTAATGGATGAGCTGCTGACAGGAGTAGGGGAATGGGCTCCCCAGTGCCTGGTATTTGCTGATGATGTGGGAAGGCTGGAGGAGTCCAAAGAGGATGCACAAAAGGGCCTACAGGACATTAAGACAGCAGGGAAAGTGGGGGTCTTAAGGTGAACATGAAGAAGACAGAGTACCTAGCATTCAATTTTAGTGACCAGGGGCAAGGGGGTGAGATTCATTGTGGGGGAGACAGGATTCCAGTGGTACAAAAGTTTCAGTATTTAGGCTCAGTTTTCCAGAGCAATGGGGAAATAGATTCTAATGTGACCCATAGGATTAATGCTGGATGGCTGAAATGGAGGCAGGCAAGTGGGGTCCTGTGTGACCTCAGGGTCCCAATAAAGTTGAAGGGTAAGGTTTAAAGAACCGTCGTCAGGCCAGCTATGCTGTATGGGTCAGAGTGTTGGGCAGTTAGGAAGAACCATGAATGGCAAATTCAAGTGGCCAAGATAAGACTGCTGTGCTACATGAGTGGGGTGTCACGATCTGACAGAATTAGAAACGACTACATTAGAGGTAGCTTGGGTGTGGGAGATATTGTGGAGAAGATGAGAGGGAACCAGTTGAGGTGGTATGGGCATGTGATGAGAAGGTGAGAGGAGGAGCTTATTAGGTCCATTATGGGACTGCAGGTGGTTGGGGGCACCAGAGGTAGAGGAAGACTGAAGTGGACGTGGAGCGCAGGTGGTGCAAAGGGACATGGAGGTGTGTGGGGTGGAGGGGGACTTGGTCGGGAATAGGCAGGAGTGGAGGAGTAGAACCCACAGACCCGACCCTGCCCCAGGCAGGAGGAGGGTGAGATGATGATGATGAATGTTGATTGGATATAAATATTATATAGAAAGCTAATTCATTTTCATATACTGTATAATCATTATAAAATAAAATATTTTAATCTGAATGAATGTGCCCCAGGGAAGTATCATTCTACCCCATAGAGGGGGCACATTGATGCAGAATGCCATTTTGGTAACAAAAATTAATTACTTGTAACTATAAAATAAGTATGAAAAATGTATGAAAACATTGAAACTCAACATTAGTTCAACCAGTTTATGACAACATTTCCAGCCCTGCCATAATCAGACAGAGTTATAGAGCTGTTATTTAAAAAATGTATCAACGTGCCCCATCCCCCTATTCATTATTTACGATGTTGTGAATTTTTCAGATGTTTAACAACGATTTCTCAGTTAAACACCATGTAAATGGTCGCAATGCGTCGATTTCGAACTGGCTGAGATATTTCAACTCACCAAATTGTCATCAGGATCAAAATGTGGTCTCTTCTGTAAGAAATGATAAAATTTATTATTTTACCAGTAAAGCAATACCTGCTGGAGATGAACTCTTCGTTTGGTACGGTGATGGCTATGCTAAACGCCTTCAATTAGATAAATCTAAGTGTAAGAATGGTGATGTCACTGCTTGGTGACTATTAGCTTATCAGATAAACACGAGCAATTTTCCGATTTCGGTTTGTGCAACACTAATGCAACATTGAAATCTAATTATAATTTTCTCCTTTTTCTTTGTCTTCTTGTGGTTAAAGATTTGAATTATTTGACATTCCTGTTACTGTAATGTTTACTTAATGTTGTTTCTTCTTCCAAATCAGATAATAAAATGATTTGAAAGTCGTTTGTTGTGGGATCCACTTAGAACGACTAGGGTGATCGTTGGTTTCTTTGGTACAGTCACACTAGCTCTAAATGCATTAGTCTTTAGTGAAGAATGGACAAAATGAAGCTCAAAGTTTCATCAGTTCAAGAAACAGAATACAGCGAATAGTTATCATGCATTTCAGGGTAATAACCGGCGTTGGTATCTGGCGAGTGGCGGAGCCTAGAGTAGTTAGTGCCCGGAAACAAACGATGCAACTAGTGCCCCCGTGAAATATTGAACTCTGTTTTGCTTTTTGCTAGCAAATTAGCTATCGCCTGAGACGGATCTATGTTCGACCACGTGAGGGGACTACAGAGCGCCCTGTGTGTGTAATGAAATCTATTCTTCTCCTTCAGGGTAGCAGGTTTCAGCTGAGCAGTCATAATGGAACGCTGGGGTGGCTGCTCGGTGGTAGGGGAGGGGTGGGAACAGGCTAAGAAGTGGGCATTGCTAAATGCCAAACATTTACACCGAATAGTAATAACGGCCAGTGGCGTAACTTCAGTTGTGGTGCCTGGGGCAAGAGGCATTCGAAGCGCTCCCGTCCCATGTTTCTTGACCTGAGCAGACATGGCACACGTATGTAGACACGTTGTTTTGCCATAAAGTCGTCCCACAGACATTAGAGCTTGAGTGACCCGTTTTCAAACAACGCATGTTATGCAAAGCAGACTAATAAAATACTGCACATGTGCCACATTCCAAAGTGAAATTCGAAACATGTGTTCGAACGTATGCTGAAGGAATCATACGTTCTACATATGTAGGTTAAAACGAACTTAATGATTAAATGGCGGATTTATGCAAAGTTACAAAAATTAAGCGTGTTAGATTTTCACCATACGTGGATATTTGTTTGCTGCATGAAGTCGGAGATAAAAACAGTAATTTCAATCCAAGATTATGGAATATAGTTTCTGAAAATGTGAGCAGATTAACAAATCAGCCTTTCACAAGTCAGAGTGTTCGAGAACGAATGCAACATCTAATGCAGTTGTTTAAGAAAAGGGATCTTACTAATCTCAGAAAGTAAGAATATAAAATGATTAATTTTGGAGAGTGGTTAGTTTAATGTGTTCAGAAAACTAATGCATTTTAACTTGAAATGCAATCTTTTTTCTGTATCAGATCAGGTACAGAAGAAGAATATTCAGAAAGGGAAAAATTATTGTGAGATTTAGCAGATTTGCAAAGGGAAAGCTAGTTGCATCCATCTTCTACATTTTCAAAGAAACCTGTTGATGTGATGTCATGCAAACCATTGCCATGCACAGGTACAACACAGCAACATCTTTTATGTGTGACGTTTAGATAAATGTTAGGAAAAATAATTTAATTGTAGGACAACAACTGCTATTGGAAATACAGGATTTTCCTGAAATCTGCATTGAGGCCAAGTTGCCAAGTGCAGCCAAGTTGTGTTGGACACACTAGTTCCTGTTAGATCACTGAAGTTAAGCAGTGCACACCCATGTCAATACCAATTTGGGTGGTTGGTAAAGAACGTTGGGTGCTGCAAATTAACCCTTTCCTTCACCCTTCACCTATCTCCTCATCTCCTGCAGGCAGCCTCCTAAGGGGTTGACCTGTTATGGCTGCCTGGCTTACACCCCAACCCACAAACCAATCCAACCAGGGAGAAGAATTTTCTCAAAATAAAGATGCACAATATAATAGTTGTGAGATTAGTATTGAAGATGTCATCTCACCTTCAATATCTCAAGAGAAAATAGACGTGAGTGATGCAGGATGCAGTTCTTTATTGTAATATTGTAACATTTTTAACCTCAGCAATAAGGCATTTGTTTGGCAGAACCACAGCTCTCCTCAACCATACAGAATAAGGGAGCAGGTGGGCTGCGCTTCTTTAATATGTGAGCATCAATGGACTTTGAAATTAAAAAGGAAGAATTGCAGTTTAAAAAAAGATGAAATGCACTGCAGATGCATGGAGGCAGAAAATGAGGGTAAACGTTTGGCAGTTCGAGAAATGGAATTAGAGATCGTGAAAGAGAGGCTTGAAGTTGAGAAGTCAAAATTAAATCAAACGATGAATTTGGAAATGGAAAGAATGAAACATCAGATTGATATGGAAGCCAAGAGAGATGCATTTTATGCAAACCTTATTTCTGCTATTGTTAATAAAAAGTAGTTTCATTATATCATTAATTGTTATATATATTTTCAATAAATAAATACAGTCGAACTTCGCTATAACAAACCCTGGTTATAACACTTTTTGGCTTATAACACACACAAGGGAAAGTCCCAGCCAGCGCTAATGCATAGGTATATAGAAATTGATTGGCTATAACACACTCGGACATTGCATATAACACACACTGGTTTGGTCCCTACAGAAATTTCAACGTGTGAGAGACCTCGGATATAACAAACAGCTGTAACATGAAACTAGATGGCATACCCCACAGCTTAAGTAAGGCTATATGGTGAAAGAGTTTTCCTATCTAGGATCAGTTTTCCAGAGCAATGGGGAAATCGACTCTCACGTGGCCCATAGGGTTAATGCAGGATGGCTGAAGTGGAAACAGGCAAGTGGGGCAAATTTTACAGAACTGTCATTAGGCCCGCTATGATATATAGCTCAGAGTGTTGGGCTGTTAGGAAGACTCATGAAAGGCAAATGCAAGTGGCTGTGATATGAAAGCTATGCTACATGTGTGGGGTATCATGATCTGATAGAATTAGAAACGACATGGCAGATATTGCGGAAAGCATGAGAGAGAAGTGTTTGAGGTGGTGTGGGCATGTGATGAGGAGGAGCTTATGACGTCCATTGTGGGACTGCAGGTGGTTGGGGGCACCAGAGGTAGAGGAAGACCAAAACGGGCGTGAGTGCAGGTGGTGCAAAGGGGTATGGTGGCATGTGGGGTGGAAGGGGACTTGGTGAGGGATAGGTTGGAGTGGAGAATTAGAACCCACAGACCGGAACCTAGCTCAGGCGGGAGAAGGGTGAGATGATGATGATGATAAAAGGATAAAATTCTCAGAAGTGTGGAATCTGGCAAAATTGCAGCTGACTGCAAGTGTGTGCGTCTTGAAGTAGGGGAGACCGGGGCAAGTTGACGATACTAAGAGTTTTTGAATTAATTTTTTATTTTTCTTGCGAGATAAAATGTTTTACTGCGCTGAGATACTTAGAATGTACCTTTATTTATAATTTAGTTGTTTAAAGTGAAACATTTTTTGATATCTTCAAGGTGATTTTCTAATTTTTCATGAACGATGTAAAATTCGTCATCTTGCCCCGTACCCAGGGCAAGATGACGGTCTTTGAAAAGTAAAAGAAATTAGTAAATTCTCCGAATTCTATTATTGTACCCTTATTTCTTTTATAGTAAAATAGGATTAGGCGTTATTTATTCCATTGTTAAAGGTAAATGAAATAATATATTTAATTTTTTTGTAAATAATAAAAACGCATTAACACTAAAAATTAAAACCGAAGTAAATAGTAAATCGAATTTATTGTCAACTTAAAAGTTAATGTTTCTAGTTAAATATAATCGCAGGTAAGCTGTCCACCACAAAGAAGATGCCAGTTAACATTGAGGGTCAAGAGGGTGAGTTCGTCAACTTGCCCCAGTCATCTTGCCCCAGCAACAATTTTAAAATTTAAGCATTATAGCAATAAGATTAAAAAATTATTTTAATAATGAATACTGAATATGAATAGCCAGTTGTCTAAGGTAGATGAAAATGCTATTAGATATTTCTATAACTAACCTCTATATTAATTAAATCTTATTTCCAAAATTTGGTTTCATATAGCACACAGAAGGAAAACAATGAAACTCATGTAAATAATATAGTAATGGCAACAGTGCCTTGACAAAATGATTTTTTAGTGTCTAGTCATGAGGTGCACTAGTAGTATTCATATGATGCTGCTAACTATCAGGAAAATCGCTAGTTAAGGCATTAGTCATCTTGCCCCGGTCTCCCCTATAATTATACAAGTCTAGGTCGACTAGTTTAGGATGAATTTATCTTGAAATTAGCTTATTTTGTTCAGTTAACATAGCTTTTGCATCATTTAGCATTGTTTCTGTTTTAACACACACTCGGTTATAAGACACAGACACGAACAGTCCCGACGGTGTGTGTTATATCCGAGTTTGACTGTATATCTTCAATATCATTAAATTTGTCATGCACAAACACACACTAACATCACAAATTTATATTAAAACCCTTAATCTAAATTCAAATAATCATCCAAAGAAGGAGGTGAGCAGTCAAAATACATAGACACCTGATTTTGGTATAAACATGTATAGCAATTCATCAGAATCACTGAAACTCTATATATAGCAGATGCATTTTGCTTAAATATTTTTTGGTTTTCTTTAAAATCATTGAAAGCAAAGAGTGAGGAAAGTTGATGAAATCCTCACTCAACAGCCTGGCAAACTCTGCTCATTTGATAATTATATTGATCCTCTGCTGCTGATAATTGTTCCACTGAATGCCTTTCTTAGTAGAGGTCATTCTGCATATCCAAAATCACCATATATTATGTATTGATTTCCTGATGGGAATACTGCAATATCTTGAAGCTGTTGATATATTTGTGATCCTTTAAACATTCCTATATAAATGAAAATGTTGTTCTATTTAGTCTATGCTGAACAACTGAAGTGTGTGATACTTTTACTGTTTTGTAGGATAAATGTTACCTGCATCATGACAACAACCAACAAAGGGCCCATGCAAGCTGACAAGTATTCCTGAAGGGCAAATTATTGACTGATATTTAACAGCATGGACTCTATAAAAGGCCTTCTGGAAATACTTAGGGTGACAGATGGGTCTTGTTGTCCCATCAGTGAAAGCCCAACAATTGGGTTCAACCCCTTCTTTTCTAGTTACTGCCTGAATTAATTTAATTAATAATTATTATTCTATCATTTAACAGCAACTAAAAACCTCCTATATGTACAATCCCTTGATGTATACCTCACTAAATTCTTTCATTTTAGCTTCAGTTAGCCACTTATGGCTTCTCAAGTTATCTAGTAATAGACCACATTTTTGAAGAATAACTTGAATAACATAAGAACAGGCTGCACTAATAGCAGAAACGAAATATTTTTTCTAAATCACATAGCCAGTTTGGATAGCATAGTCTTCTTAGTAGCATACATAGAGCCTCATCACCTAAACAGTGATATGGACATTGCTACATATGTAATATTTTAAAGAAATATTTAGTAATATTTAATGTTTACCTGGCAATGTAACTCGACCATGAAGACAAATTGTGTCTGGGATTCCAAAATGCTGATGCAAAGACTTTATATGAACCTATGAAAATCTAAACATCTCCCTGAATGACACATCCTCAATCTCATTAATATTTATTATACCTTGAGCACTCAGTAATCTAGGTTGCAGTTGTGGTACAAATAAATGAATAAATGATTTTTAAATTCTAATTGCTAAAAGAAAATTACATAAAATAACCCAGTTTCATGTTCAAACAAATAGAGGGCAGTACGTTAAAGATAACATGTTTGGTTACAGAGCACTCAAGCTATATTTTTACAGAACCAAACGTACTACTGTGTTTTTATGTTGTGGAATACACATCATTCTAGAATGGATCACTGAAGCTCTCTATTAAGCTGTCTACACTGGTGTGCTTTCATCTTCCTCTTTCAATTCTACTTGCGTTTCATCTTTCAACATTGCATGCACTTTGGAATGCAACGTTGATGAATGCAACTTTGTGCCCAGATTGGTGCATTAGTTGGGTTTGCTTATAATGGAAGTTAATGCACAGCTTTTACTTGGGATTAGTGCAACATTTGTTATTATTAAAAAAAGTAAAATCTAGAAAAGAAAAAAAACGATTGTGGATGAGAGATTTTTTAATAACACGTAACTTTAATTTAATTAACGAACTTGAATGCAAAGATGACGGGGCCTTATTTAGAAACTTTTTAGATTGTCAAAAAAGGACTTCTACACACTATTAATTATGGTAGAGCCCAAAATTGTCAAGCAAGACACAAATTTCAGAGATTCAATACCACCAAAAATAAAATTGGCTATTGTTCTCAGGTATTTGGCCACCAGAGATTCCTTCATGTCTCTCATGTATTTATTTAAAGTCTCCAAACAGTCTATTTTTGCAATGTTGCCAAATGTATTACAGGCTATAATAGAAGGACTGAAGGAGTATGTGAAGGTTAGTTTAACCTTTATTTAATTGCAGAAATGAAATTATTTTAAAAGTAATACTGATGTTTAAGTAAAATATTTATAAGCTAAATGTGACTTTTCATCATGTTCCCATGTTTTCTTGGTTCCCATGGTTCCCTTGGTTTTCTTGGTTCTCCTGTAAAATATAAAGGGCAAGTAGGTGCTCTTCAGAGTGATGGTTGGAATCCTTATTTGAACTAATATTGCCTGTTTATGTTAGTGGCCCTCCTGGTGATAAATCCAAATTAGAAATTGTACACTCTGGAGAAATGTGGGAAGATGAATTGTTAGTAAGTTATGTATTTTGTGTTAAGCAATGGCTCTCTTATGAGGTGTAAGTTTTCTTAGTTTAGTGGCTATCATGTCTCAAAAAAATTGACATTCATCTTTTGTGGCCAGTGCATCAGCAGCAGCCTTCATAAATCCATAAGCTTCCTCAACCTGAGGGTCATGGATTGCTGCTGTACATTGTTTTTTGTGATGTTCCTGGTGGTCTTTATTGGTTGAATGAAATCCACATTTGTTTCACCTGGATTTGGGCTCAGTAAGTCAGAATTCTGACACCACAGTAATAAAATATAAACACTATTTAATAATGCAAATGAAATATATGCCTTTCTACACATTTAATGTACAAATTGCTTTGCAATCCGTGATTTAGACACCAACAACAGAGGTGGAGTGGGAAAATGTTGCCTCAGAATTTGAACGTCAATGGAATTTCCCCCACTGCATAGGAATTCTTGTTGGCAAGCATGTGGTTGTACAATGCCCAGAAAACAGTAGAGGATCCCCAAAAGGAGTGTTTAATTATAGACTTTCAAGGGCAAGAAGGATTGTAGAAAATGCTTATGGGTTGTTAGCCTCTGTGTTCAGAGTGTTTAGAAAGCCAATGGAACTCAAAGTTGAAAGCACTGTGATTGATGTTGTGATGGTGTAGTGGATGACATATGTCACATGCAAGTCTCCTGCATGACATATGTCACGTGATGGTTATCCTAAATTCCATGACTTTGAATTTCAAATATTCAAAATCATGTGAATTCATATTATTCTTATTTTTCAAATTTTAGAATTTAGTTTCTAGAGTTGTTTTCTCTGATACAGTGCAGTACAGACGCGTTTTTAATGTGATCCTATTCAGATCCTTGTTAATCTCACTTAAAAGATATAATTTAATTATTCTACAGATATGGTTAGCAGTCCTCAAGTGTTTTGTGTCTAATAAATATTTATTTCGTTTTACTACATTTGCAACGGGAATATTACAGTCGCACTGCTATAACAAAAGTGGTGGAACACAACGGATTGCCCATCCACCACAATGGCATGTGTGCATCTTCATAACTTTCTATGATCAACACATGATTCTGCCAGGACCTATTCACCACCAGGATCATTTGATAATGAGGACGCTAGCACTGGGGAAATAATTCCAGGATCTTGGAGAAATATTACCACCAATGATAGGGGCTTGACACCTCTACCATCCATTCCTCAAAACCCACCAAGAATGGCAACACAAATGCAAGATGAGTTCAAGGATTATTTTATGTCCAAAGAAGGTTCCATACCATTTCAAAATAACCATTAATGATGTAATTACCTAATAATGTAATACTTTATAATGATTTGTTATGAAAAATTATATTTGTAATTATCTCATCAACTTCAATCATAATTTTGATTCACATGGTGAACCAATTTCCCTTGTTTCTTTTGGGTCTACTGCATCTTTAATGAATAGCATTGATTTATACACAAACCATGTAGAAACATAATTTTCACCTGGCCCTGAACCGCTTTTTCATTGTAAAGCCTTTTTGTGTTCTTTGCTAAAATAGGACCTTAAACTTTTAATTTTGTTCTTAACACCCAAAACATTTAAATTATATTTCATGGCTAATGATTCTAATGCATCAGCCCGAACTTGTAATCAGCATCACTTGTAATGCATCAGCCCGAACTTGTAAT
>JAAFCE010001036.1:59167482-59221325 GCA_013389805.1 Trigoniulus corallinus | reverse complement strand
TCAGCCCGAACTTGTAATCAGCATCACTTGTAATGCATCAGCCCAAATTTTTATCACATACAGTGAGTGTAAAAAGTATTCATACACCATGACGTTTTTCAGATAATGCTTATAATAACATAAGTATAGGGATGAAATAGTGGAAACAAAGTGCAATAATATCACATTATGTAAGCTTTTCCACAATCATGGAAAAAGTTTTACCAAACTAAAATATAATTTTCACAAGATAATATACAACAAACAACGACCCTCTTTTGGGGTGCAAAAAGTATTCATACACCTGCTTTCAGGTATGGTAATTCAATAGTAACAATATAAAGATATTTGAAAATTAGTATTTTGTTGGAAGTCCTTTGGAATCTCGCACTGCCTGAAGTCTTCTAGGCATTGACTGAACAAGATCATTGGTAACAGATGGTGGAATTTTCTCCCATTTTTCTTGTAGGGCTATCACCAAATAACTTTTATTGCTGATGGGCCTCTTCCCGATTTGTTTGTCCAAAATACTCCACAGATGCTCAATAGGATTGAGATCTGGTGATTGAGGTGGAGAATGGAGCTGCCCAGGAGTGTTGTAGGAGTATAGCAACCATTGTTTTGTATTTAGAGCTATGTACTTTATTCATGGTTCCCTCAATGATGTGGAGATTACCAACCCCAGAAGCACTCATGCACCCCCACACCATCACTGATCCTCCACCATGTTTCCAAGGGTGGATTCAGATGCTGGCTTGGGGGGGGGGTGATTATGATTCTGAAGCAAACTAAGTTTCAGCCAGTCCAAATTTGGGGTGATCACCCCGATCACCCCCCCATGGATCCACCACTGCATGTTTCATTGCTGGGACTAGATTTTTAGGATGAAACTATATTCTTCATATGCTATATTGTATGCTGCCCATCAGAGCCAAAAATGTTGAATTTCCTCTCATCAGAAAACATAACTGATTTCCAGAACTCATCACCCTTGTTTTTATGCATTTTGGCAAACTCAATATGTTTCCTTTGATTCACCTTGCTCACCCAAACCATGGTAGCCCTCCTTCCGTTCTCCATGCCTTGCCAGTTCATTTGTGATGGAAGGTGCACTAGTAGAAGGGTTAATCTTTGTCTTATAATAAACATCTTCTCCCTCTCAGAGAGTGAGTGTGGGTGCCCAGAACATAGCTGGTCTTTGGTTGTTTTTGTTTAGTTTACATGATTAATGATGGATTGGACTATTGGTCTAGGTCATCCAATAATCTTGGCTATCTCCCCCAGTGATTTCCTTTCATTAAAGAGTAGCATCACCTGCTTTCTCTCAGCCTCTGTGGTCTCTTTTCCTTTCCATCCCATCTTCAGCCAAAATCACAGCCTTACTTTAAAACTGGTAAACAAAACGTGGTCAATAAATAATCATTATGGCTGCAAAATTTAAATAGAGTAGGAATTGCATCATAAGCAGGCCTATCTTGGCGCCAAAATTCAAAACAGTGTTGGTGTGTGAATACTTTTTGCACCCAAAACAGAGCGACTTTTTTTTGTTATATAATATTTAAAAATTAAAATATTTTCTTTTCATTTTGGGTTTTTTTCTGATTAAAATAAAACAGGCATTGTGTGATACATTTCAATTCCAGTATTTATTTTTTTTATGATTTTTTTTACATCACTACAGTCAATTATTCATTAAATGTCATGGTGTATGAATACTTTTTACCCTCACTGTATGTCCCACAATGCACTGAAACTTCTATAATCTTCAATAAATTGTAACGTATCAACTTTATCACAAGACATATTTTCAATCTGTATAATAAACAAGCACAAATAATAACAAACACAATAGGAAATCCAAGAGGTTGGATAAAAGTTGAAAGAAAAATCCAACTGAGGGGGATCTGCTTGCATTATTGCTTGCACTATAGAATGATGAACTGAAACATTCTAATGAGGCATGCATTATTGCGACAATTGTTCTACAACCTGTTCACTATGATGCATGCCCTTGTTGAACAAAAAAGTGCACCAGTGTAGACATAGCTTTAGGGAGTTTTATTACAACGTTGACGCATGCATGCAGTAACGTACACAGACTACGTGACTAGCATACGATTTTTTTAAAAGAAATTAAAGTTTTATTGTAGCGTTTCTGCAACGGCCCATACATGAGCGCCACCTACCGAGAAACCTCCACTGTCACCTATTTTCTTTCTTTTTCTTACTCTGCATGAAGCATCACCAGAGCATACATCTGAAAAACGTACGTCAAAACGTACACTCAGCTTGATGCTCACAGTGTTCGCGTTTGCTCAGTTGCATATTCGTCTGCATTGCATAGCGTAGGTTTGCAAAAAGACCATGGTAATAAAACTCCCTATTGTGTCGTAGTGGCTGATTTCCAGCAAGGTGGACAAGGCGCCCCGAAGGTGGTACTTTAAAAAGGTCTCCATGAATAGGAAACTACAAATTGCAAGTGAGGTACTCAGTAAGTGTCAAGATGGTTTTACCAGCCAGCTTGCATTTCATGAGATGTGATAGTCATGGGTCTATGACAATTGGATGAAAGACAATTGGATGAAAGACAATTGGGTGAATACGACAATTGGGTGAATACGACAATTGGGTGAATACGACAATTGGGTGAATACGACAATTGGGTGAATGCGACAATTGGGTGAAAACCATGTTTTTTGAATTTGCTTTTTTTGCCCCACGTAATGATACTACACTGCAAAGCACAGCTGTCATGCGGAGCTGCGCTACTACAGGTAGCTTAAAGACCGCCGCCACACACGGTCAGTTCGGTGTGTTCACATCGATGTGACACACCAAACTGACCATGTGTGTGTAAAAAATGCGCGTGCTAATGCCACAGTTTCCTGGGTCAAGTCGGCATGACAATAACAAAAAGTGGTGTGAAGCAGAGAAGTTCTCTTGTTACATTTGTTTTTATTGTTTGTCGGTGTTTTAGGGCCCTACAACTACAAAGGTCATTATGCAGAGACTGCACAGACACTATACTAATGCGACGAATTTTGGGTATTAGAAGTACCCAGTTTTCCCAAGCGGCCACCTATGTCAGTACTAGCTAGGGTTGTGCTACTTAACTTCAGGGATCAGACGAGAACTGGTGTGTCCAACGCAATTCGCCGCGCCTCTTGTTACATGATGCAAGTATAGCCGCGGTGGCGAACCGATGGCACGTAGAGCAGATTTGTTGGCACGTGGCAGGTACATGTACAGGGTAATCTATAGTATATAAAGCCAAACCAATCAGCAACTCCTAAACCTTTTTCCGCCTATGGCAGAGTCGGATACTCATCTTGTCCCTCAGTATGGACACAAGAGCGATATACTGCACTACCGGTTTTGCCGACGAAGGCTTCAACCCCTCCGTTTATTTATCGTCAGTCTACTGTTCGTTGGGGCATTGCACCCCACCCCCCTCGCTAGGGGGCGAGCTCCTGCACCTGAAAATTTTTGCCTCGTCTAACCTCTGCAAAGTAGAGAGGGTTGTTTTAGGTGCAAATGCCATCTTACACGCGCACTTGGGGCCTCTGCCCCCTCCCCCAAAAGCAGCCCGCCCGTCTCTGTTCAGTGTCGTACCTAGAACTACATGATGCAGTTGGCGAGCGAGCGTACTACCAATCAATTGGTGAAATTTTCATTTCCTGTAACAAAGGAGAAGTAAGGGTACCCTACTATATATTCCTTTAACACGCTACTATATGTGGCACGTTAGTAAATCAAGAATTATAATTATTTGAACTTTTGGCACGCCAGCTGAAAAAGGTTCGCCACCCCTGAAGTATGATGAAAAACTGTGATTGAATGTGTGGTGATTGCCTGCTAGCAGAATTTCACAGGGCTGCTACACCCTGCGTCTGATTTTGTGCCTTGCCTTAAGAATTGCCCACACACGATCAGTTTGGTGTGTCACGTTCTTATGTTCCTTTTTGTTAAACGTCATGTGACGTCATTTGATTGTCCACATCAACCAGTAATTGTACCATAGCCTCTGTGTAATTTTTTAAAGATGAAGTTCTGTCCATGTTTGGACATGTGCAGAACCTCTAATGGGAAGAACTGATGTGTGCAAACCCCACACACACTCCCTTCAAACTGATGTCCTATGTGACACTGATGTGATAGAATCTTGTCACACCATCAGTTTAAATTTTTGGTGTGAGCACACGCTTTTTTGCACACACACACATCAGTTTGGTGTTTGGGGCCATTCCTTCACACCAACCTGAACACATCGATGTGAACACACCAAACTGATCATGTGTGGCAGTCTTTATAAACGTGGATGATGAAGGTAGTCTGTCAGGGACCCAGTCTGTCAGACTACCAACTGCATGGGGGTTGACAGGGACCTGGTGGGAGATATACATAAGTGGAGTAAGTTGTAAATGAATAGGTATGTTTTCTGAAATTAGCAATGATTTTGTGAAAAAATAATGGTCAAATCAAGCATCATCATCATACACTTCTTGGTCCTGTGAGAGGGTTGGGTCTGCAGGTTCTAGTCCTCCACTCCCATCTATCTCCCACCAGGTCCCTGTCCCCCCCACACACTCAAATCACACAAAGAATGTAAATCAGTAGGTTTTTCTCTGAAATTAGTATATATGAGGTATGGATTTTGAAAAAAAAAGAAATAGTTTCTGTAGTGTTGTAATTAATGATGTAAAGTTTATTATCAAAAGAAGAAAATACCTGACAACATTCTGCCAAAAAATTAAAACATCAAGTTGTGAGCAATACCACGCAAATAACGAATAATGCCAGTTTCAGCAAATTTCATAACAATGCGTTTGATGCACTGATCGAGATCAATATACTTCTTTTTTCACATTGTTTGGTGTCCAGCCAAGAGTTGTTCAAGTCACTGGGTAAAAACAGCCTCCTCAGTCTTTAGTGCTGATATCAAGCACCAAATTGTTGGATGATCACAACAGATAGTAGAATGAAACCGGCGGTGCCAATCTTCAACAGCATTGTTAGATCTTGGCAAATCATTAATAACCCTGATCATAGTTGTTCCAGAGCATCAATGGAAAATGCCCTTCACGTGCTCTGTTTCTCTGGATGCAGCCAATGTATGTGTCCTCAAAGTAGTCAACAACATGTTGACAGTCTTCAGGCAGCTGCTCAACTAATTCGTCAAATGCATTGTGCACTTCAGCCACTTGCACAAAGGACAAAGCTGGAATCATACGGATCAACAAAGCAAATTCAGCATCATTAGCATAATGCTCTTGCAGGCCACATTCTTGTACCCAGCGGTGAACATTCTGGCACATATGAAATAAACATCCGTGCATATTTACACCTGGAAATATGTCTGAAAATGCACTGATAGCTGCAGATTCAAAGTCGCAAAGAATGGTGCTTGGACTAAGCCCAGGCTTCAGGTGTGACAAAATGCCAAAAAGTCACATATATGTGTTGTAACGCTTGTTTAGCAAAAGGAAGTAAACCAGTGGAATGCATTCACTGTTGACATAGGCATGAATGGTGTACAGCTGATAGAAAATAGTTGGTGATACCTGAAAGAATAAATATAAAATGATTACAAAAATGTCATCCCAAATATTCAATTATGAAATTAATGTCTTTTTCTCTGAGAAGGAAGATAAGTAGGAAACATATGGTCATATTTTAATGGTTTCTGGAAGGTAGTAATACCCAAAAATTCAATGGTTGTCAATACTAACCTTAAACGTTCCATCAGCATACCAATCTGCTGATTGCTGGAGGATGCACAAATTGTTATCAGTCGTGAAAACGATGAAACGATCTTGACCAGCACCAGAATCATGTAACAGAAAATTTTCTCCCGATTCAGTAAACCTATATTCAGGTGGCACTTCCACGGACGTCAAATCTTGTGGTTGTGCAGGAACATGTGATGTTCTCTGCCTTTGAATCATTCGTTTCATTGAAGAAACAGTTGGCAAGTGTGCTGCAGCAGGAACGGTAACAGATGACATAGTGGTATTGACGATTGTTTGGCAGGATTCCTTAAAAATGGAAAATATTCCAGATTAGAAACACATAGGCAGCAACAGAATTACAGAGAACAACAATGAGCAATACAAACCTGAGTGGTGTTGGCTAGCATCTTGGCCATGTTCATTGCTTGAATCACTTCAGCTCTCATAGCATCTGGGCCATGGGTGTGATCTGAGCGAATGTCAACATGACCACCAACTTGAAGACCAACTGAAGAAATCGCCCGTGCTTTGCAAAAGCGCTTATTTTCACACTGCCAGTATGTAACACTATTGAAATTTCCTTCACAAACATAAGCATAACCTTTATAAAGCAGCTTACGTTTCCCCTTCTCACTAAATTCAAAGTCGGCCATAACAGAAACAGACTGGAATCCAGAATACCCAAATGTTGTGAACTGATTTTTTTTTTATTTGATCGACTCCTTATATACTGAAAAAGTTGTGATCTTTGTCACTTTGAGAACTTCTCTCTGTTTCTGACAAAATTATTACGTTTTGTTCTGTATTACGTCTGTATAATGGGGAACCCTGTATAATGGGCCCCTGTATAACACCATCAGCTTAAAGCAATACAGAAAAAGTTTCTTATTATTCAAAATCTGACCCCCAGTTAACTAAATTTGGAGAAAAACCTACTAATTTGCAACCTTTGTTTGATTCAACCATTATTTTCTACAAAATCATGGCATTCATTTACAACCTATTCATTTACAACCTCCTTCCCTCTCGCATATCTCCACCAGGTCCCTGTCCACCCCACACAGTTGGCAGTCTGACAGACTGGGTCCCTGACAGACTACCTTCATCATCCACGCTTGTAAAGGGGCCCCTTGTAAAGCTACTTGTAGTAGCGCAGCTTCGCATAACAGCTGTGCTTTGCAGTGTAGTATCATTACGTGGAGCAAAAAAGCAAATTCAAAAAACATGTTTTTCACCCAATTGTCGCATTCACCCAATTGTCGTATACACCCAATTGTCGTTCAACCAATTGTCGTTCAACCAATTGTCGTTCACCCAATTGTCGTTCACCCAATTGTCGTATTCACCCAATTGTCGTTCACCCAATTGTCGTATTCACCCAATTGTCGTATTCACCCAATTGTCGTTCACCCAATTGTCATTCACCCAACTGTCGTTCACCCAATTGTCGGGATACCGATAGTCATTTATTTTAATATTCTAATTATAATTCACTGCAAGCAGCCTCTATGGCCAATATGGCAGTGGAGAGACTAACTCTCATTGCTACATAAGAAACTGGAAAACTTCTAAAATCCTAAGCTATAGTTGTTGTACCCTCTACAATACTTGCAGGGAGCGGCGAGTTGCGTTGGACACACCAGTTCTCGTCTGATCACTGAAGTTAAGCAACGCAAGCCCAGTTAGTACTGACATGGGTGGTCGCTCGGGAAAGCTGGGTACTGCTAATACCCAATAATCGTCTCATTAGTGTAGTGTCTGTGCAGTATATGCATTAGAACTATACAGTGGACGGGTCTCTAATGACCTCGTAGTTGACGGGACCTTAAAATCCAACAAACAAAAAAACAATACTTGCAAAGGTGGCCTTTCCTTTCAGTAAGCCCTCCACTCTATTTTCCCCAACGGTATTCTGTCGTCGAATGGTCCTTGGCAAAAGAAAAACCAGTAGCATGAGTCTGTCTGTGCCCTTAGTTCCTTCAATTTATATGAATGATCCTTTCTCCCCTGATACTAATGCATACTCTCGTTTCGGCATTTGCTTGGTACCCCAATTTCCCTTTTCCTTTCCCCCCCGCTTATACCTTTTTGTTTGTTACCAAGTGAATTGGTGTAATTAATTAATAAATACCCAGCCAGGGACACATTTCCAGCCATAGCTCCATTGCCCCCATCAGCAAGAGTCTCATGAAAAGACTAATGCTGTGCAATACAAGCCACTGGCTCAGTGTTTCCCACCCCAAATCCCTAATCATGTCAGACACACTTTCCCTGTGTGAAAACCTGTGGAGTGTGCATGCCTCTAAGGGACATTACAAGAGGGTTGACCGAGTTCCTTGCTGCATTCATTTGCATATTATGAGAATGCCCCATAGAAAGTAGTGACAATAATAAGCAGAACAATGATTCTTTACTTCTGGATCAATGAGTTGTTATGGCAGCCAGAAAACATTATGAAAGTGAATACTTTCATTACTAAGCCTTATGTTCTTTACTCTACTTTTGTTTTTGAGTAAAGAACAGTAAGTATCATTCATCTGTAGACAGTTGCCATCCACTGAGCCTAAACTTGACAGAATTTGTTTGTCAGTGAGCCTGTCACGGAACTGGAATTTTAAGTTATTCTGAGTAGCTTTGTTGCTAATTTTGCTAACACCGATGGATAACTCAGACGCCACCTGCTTAGGTGATGTCCTACTTGTTTACAAGAAGCTGCTGTTTGTGATGAATTTCACATTTCCTGATTTACCAAAAGTTTACTTCATCTGGAAATTCTGCCGGTTACTGATCCGCCTTGGTTATTTGCTTATGATATTATCTTTTCCAATTTGGTTGATTGAATTTGGAATCATTTGGAGTGGGGGCTATTTTTGGACTCATTATTTAATACCTGTTGAGGTTTGGATGTTCTTAGGTACCTCCTTTCACCTGATTAGTTATGTTATCCTTCGATATTATCGTGAAGATGTCAGCATGTTGTTAAATATCCTCAATCGCATCACTTTAGAGAAACACGTTTTACTTGAATTGAAAGACGCCATCTTTCAACGAGTTCTTTTTACAGTTTGTGTGGCGGGCGTGCAATGTGCTGCATTGTCCGCAATGATCAGCCACACTTTTTCATTTTATACTTTATTCCACAATGTACCGTTATCACAAATTCTGTTACTCATTTTGGATGGTGCTATATTGTTTTTGATGTATTACATCTGGGGCATGATTTTGACTTTGCCGAGCATTATTATTCAAGCATTCGCCAAACAGCTTTCCAGTGATATATTCAAAATAGAATTGACACCTACAGTTGTGGAAGTCAATGAGTTATGTTTTCAATTTTGTCACACGTTCTTGGCATTCCAAGAAGTTTTCAAAGTGTTAGATCGCATGTTTTCCCCACTATTTCTGCTAATGTGCATCTATAACATGGCTTTTGTCGCTTTCATTATAATAATTTGTTTTACGCAAACAATCGATGTTGTTTGTGACATATCAGCATTCGGCATGGTTCATTTTTATATATTAATTCAGTTGTTTAGAGTGTTTTATGCATCTGAGATGTTTCTCAAAATGGTAAGTCTAATGGCACCTTTCGGAAAAGGTCAATCGAAATGCTCAATATCTCTTAATGCCATTTTCAGATAAGAAAGTTTGTGGCCTCAATCCGTTTACTGTTAGCCACTAAGGGGATATTGACAGTGAACCTGAATAAAATAGTGGTATGCGTCATTTTTATAGTATAAAATACCTGATACCCTCTTTCATTGTTCTAATTACTTATTCCAGGTGTATCTGAATATGTTGGCGTTCTTGCTGCCAAGCAGGATAACTTCAGTTCTAACAATGGGATACATTATTGACATCAACAGTGAGTCATTTATTGTCGTAAGTTCAAAAATGTATATATTATAATGCAGTTCTATGCGCATTTTTGATTGAGACCTACTTCCGACCGGTGGGAGGGGGCAATGTAATTGCAAAAACATAGTCGTTCCCAGCATTGTTATTGAAAAGAAATGTCGCGTTTAAGGTTATTACTTTCAACTCCTGAGGACAGTTTACATCATTGAATGAAGTGAATTCGTCAAATATGAAATATTCATGTTTTGAAGTTTTCTTCAATTTTCGTGGTCATGACTTTATGGGATGGATTTCGATGACAGGCGCTCACATGATCAATCTCATGTCAGTCAAGCACATACTGAAGAAAATGATCAAAATCTTTAAAAATTCATCATTCCATTCAATCAGTCCGTCAGTCATCACATTATACTGGGTGGTGCAGCAAGTACCTACCCATGACGTCGTCTGGTCATAACTCAGGTCTGCCTTGAAGATTTTTGATAAGTAGCACACTAATCGAAAGATTGGTTCATTGGCTACAACAAAAGGGAGGGCTAAAGATAAACATGGAGAAGACAGAGTATTTAGCTTTCAATTGGGAAAGTCTGGTGACAGACTTTCTAGGGGCGAACTGGTGAAAAACAGGGGGCAAGAGATAAAGTACTTAGGATTAGCGTTGCAAAGCAATGGAGAGATAGACGCTGATGTGACTCACAGAATCAATGGGAGATGGTTAAACTGGGCACAGGCAAAGGTAGTCCTGTTGGATAGGAGGGTCCCAATCAAGTTGAAAGGGAAATATTCCAGTGTAGTGGTTAGACCATTTATGCTATATGAAGCAAAGTGTTGGAAAGTGAGGAAGAGCCACGTTAATAGAATGCAAGTAGTCAAGATGCAAATGCTGTGGTACATGAGTGGGGTGCCGAGGTGATTGATTGATTGTTGGTGTTTTAGGGCCTTTCGACTACAATGTCATTAGAGCCCCGTCCACTGCATAGCACTAATGCAGAAATTGCACAGATACTACACAAATGTGACGAATTGTCGGTATCAGCAGTACTGTTTTCCCATGCAGCCACCCATGTCAGTACTATCTGGGGTTGCATTGCTTAAATTCATTGATCAGACGAGAACTGGTGTGCGCAACGCAATTCAATGCTGAGGGGGGTGTCGTGAGCTGATGGAATTAGGAATAAGCATATCAGAGGTAGCCTGGGGGTGGTGGGCATCACGGAAAGAATGAGGGAGGGCAGGTAGAATTGGTATGGACACGTAATGATAAGAGGGGAGGAGGAGCTCATTAGGTCCATTTCAGGAATGCAGATTGTAGGAAGCACACGGGGCAGGGGGAGACTGAAGCAGACGTGGGAGCAGGTTGCCTATAAGAATATTGGTACATAGTGTGAGGGTTGGCTGGGGACCTAGTGGGAGATAGACGGAAGCGGAGGGCTATAACCAGTATACCCGACCCAGCCACAGGCGGGACACAGGAATGATGATGATTATTAGTTAATAATCGTTCATTACTAATAAAATAATTAAAACTGTCCAAAGAGACAAATCCAATGTAATTAATCTGACAAAACATTTCCCATTGTTTCAAAAAGTGGCTCCATAGGAATGCATAGAATTCCCATTGACCACATTGATGCAACTTTAAATTTTTATCTCTAGCTCGACAATGACTGATCAAATCTAAATTGTCCCAATGAGAAATGTGTAGCCAATGAACCAATCTTTTCATTGGTGTGTTATTTATCAAAAGAGCAAATTCATGGGTAGTTACTTGCTGCACCACACGGTGCAATCAGTGTGGCGTCATTCTGGCCATGGATTGAACTGACGCCAACTGTTTCTGATGTCAATGGAATTGATTAAGTGGTGTGAGCAACCTCACACACGCTCACTTCGGACTGACACGCTGATGTGATAAAATTTCTTCATACCGTCAGTTAAAATTTTTGGTGTGAGCAAAAGCGTGAAACTTTAACGTGAAGTTTTAAAGAATTTTTGTTTGTAATTTACCAATATTTCCCCCCCCCCAGAAAAGAACAGTAGGTCATACTATGTTTCATTATTGTTTACGTTATTGAGTAGGTGAGTTAGTATTATTTTATGTACTCAACATAGCTGGTGTAACCCATTACAGTAAAACCCCAATTATCTGGCAGACTTGGGACCAACCACGTGTCGGACAACTGAATTTTCTGGATAACTGAAGCACTCGTATATTTAAGGGCGTATCAAATGAACAGTGTTTCAAAAAGGATGAATATCCCATCGGTTTACTACAAAATGAGCCAAAACCCCACATTTATCTCAACTTTTTTTTTGAGAACACATCAACAAATGTACCTACTAAACATGACTTTTCCACATACAATACAATAGACTTAAAAATTAATGTTGAAAGGTTTGCGTACAGGCGAAGTTATTTATTTGATTTGAAATCATATCACTTTTGCACAACTTCCCACCTTTTGTCCTCCTCATCATACTGTAACTATTTCATGGTCTTTGAGCATAAAAAAATCGTTAGAAAGATTTTGATACAAAGTTATTGATGATGAGCCTACTCACAGGCAAGGAGATTGAGCTACCTGTTAGGAGGTGCCATGGTGAACTTTTGGGGGCCATGTTTAAAAAGTATTTTGCAGGGCCCTCTGTAGGAAAAAAAAACATTTTACATTTTGATACATTTTCATAAAGCCCGTTCATTGGGCCAGGTTGTAGAAAACGCACTGCAGAAAGCTGCATAAGTGAATCAGTTGACATACTGTACCTTATATATTTTTTGAAAGGTTCTGATAAATTTGAAGTTCTGGCTCATTTTCCAGAAAAATTGATAATGCATTCCCATTATTTCAAAGCACTATTTGCATTTTGTACATCTTGATATAACAGAAACACACAGTATGTTTAGTACTGTATGTTATTTTATTAATATTAATAGCAGTCATATACCTTAATTATTCTAATAAACGGCGCCCTGCAATAACAGGTGCACCATACAGCTGAAAAAAATAATAATGGCGCGCCGTTTATTTCAAAACTGTCTGGAAGTGATTGTGCAAGTTAACTTGAATTCTTTTAATCATTAACCCTTTAATGCTACACAGGAGTACTGGTATCATCATCACACCCTTATCCAGCCTGTGGCAGGGTTGGGTCCGTGGGTCCATTGAACATGCTATGACTGGGAACACCACAGCGAGGCGTCTGGAACCCGCAGGAATATTGGCTGGTTGTCTGTGTGGGGATGCTGGCCTACCCTACTGTTCCAACACCACATTTTACAATCAAAATATAAATTTTGGCAGGTAATTTAATACTTTGTCAGTTTTAATATTGCATGGTGTCTGACCTATTGCACAACAACTACACTGCAATAAGAAATCAGGCTCATGCCTGAACAGAGGCACTGGTGTACCCCAGGGTTTTTCTTCCTCCTCTGTTCTGTGGGTGACCCTGATGCAATGTGATTCACAGTATTTTCACATGATAGGTTGAACTTCCTAATAAGTCACAGTCGTGTAAACTAAGCTTTAGTGCAGATATTGTTGAAAGAAAAGTTTCAAAGAGAAAGTATTCTTTAGCATTTAAATTTTTTGGAATTTCTGCAGCTGAGAATGACGGTAATTGTCCTGTGGCGAAACCTCTACAGTTATCTAAATCTAGGGTAAGGATTTAAATTTTAAATGAACCATTGATTATTTTTCTCAATTTCATTTTGCCAATAAATTCAGATTCGAGAGAGGCGTCAGCAAAAATCAAAATTAATGAAATCAACTTGTCCGGCTAAAAAGTTTCCATTTATAAATTGAAAAAAAAATAAACGGCGCAACAAAAAGGCCTTTAAAAAAATAAATGGAGCGCCCTTTGTTAGAATAATTATGGTATGTGAACATATTATACAGAATCCATGTTTTTGGAAACATCTTGATTATCAGTTTGCTTTAATAATTTGATTTGTCTCTCTTTGTAAACGTATTGCATTGCAATATAATTTTAAAATGATTCCCACTTGATGTACCATGAATTTTATAATAGTTTGGAAAAATTTATTGCCATATTGGAAAGGTAGACCCAAAGATTTAATGTCTCCCTATGACGTAAGAGTACAATTTCTCATTGCTGGAGAAATGGTAATCCCGGGTATCTGGATGCCGGCTATAGGGGTTTTACTGTAATAGATCTTCAGGAATAGTGCAAAACATTTGGAATTTAAGTAAATGATGTTTAAGGAGTAGTTTGAAGTTTATTATTTAGATAACTAGTTAAGTGGAAAATGAGAAGAGCAGTTTATCGATGGTTAGGTGGTTCAAGTTGAATCTATAAAACAATATTGACAAGATTTGCAGAAGAGGCGAATGAGTAGAATGTATGAGACTTGCAAGTAGGTTTGAAAGGAGTCGAGTAATGCTAGTAAATATGAGGAGTCAATTAGGTTGTTATAAAGGCGATAAACGAACATAAGGCGGTTTTAGCTAGTACAAATTGCAATAAAGAAGGGGGATGGATGTGTGAAGAATTGGATATCTGAATTTTATTTAAAAGGATAACAACATCTTTTATGAATGTTGAATGCAAGTAGGTGGTGTTGTTAAGGTGTGAAGTTGCAGCTATTGACCAGCGCCTACTTTCAGATGAGAAGTAAAACCAAGGTCGTGTGATGGCATTTGCACGAAAAACTTCTCTCTCTGCTATGCACTGGTTAAATGAGGCAAAAATTTCCAGGTGTAGGAGCTCGCCCGCTGGCGCAGGCGAATAATTAGCTTTGATCGGCAATCGACTGTGAAAAAATCACTGTCCAGTATATCGCCCTTGTGTCCATTCAGAAGGACAAGATGGGTACCATGCCTTAGGTGGGAAAAGGATTAGGAGTTCTGGTGGCGTTATTTCAGTGTACAAGTTTGTAAACCTGTCAAGATCATCAATTATAGTAAAATTTAGCTTTTGGAACCTGGAGACGATTTTACAATATTTAGGGTTGTTACCTGAGCTTTAGCTATCAATTGTGAAGGACAGGAAAATAACGGTGACGTAATCACTGTAGGCGAGCTGGTAACACAGGTGGAAGATGAAACGGAGATGAAACATCCAAAGTATGAATGCGAACATTTCGACGAAAGTCTCGCCTCGTCATTCGACTCGTCTTATTCGCGAATGTGTAAATGCGGTATTTCAAAAACTACTCAAGTGAATGAAGCTGCGAATTCTTAACTTTTAAAGTATGTAATGGAACGCAAAAAAAATAAATATGAATAGTAAAATAAATACAATGCAACACATGACAAAAAAAATCGTTTCAGCAGCACTGCTCGTATTACAAGACATCGCTCGTTAATCAAATTAAAATTTATTAAAAAATATTGCTCGTCTAGGGAAATACTCGTAGCTCAAGTTACTCGCAAATCGAGGTTCCACTGTATTTTCTGCGATGTATTCCCCCGAGCTCCCAAAAATGAAGTAGTTTTGCATGCTGTCCACTCATGACACCCCACTGATGTAGCGCAGCATTTACATCTCAGGCCACTTGCATTTTTCTTTCATGGTTCTTCATGACTACCCCACATTCTGAGCCATACAGCATAGCTGGCCTAACGACAGTTCTGCAAACTTTGCCTTTCAATTTATTGGGACCCGTTGGACGCGCAGGACTCCACTTGCATGTCTCCATTTTAGCCGTTTGTATGGCGAAATACAATAGAGGCTAAATTTATTTGGACAAATTACTAAAGGAATTGCTAATTCCGGGACACATCCATGCGGGACGCAGAGCTAAAATTCGGGACGGATGGTCACCCTAGTCGCATTGTATGAAATGGTCTAGCAACACGTTATCTTTTTAAAAAATTGACAATATATGCTGACTATCAGCACTACTTTTTATAGGGACGCACGTGCAGATGGGATTTGTTTATTTGAGTGATTTTCGTCATCTATAGATTAACTTGAGAACTACTGTATAGTGGCAATTATAATATCAGAATTTTTGGTACTGATTGAATAGCAATAGCCCAATGATTTTGTTATCCAGCTTGCAGCTTCCATGGTACTTAGAGTCAGTGTTCCAGAGCAATTGGGAGATTGATGCCGATGTTACCCATAGAATACATGGAGACAGGCAAGTGAAGTGCTGTGTGATAGACTGTGAAGTGCTGTGGATCACACTGCTTGTCAGTGAATGGAATGCAAGTAGCCAAGATGTGAATGCTGCTGTACGTGAGTGGGGTGTCGAGGACTGATAAAATTAAGAATGAGGATATTATAGGTAGCTTTGGAGTTGGGGACATCACAGAAGAATAAGGGAGGGTAGATTGATGAATGCATGTAGTTGGAAGCACCCGGGGTTGAGGAGGCCAAATAGACGTGGGAGCAGGATGTAAATATGATAGTGTATGGGGTGGATGGGGAGCGGGTGGGGGATAGGAGGGAGGGAGGGCTAGAATCCAAAGACCAAACCCTCCCACAGGTCAGATAAGGATATGATAATGGTGGTGATGATTCTGCCTGAGCTTTAACCAAAGAGAAATTTATTTTGTACAACAATATCTCATTGTCTTCACAAAAAAAATTCTCTAGTAGGGTCATCGGTAATCTCATACTCACTTATCCATCTCCTACTTCTTCTGCATCACTGTAGACTTTAGATTCCTGAATTCTTTGTTCTTTCCCCAATGAGAATTCACTGTCAAATTCAACAATCTTATGTACTTGCTCACCTTCTTCATCATTTGGTTCACACAGAATTAGCTTATAATTCCCTTCTTTAACAAATTTTTCCCTAAGAATATACAGGGTGTCCGTGAACTTAGCAAAAAAGTAGCGTCTTTTAGAGGGTGCCAAACTAAGCATTTTTAGCATAGGAATGTAGGGTTCAAAGTCAAGCCTTAACAAATGGCAAGCAAAATAAGCTGTTGGTAGTAGGTCTGTGTAGGTGCTAATATTATGTAAAGAGAGGGAATTCTCATTCAATTAGGATTTATACTAATTTTTAGGGGGACGTGATGCGAATTAGGGTGTCATAGTGCTGATTAATAATGCGATTTCTTTAATTTCCATTACAGCTCATGATGACTATGATTGATGTTATGACTATGGTATATACAAGATCACGGACTGCTGATTTTTGTAAAGAGTGTCATTCGAAGGCCAATTCGCCAATTTATTATTAATCTGTTTATATGTGTATTAAATTGACGTATAATATTGATACGCACAGCACTACCCTCATCATTTGAAATATGAATGTCATAATTTAATACCAATAATGATCATTATTAATTAAATGATCATATCATCATTAGTAACCCTGGAATTCAGAGGAAGTACATTCAAAAGGTACTTTTCCGACCACGACAAGTTTTTAAATCAATCAAAGAACACTTAATCCAACGATGTTCAGTGCAACCTCACTAATTCGAACTAATTGGGGAAAGGGCATGTTCGGATTAGCGATTATAACGATTTTTCACTTGAACTGCTTCAAATAAGTGTTTTAGGTGTACAAATTGAGAACAAAATTATATTTTGAAATCGGTAATGCCGTGTATTTCTTTATCATCATTGACTGTTTGTTGTTTGTTGGCGTTTTAGGGCCCTTCAACTACAAAGGTCATTAGAGCTCCGTCCATGGCATAGTTCTGATGCAGAGACTCCACAGACACTACACTAATGCGACGATTTTTGGGTATTAGCAGTACCCAGTTTTCCTAGCTGGGATTGCGCTGATTAACTTCAGTGATCAGACGAGAACTGGTGTGAACAACGCAATTCGCCGCTCCCATCATCATTGACGTGATGGGATTCAGTGACCTAAGCATCCTGAACATCTAATATTCTGCATTGTAAACAGGCTAACTGAATAGAATTCTCATTTGCATCATTGCTTTGAGCAGTTCATCCACAAGTTTTTCCATGAGTCTCCAAGCATTCAGATTGTTCAGATGCATAATTTTTCCTAAAAAATGAATCCACCTTTGATGGAACAGCCAAAGGAAACATTTCAGCAATATTCTATGTGATGCAGAAATTTAGTTTAGTTTTATAAATATTATTCGGATGATCGAAATTTTGTTTGGATTAATGAAATGAGAATTTTAACTGAAGCTTGTTCGGATTTAAGAGGTTACACTGTATTAATAACTCCAACGAATTGCGTAAAAGACTATAAGGAAAACAAAGACACCTTCGTCCACCTTTTGATCAGCTAGTAGAGAAATTAAAAACACATCACATGTCACTGTGCTGATGAGAAAAAACATGAATCCCTAAGATTTTGTATCTTGAAATTTGTGAACATAATAGCATGATGGAATACAAATTTGCGGAACTAACAAGGAAAACAGAAACCTTTGCAAAGGGGAGCAACTCTGCGTAGGAGAAATGAAACTCAAAGAAAACAGCGATGCGAACATAAAGAGGAAGAAAAATAAAATTTTTATTCGTTTTATGGTGGATAAGACATTTATATAAAATCCTTTTTGATATTTACAGCATATACAGTCCAACTTACTTTTTAAGAGACTTGGATAAAAGAGAATCTCTGTTATAACAGAGCCATTTTGAATTCCCATCTGCATGTCCTATGCTTCACGTGTTAATGTACATGGTTATAAGAGACTTGGATAAAAGAGAAACTCGCCTAAATGAGAGAGAACATTTTGACAATTTTGATTTGTCACTTTGATATAAGAGAATAATGAGACTGAGTGATCCATGCTGAATAGTGTATGTTATGTAAGGCAGATAGATGACGTCCTGCACAGGCATTTTATGATGTGGAGCATATGGTGGAAAGCAAAGCTTTAATTAAAGAAGCAGGTTCAATGCAAAATCACAATTTCTTCAAATGACTTTTTTAAACATATAGTCATCATCATAATACCCTTATCCCACCTGTAGCCGGTTCAGGTTTGCAGGTTATAGCTCTCCACCAGGAGGTTATAGATCTCCCACCGGGTCCCTGTCCACCCCACACACCACCATATCCCTAGAGTGGCTTATTGCAATGGACACACCATTTCTTGTCTGATCACTGAAGTAAAGCAACGCAACCCCAGCTAGTACTGGCACGGGTGACTGCTTAGAAAAACTGGGTACCACTAATACACAAACATCGTCACATTAGTGTAGTGTTTATGCAGTCTCTGCAATAGACCTATGCAGTGGACGGGGCTCAATGACCTTGTAGTTGAAGGGCTCTAAAACGCCTACCAACCAAACTAACCATATCCCTATGAATAAATACCAGTATACTGTAATACGGTATACTGTATAGTTTTTAATCTGCTTGCAGTCTGGAATATCCTTGTTGTGCATTGTTATTGTGCAATAGGTCAGACACCATGCACTATTATAACCAACAAAACATTAATTTACATGCCAAATTTCTAATTTGGTTGTATAATGTGATGCTTGAATAAGTTGGGTAGGTTGGCATCCCCCAGACATTACCCAGCTAATATTCCTGTGGGTTCGAGGCCCCTGTCTGGGGTGTCTCCAGTCAGAGCATGTACAGTCAACCTGCAGACCCAATCCTGCCACAGGCGGGATAAGGGTATGATGATGATGATGCTGTACAGTTTTTAAATCTCGATTTTTGAATCTGTTTTGGAATGTTATGAAGCATAATCTACATTAAAATTGAGAATTACAGTACTGTACTTAGAAATGTATACCATATTGCAAAATATGGTCGTTTTTACATGGCTGGGATATAAGAGAAACTCGGATATGAGAGACTATTTTGGATTTCCCAAGGTGTCTCTTATATGCGAGTTCGACTGTACACAAAGTATAAAAAAGATAAAAGTGAGTAGGAGAGGGACGAGGAGAAAGAGGTCGGCACGACAGTAGGGAATCTGTTGTGGAACAGACACCTTCTGATGACAGATTGGCATCAGGTGGTGAACACCTTGAAAAGCAATCCCGGTTAAGGCTTCGTCAAACAGAACGACGACGTTATAACACTGAGTTCCAACCTTCAACCCTGTGTAAAGAGCAGTGTACACTTGACGTTTACTTATGCACGTATTTTTATGCTCTAAGACCTGTGACGTTGTCATTTTGCAGCCAGCATACTATGCCGGTGCACACAACTTTCAAGTGCAAGAACAACAACGCACAGGCGGTTTGCCCTGGAGGTTGGCGAGACGTGGTTTTGCAGTATCCTCATGTGGTTCCCATCGTGGTTTTTGGAATTAACACGTGAACAACCATAAAACCGTACAGATGTCAAAATCACCATGTCCTTTTGCAGTGTCCATGCAACCACGTGGTTAAGTGGCAGGCAGTGCATTGTCATTCATTCGTTGCAATGGAAATTGAAAGCTGCTCAACCGCTGACCGCCTTGGCAAACCACTCATGCATTCTTCACAATTAACGTATGTTCCTGCATTCTTCATCAAAACTTTTTGATTTTGAAGTGCTTATATCTGAAAGTTGTGCATGTGTGGCTCACATTCTTGCAACTTGGACTGTAAATCCACCGATCTACAACCTAACATAATAAAGTAAGAAAAGCAATTTTTAACCTTCAAGCACTAGCATGGGCGGCAAATTGGCAGCCAAATTAAACAAAATTTTATCCCACTGTAGCAGGACTGATTAAATGAATGGGACCACCTAGTATTCTTAACCCTTATGTCAACAACCAACTTTCCCTACGTTATTCAACAACCAGGGTACCCGGGTACCCACCTACTAAATTTATTGAATAACTGATGTTTTTTTCTTAAAGTTGGCTACTTTTTTTGTTGTTTATGATAATTGGAAGCCTGGTGTGTCATTCTAAGGCGTACATAAGTTCTAAAAGTCAATATTACTAATCTATTCTGTGCATTGCAATTTGCAACACAAGTATTCAAGGACTCAGAACACAAGTATTCATTGTTTTGCATCCAACATAAACACCTCTGATTTCTTGAAAGAGAGATACAATTTATATTTTATATGGACCCTCATTGTCCATTATCTAGAGAGATTATTTAATTTTCAATTGGGAAGGAGAGGATAATAATGGCGAGCAAGTGAGCTGGTAACAAAGCTGCATGATGCTAGTATGTTACATCAATGGGTTGGTGAGTCGGTCAAGTAGTCATAATGGGCTGCACCTTGTGGAGGCTGCTTGTGGGTGAGAGGGAGGTAGGAGTGGGGGGTGTAGGAGAGGGTAAATTAGCAGCACCCAATGTTCAGCCAACCACCCATGTCAGTGCTAACTTGGGCTGCATTGCTTAACTTCAGTGATCTGATGAGGACTGGTGTGTCCAATGCAACTCAGCCACTCCAACAGCATTTGGGAGATAGATTGGAATGTTTTCTATAGAATCAATGGGAGGTGTTTGAATTGAAGACAGGCAAGCAGAGTCCTTTGTGATGGAGGGCAATCCAATCAATTTGAAAGAGAAGTATTACAGGGCTGTGGTTAGACCAGGTATGCTATATAGGTCAGTTTTGGGCATTGAGGAAGAGCCACATAAATAGAATGCAAGTAGCTGAGATGAGATTGCTGCATTACAGGAGTTGGGTGTCAAGAGCTGATAGAATTAGGAGAGTATTCAAGAGGTAGCCTGTGGGTGGGGGGCATCCCAGAGAGAATGATGGCGAGTAGATTGAGGTGGTATGGACACATAATGAGAAATGGGGAGGGGGAACTCATAGGTCCATTATAGGAATGCAAATGGTTGGAAGCACTCAGGGAAGGGGGAGACCAAAGCAGATGTGGGAGCAGCTTGTCCATAAGGAAATGGTAGTTTATAGGGTGGATGGGGACGTGTTGGGAAATAGGCAGTTGTGGAGGGTTAGAAAGTGCAAACCAGACCCTGCCACAGGCAGCATAAGAGTTTGATGATGATTGTCCATTGCCATGTGATCTGAAGGCAATTCCTCTAGTGCTCCTTGTTTGAATTATGTTAGGGACAAAACACCAATAAAGAAACAGATAAACAAGAAAGTCTTGCATGGAATGCAACAACATTTTGTGATAATTCTGGTGAAAATGCCATCACTGTAGCAAAATGTAAAGACTGTGCAGTTCTATGGTAATTATTGAATCATCTTAGTGGCATAAATTATTTCTGGATAACTATTTTTAACGATTTATATTCAAAATAGCCACTGGGTACCTGGGTACCCTGGTTGTTGAAATGGCATAGGGAAATTCAAAAAAAAATTAAATATGTTATGATGCTTGGCACTCAAAATTTTTTACATATAATGAAAGAAAAAAGGTGAAATAGAGATGATCCTGGAGGATATAAAAAAATTTTAATAATAAAATAATAAATTTTTACTTTAATTGTCAGGTGGGCACCCGGGTACCCGGTTGTTGACGTAAGGGTTAAGTTGTATATTTGGTCACAACATGCAATTCAAATTTTTTCCCAACTCATGTGAATTTGGAGCATTTCATTGTCAAAGTAGCTGGGGTTGTGGAGGGTTACACAAACGGCCATTCTGCCACCTTGCAAGGGCATATGACAGTAGCTCTGTAGCAGGATTTTTGGGGCTCCATGGCACAAAGCACTGCAGATCCATGATCCCACTATAAGGGTCCCAGAATCAGGGCCCCACTATTAGGTTCAATAGGGGCCGCCTATCAGTGCCCCAGTATCAGGGCATGAGTATCAAGCTCCAACTATCATGGTCCCAGTATCAGGGTCCAAGTTTCAGGGTCAAGGTATCAAGGTCCCAGTACCAGGGTCCCAGAATCAGGGCCCCACTAGGTCACATCTAGTGTAGTTTTTCATTTAATTTTGTATATATCAGTTTAATTAACTGGATTTGTCATGATGCTTTCTATAAACATCTAGTAAACTGCCAAAAGCAAAGAAAAATGATAGGCGGCCAGTTTGCCACCTTGTGAGCTTGGATGTCTTTCCAAGTAATGGGAGCGCTTGAAGGTTAAAGCAAAAAAAAGTTGTTTTATTTTTTTATATATAGTTGCAAACGAAAATTAACTGCAACAATTAGGCCCTTAGACTAATAACACTGTAGAACAGCCAAAAATAATATGGAAACGCCATTAGAGCTATTTTATGTATTTTTGTATGCTGTTCACCAAAATGACTTTCGTCTTACTGTGCAACCCTCAAATTTTTAGTAATTCCCCTTTTTAAATTTTAAGTGACAGTTGTCAGTAAAGCAGTAAATGGCATACAGTATTAAAGAAATTTGGCTGTACTTTAGCCTACCTATTGTCACTGGCCAGCTATTAGTCCTAGGTAGGCCTACTTGGATACAGCTAGTGACCAGTTGATAGTGGAGTTTTGTTTCCCTAACAGATTAGTGAGCCACTGGGAACATGATTACATTCTAATTTAATTGAACACACTGCAAGCTGCCCTTATAGGTCAAATTGGCAGTGGAGAGAATGACTCATTCATAATTTGTAACCCACCTGAAGCATAGCATCTATTGTCATGCATTGCCTACCTACTGTAATGGCACTTTCTTGCAGAAAGTTCGCCACATAATCCTCACCGAGAGCATTCCATTGCCAAATGACTCTTGGAAAAAGACCAGTTATACAAGTCTGTTTCTGCCATGAACCCCTTAAATTTGAATGGATGATCATTTCTCCCTCTATACTCTGCAAGGGATAAGCTGTCAAAGACTTTCTGTGATCATGTGTGAGACACTCAATCTTTGAGAGAAGTGATGTAACACAATTCTTGCTGTCCTCCTTTGAATCATTTTAATTTCCAAAGATAATCATTGCCTAAAAGGGATACCAAATTGGACTACAATACTCTACAATTGGCCATACCAGTGAAAAACTTTCCTTTGTGCTGTCCTCTCAGACTCTACTAACCAAACTGAGGATATTCCCAGTATTCCCAATCAATATGTCAGTGTGCTCCTTCCAGGTGACCATAGTATTTAGAATAATTCCAAGGAACTTCTCAACCCTCTTAACCCTTGCACCATCTGTTTATCATAAGAAAGCTACATTTGTGTGGTTTAATGGCAATGACTCCCACTTTATGCTCCAGGTGTCCATCTTGATTAGGTCCTGTTGCAATGCTGTGCTGGAAGATAACCCTTCATCCACCACCCTTGCAATGCAGATGTCATCTGCAGATAGCCCTATGTCATTAACATAAATACCCTATATCCTGTCAAGTCCTATATTATTAACATAGATTATATAGAGTATGATATCTGATGTATGATGTAGATTTGCAATTAATGTTTTAATGGAACTGCAGCCCTATGAATTACCAGAGAACCTGACGTCCTAGGGCGAAATGGGGAACAAATAAATAATCAGTATAACTTATGCAATAAACCTACAGTAGGCAAAAAAGTATTTGAACACCTCAATATTTGTAAATAACAACGTAATAAAATGAAATATTTCACTTACAAGATATGTAACTTACTCTAAATACATTTCTTTTAATGTACACAAAAAATAATTGCCAGAAATTATAAAATAAATCTATTAAACATAAAATTGCAATTAAGCCTTGCAAAAAATGTATTTAAACACTGTGACCTGAATGGTAATTATGTATTTAAAATGTTTATTCTTTACAATAGGTTTATAACACATTTTGGTATTGAAAGTTCAAAGTTAATAGTGTATTTATGCAAAAACGTTATTAGCTTATATCGCAGTATTTAAAAATGGGACATAAAATAGTGAAGTGCAATTAGCAAAACGTGAAATTGTGTTCTTATTGAGTTCTAGAGGGTGTTCACAATAGGAAATTGCCAAAACATTGAAGTTATCTGTCGTTACTGTTAAGTACATTCTTAAAAGAAAACACAAGGAAACTGGTAGTATTGAAAACAAAACAAGATCAGGACGTCCATGCAAATTAACTGTGAGAGAAAAAGGACAGGTTGTGAAAGAAGCATTAAAAAGTCCACAAATATCACCAAAAAGCATTGCTTCACACATTGCAACAACTTCAGGGACAGTTGTGACACCTTAAATGATCAGAAATTTTCTTCACACTGCTGGGATTAAAGGCCAGAAACCCAGGAAAAAACCATTTATTTCAGAATTGAACAAACAAATGTGGTTAGAGTTTACAGTGAGATATAAAGATGAACCAATTGAGTTCTGGAAACAAATTATATTTTCTGATGATAGCAAATGTGAAATATTTGAACCAAGAAGTGTCCTTACTGTGTGGAGAGAAAAAAAGGCACAGCTTTGAAATTTCAAAACATTCTCAAAACAGTGAAACATGGTAGTGGTAATGTTATGGTCTGGGGCATTCTGGAGTTGGCAATGTACACTTTATTGATGGCATTATGACTGCTAGATTATATATTGACATGTTGGTCAGTAATTGAAAACTGAATGTCCAAAAATTTGGATTACAACAGACATTCATCTTTCAAATTACAGAAAACCTAGTAGAATCAATGCCAAAACGTTTAGCAGCAGTAATTGAAGCCAAGGGAATGCATACAAAATATTAATTTATGTTTTTTTCTTTAAATAATACTTCATTTTTGTATTTGTTGAAGTGTCCAAATACTTTTTTTGCAAGGCTTAATTACAATTTTATGTGTAACAGCTAAATTTTATAATTTTTGGCAATTATTTTTTGTGTATATTCAACCAAATGTATTTAGAATAATTTACATATCTTGTAAGTGAAATAATTCATTTTATTACATTTATATTTACAAATATTGAGGTGCTCAAATACTTTATTGCCTATTGTAGCACTAAGTGAGAAATGTATTTTTTCCAAAGTAAAAATTTGTGGTTCAGTGTAATTTGTCATGTATACTAGGATGGGGTTTTCAGCATAAGCATAGCGGCGTTCATTTTCAATGGCATGGGGTGGAGCAAGTGCTGCTGCCCCTATGTCATTTTGTCACCACATGTATGACGGCAAGTCTTATGCTACGTGTGAAAAGGGCCAAAAACGGCAAGTGTACACCACACTTTATAGCTTTGTTGCATTGTATTGTTTGGTACAGTGAAACTTCTAATTCGTACACCTGTGGAACCCGACCAAAGTGTGCCCATCAGAGGGGTAGTAATGGGCTATGGATGAAGAATCGATGCGTGATGAATTTGTCTACGTATGAGGGGTGTACCCATACAGAGGCTTTACTGTATTAATACAGTATATCTCTGCTATACAGAGGAACGCAGCACTGAGTTTCAAGAGAAATTTAAATTTTAACACCTGACGTCCCCTGTAAGTTGAGAAACAAACTAAAATTCAATATCTATTTTGTAACGTCAAGTTACCAGTTTTCAATATGAAGTATAACAAATGCGAAGTTATAACAGCATTGTTTGATGAAGCCTTTATTGTATATGACACATCGTTAGATGGTAAAATCATTATTCATAGATGCAGATCTACCTCCAACATTGAGTCTTTCTAATCCTTTAAGATGTGGAATTGATTGCTTTTACTTATTGTTTCACATTCTTTTGTCTTCAATATTTTGTTAGAAGTGCAAAATATTGGTTGATATTGCACTATAAGCAGCTGAACAATTGGGTAGTATCTTCACTCACTGATCATTGATTCGTAGGGGTCTACGACAATTGGGTGAACAACAGTTGGGTGAATATGACAATTGGGTGAATGACAATTGGGTGAATATGACAATTGGGTGAATATGACAATTGGGTGAATATGACAATTGGGTGAATACGACAATTGGGTGAACGACAGTTGGGTGTATACGACAATTGGGTGTATACGACAATTCAGTGTATACGACAATTGGGTGTATACGAAAATTGGGTGTATACGAAAATTGGGTGTATATGGCAAATGGGTGAAAAACATGTATTTTTAATTTGCTTTTTGCCCCACGTAATCCTACTACACCGCAAAGCACAGCTCTCATGCAGAGTGGACATGCCCTGGTGTAGACGGACATGTACAGAAAGTAACCCGTATAGTAACCCAAATAGTATACTGCTATATGAGTCTCGCTATATATATCACATTTATCACATATATATCCCGCTACACTACGGCATGTACTGGTTTTGAGGTCTGTGTCCCGGTCGATTTAACATTTTTGCATGTTAGATAATTATTTTCCAATAATATCATTGCATTTAGTACTGCACATATACACTACCCTATCAAAAGTAATGGGACAACCCTTACTTGCATGAAAATGTGACATTACTTTTGAAATATCATAAGTGGCATTCCTCTCAGCACTATATAACAGAGAGTACACTATTATCGGATGATACTTCCATGAATGCTTAAAGAATGTCTGAAAGAGCCTTCAGACTTCCAAAGAGGTAGAATTGTCGGGTGCCATCTCGCAGGCAAAACTATTAGGGAGACGTCAATCCTCCTAACCATCCCAAAATCGACCGTTCACAACGTCATCCTGGCCTGGAAAGAGAAAGGCACCACAAGTGTTCCACCTAGGACTGGAAGACCCAAGATCATGTCGGCTAGAGACCAAAGAGCACTTCATTAAATGGTCACTGCAAACCGTCGCACATCGCTTGATGAGCTGACAAGATCAATCATAGAGTCGACGGGAACAACTGTGAGCATCCTGACTGTTCACAGGGAACTGCATGCAATGGGTTCTTATGGCAGAGCGGTAGTCCACAAGCCTCACATCAAAGCCAGCAACGCAGCGAGGAGATTGCAATGGTGCAAAGAGCTACCACATTAGACAATGGATCAATGGCGAATAGTTGAATGGAGTGATGAGTCCCACTGCACCATCTAGCAATCGGATGGACGGGTTTGGGTATGGCGAACGTTACCTACCAAGCTGTGTTCTGCCCATGGTGAAGTTTGGTGGAGGGTCGGTCAGTGATAGTGTGGTGGTGCTTCTCATGGTATGGTTTGGGTGCAATCGTCTCTGTGGAAGGACATCTAAACGCAGAACTTTACCTGGACATTCTGGACGATGCAGCACTTCCATCTCTCTGGCAGCACTTTGGCAATGACCCGTTTCTGTTTCAGCACGATAACGCACCTTGCCATAAAGCACGGACTGTAGGCACATGGTTTGATGAAATGGGGGTTCGAGAACTTTACTGGCCTGCACAGTGTCCCGATCTGAACCCCATCAAACATCTGTGGGACGTGTTGGAACGTCGATTGCACACTTGTACAGAACGCCCGACATTGTGATGGAATTGTAAACCAGGGTAAAGCTACTTGTAGTACCGCAGCTCCGCATGACAGCTGTGCTTTGCGGCATAATAGGAATACGTGTGGCAAAAAGCAAATTAAAAAACAAGTACCGTAATTATTCTAATAAACGGCGCCCTCCAATAACCGGCGCACCTTTCAGCTGAAAAAATAATAAACGGCGCGCCGTTCATTTCAAAACTGTCTGGAAGTGATCGTGCAAGTTAACTTGAATTCTTTTAATGATTAACCGCTTAATGCTACACAGGTATTATCATCATCATCACACCCTTATCCAGCCTGTGGCAGGATTGGATCCGTGGGTCCATCGAACATGCTATGACTGGGAACACCCCAGCCAGGCGTCTGGAACCCTCAGGAATATTGGCTGGTTGTCTGTGTTGGGATGCCGGCCTACCATACTGTTCCAACACCACATTATACAACCAAAATATAAATCTGTAACTTAATGCTAACCAAAAATGTAAATTAATGCTTTGTCAGTTTTAATATGGCATGGTGTCTGACCTATTGCACAACAACTATACTGAAATATGGAATCAGGCTCATGCCTGAACAGAGGTACTGGTGTACCACAGGGTTTTTCTTCTTCCTCTCTGTTCTGTGGGTGACCCTGGTGCAATGCGATTCACAGTATTTTCGTATTATAGGTTGAACTTCCTAATAAGTCACAGTCATGTAAACCAAGCTTTAGTGCAGATATTGTTGAAAGAAAAGTTTAAAGAGAAAGTATTCTTTAGCATTTAATTGTTGGCAATTTCTGCAGTTGAGAATGATAGTAATCGTCCTGTGGCTAAACCTCTACAGTTATCTGAATCTAGGGTAAGGATTTAAGTTTTAAATGAACCATTGATTATTTTTCTCAATTTCACTTTGCCAATAAATTCAGGTGCGAGAGTGGCATCAACAAAAATCAAAATTAATGAAATCAGCTTGTCCGGCTAAAAACTTTCCATTTATAAATTGAAAAAAAAAAAATAATAAACGGCGCCCTCCAATAAACGGCACAACAAAAAAGGTCTTTGAAAGAAATAAACGGCGTATACACCCAATTGTCGTATTCACCGAACTGTCGTATTCACCCAATTGTCGGCAGTGTAAGAATGGTTACACATATTGTTCTCTGAGAGAATCAGTCAAATGTTATTCCAAAACAATAATGCGATTTCCATATAAAATTTTATTAAAGACTCATGAGAGGACCTGTCTCAGTGGGGCAGAAGTAGCTGCACAAGTGGTTGCAGATTCGAAACGCAATTGATGTGGTGTGTCTTCTTTCGGGTTGAAGAGAGATCCTCAATCCACCTTCCGTCGGATGGCAAATAAAGCTTAGGCCCGGTGTTGGCTACGATGTCACTTTCTCATAGAAGCCCACATCCTACGCGCCGGAGTAGTAGTTCAATGAACAGTAGCTGACGATAAATAAGAACAAATCAGCAGCTTAGGTTGGCCACCGACTGTGTAAAAGACGACTATCCAACAGCTCGACCATGTGTCTGAGAGGGACAAAAATGGGTACCCGGCTCTGCCATTGGCGGGAAAAAGGTTAGTAGTTGCTGGTTACTTTAACATTAAGGAGAGTCTATAAAAGCTGGAAGGAGATAGTACAGTCTGCAATGCCTGCAGCCTGTAAAGAGGTGGTACAGCTTTGCAATGCCTGCAGCTTGTAAAGAGGTAGTACAGCTCTGTGGCAGGGTCAGGTCTGGGGGTTCTTGCACTTCACTCTAGCCGATCTCCCAGGTCCCTGTCCACCCCACACACTGCCATATACCCACGGACGATCTGTTCCCACATCTGCTTTGACCTCCCCTTGCTCTGGCTGCTTCCAACACTTGCATATCTGTAATGGACCTAACGAGCTCCTCCTCCCCTCTTTGCAATACGTGTCCATACCACCTACCTCTACTCTCACTCATTGTGTTCACGATTTCACTCATCCCTAATTCTATCAGCTTTTCAAACCCCACTCGTATACCAAACCAATCTTGGCTAATTGCAATTTATTGACGTAGCTCTTCTTCACTCCCCAACACCCGCATCCATAAAACACAGCCGGTGTCAAGCGTCAAAGTGTCCGGAGTCTACCTCAAAGTGTCCAGCCAGACACTTTGATGCAATTTTTGAGTACCTCAAAGTGTCCAGTGTCCACCATCTAGTTCCGAATGCAGATGTCCTAATTTGCCTCTTTTCTGCATAGCAAATATGCACTGCAGAGCAGATATGCCACGTGAATCAAGACGAAATTTATGTCAAATGTGAGTCTTACCGTCTCGCAGATGATACAATACTCTTCCACTTTTTAACATAAACCGCTTTATTTGCTGATGTCATGCCCGTTTCTCATTTTCTGATGAACGAACGGGATAGGAGTCATCACTAGGATAGGCCACAATCTCATCATATTTTTGGGATACATATCCTTCCGTCCACAAGGGGACAATTTCTGGCACACACGATTTCTGTTGTGACCCCAAAAAGACTTTGATTTTGAGGCCGAAATATTCAGATTAAGGGCATTATTATGGATATTGAATTAAATACCATCCATATAAAGGTTAAGCAATGAAAATAATCTGGAAACATGCTAAAAAAAATTCTGTAATACCCAAGAAACCCAAGACATCATCATCACCATACCCTTATCACTCCTATGTCAGGGTCGCGTCTGCTGGTTCTAGTCCGTCATTCCTGCCTATCTCCCACAAGGTCCCCATCCAACCACAGACACTACCATATCCTTATGGACATCATGCTCCCACGTCTGCTTTAGTACCCAGTGTTTCCGACCAGCCATCCCTGTCGGTACTAACTTGAGTTGCATTGCTTAACCAGAAATAAAATATGCTAATTACTTAGGAGAACTGCCAACTTCCCTACATAGGTAAAGAAAACATGGGAGAACAGGTACTCAAAGGTTGGTGAAGAGTGGAGAAGGTGGTACATATGTAGACACAATTTTGAAGGTCTGGGGTCTACCGAGACCCCACCTTGTGGACGGAAGGATATTGCATGTACTGCTAGGGAAAATGAAAACGCTAGCTCTGCTTTGCGAGTGAGTTTTGTGGGAGAGTGCTTTAGCAAACACTGAAATTGCTTTGACATTATTGGTGGGCCAAAAATCCCTAACGTTAGAAACGGCCAGGACACTGTGACATAAAAGTGGACACTTTTGAGGTATGTGTTAAATTACCTCAGTGTCCCCCCGGACAAATTGAGGTACCTCAAAGTGTCCGGCCGGACACTTTGACGCGTGACACCGGCCTAACCACTGCCCCATAAAACTTCCTTTCAACTTTATTGGAACCTGCCTATCGCACAAGGCTCCACTTGCCTGTCTCTACTTCAACCATCCCCATTGATTCCATGGGTAACATTCTAAACTATCTCGGGAGCAGCTCTATTGCATTGGACATCGCTGGTTCTCCTAGCCTTATTGAAGTCAAGCAAAGCGACCCCTAGCTAGTACTAACATGGGTGTCTGCTTGGCAAAAATTGGTACTCGCATTAACATAGTGTCGGCATGGTTCCTGGATTATAACCTATTGCACCTTCATCACCAGCTCGCTTTGAGAAAGAATTTTGGGAAAATGTCCATAGTATGCAAATAGTTTTTCTTCTGCACGTGTGTCTGATGCAACTTGGACATAGTCATTGAAAAAGGTATTCATACACCCAATATTTTGCACTTTAAACAATATATTTTAAATAAAATGAAAAATTGAAATATACATTTTGTAGTAATTCATATACATAGACTTTCAACCAATTATTGTTAATATTTATTAATATGTGGAAATGTTTTGCTTGAAAAGAGGAAAAACAACAACAAAAAAAGTATTCATACACTTATTAATAGCATTAAAATTAATTGAGTTTAGCACCTAGTTTGAAGACCATTTGCTTCATTTATCACTGCTAACCTTCTAGGCATGAATTCCACATGGCTTGCTGTGGATTCAGAACTTCTATCATTCCAGGAATTACTCAGATTGGCAATGAGTTCCTGTTTTGACAAAGATCTCTTTTTTCTCAGTTTCTTCTCTAATTCTACCCACAGAGTCTCAATGGGATTGAGGTCTGGTGATTGGAAAGGAGTTTGCAGAAATGTGGAGCATAATAAAACACAAAAATTCCATTGTTTTGCATGCTTTATGCTTGGGGTCATTATCTTGTTGGAACAAGAAATTGTTTTCAATCCCAAGCTTTTCAACACTGCTCCCTAAATTACCATGCAAAATTTTAATATGACAATCAGCATTTAAAGCACCTTCAATGATGTCCAATTCACCAATGCCAGCTGAGCTCATAAAGCCCCAAACCATCATGCTTCCATCACCAAATTTTACTGTTGGAATGATATTTTTTGGCTCAAATTCAGCATTTTTCTGATGCCACACAAACTGTTTGCTATCAGAACCAAAACTATTAAACTTACTCTCATCCTTGAAGAGCACCATTCTCCAAAATTCTGATGATTTATTGATGTGGGTCTTTGCAAAGTCCAGTCTCAACATCCTGTTTTTTTCACTTATTGAAGGTTTTTTCCTTGGTACTCTTGTTTTGTAGTTGTTATGGTGAAAATAATTTCTCATGGTTTGGGGTGTAACTGTTGTCCCTGTTGATGTTGGAAGGTGTTCAGAGATTTGGCATGCATAAGTTTGTGTTTTATCTTTCACTAACTTCAGCACATGTCTGACTTCTCTGGGTTTTAAGCTTTTTGGTTGTCCAGAATGCTGTTTATTTTCAACACAACCACTTTTAAATTTTGTAATCACATACTGCACTGTAGCATGAGACATATTAATTATTTTTCCAATGTTTCTATAACTTAAAACACTTTGAAACAAATTTATAATTCAGTGTTTTGTCACTGGACACAGTTAACATGATTTGTGACCCATTTTGAATGAAAGTGTTTTATAACTGCTTTAAACATAACTTACAATAGCAGTTAAATGAACATTGATCTTAATTTACAGTATGCATATCAAAATAATTGATCTTCACACTTTAAAACTTAAAATTCATAAGTGTATGAATACTTTTTTTGTTGTTGTTTTTCCTCTTTTCAAACAAAACATTTCAAAATATTAATAAATATTTACAATAATTGGTTGAAAGTCTATGTATATGAATTACTACAAAAAGTATATTTCAATTTTTCATTATAATTAAAATATATTGTCTAATCTGCAAAATACTGGGTGCATGAATACTTTTTTTGATGACTGTACTTGTGGCCAAGTTCCGTTGGACACACCAGTTCTCGTGAGACCACTGAAGATAAGCAATGCAAACCCACGTTGGTACCAACTTGGGTGGTTCGTAGGGAACGTTGGGGGCTGCAAATTTCCCGGCTCCTATATCTTCTACACCTATCTCCTCATCTCCCACGTGCAGCCTTCTAAGGGTTCGGCCTTACTGCCCAACCCGTTAAACCTTAACAACCTTGACAAACATAAAACCTTGACGTTTTTCATTTAAAAATATTTAGTATGATTGAACTTCTTTTTAACTTTTTGAACTGTTGTATCAAAATATTTGTCATTCAAATTTTATTTTTCTTCATCACAGTTAAAAATTTGACAGGGTCTGAATTAAGAGTTACGTGCAGTATGTACAGTAGATGTTTGTCTTTCCTCCCTGTATGCGGCTGCAGTACACTGAAGTATTTCCTTTCTACATAACTGTTACACTGTAATAACTTAAGTACTTATCATATTAGCAAAAAAGGGGAATTGACCTTTGGGAAGAACGTTAAACTTCGATCATTTATCACATTCCACAGCTACTGTAGTTTTAGTTATGATCTGTTAATTCAGGATTGTAATCTTCGTCCTAATGAATTGTAACTCTTGCTGAAGTTCAGGCTAGGCTTTTAATGCGTCTGAAGGCTTAAGTTACGCTAAAGCAGAGCAATTGGAGAATGTGTTGTGCAATTTCGAAACGATTCCTTTCCTCACACCACCCTGTATGATGTAATATTTAAAATAAACACATGCAACTGGACATACCACCGATCACGTGATTTCTACTACTTCGTGACAAATTAGTTGTTCTTGGCGCTAACGTGTGTTCTTCAACATTGATATCATGGTAAGTACAAATATTTTAGTAGTTTACTATGTTGATCATTCGTCCTGGATTCCATGTTTTTGTTTGATTCGTTGGTTTTTTTTTCTTTTTCTTGGTGTTTTCGGGCCCTTCAACTACAACGGTCAATGGTTTCCAAGGTCCTGGCAAATTAATAGGAATTTGTATTTTAAAAAGTTGGATATAACGAATTCCCTGGCAATAACGATGAAAAATTATAAAGTTTGTGTAATTTGGTTGGATATAACGAATGATGGACCTTATAAAAAATTTTTATTAATGGATTTAACACAAACTTCTACTCAATGGCCACCACATATTGAATTCAACACCACTGACAGGAATACCTTGTCATACTATTTATTTTACAAGGGCAGAATGCACAAATGGCTGATGATATTAGAAACGTTCATCTTCTAATCATCATTGCCACCATACTCGTATCCCGCCTGTGGCAGGGTCAAGCCCTACACACTTCCCTATCTCCCATATGATCCCTCATTCACCCCACCATTACTATATCCTCTACCTCTGCAGGAATTGGAGAGACTGGAGAAATAATCTCCCCACTCCTTTACCTCAGAAGGATGAAACAGGACTCTACCTTTTCTATCCTTCACTGTTATGGTTCAGAGTAAATCTTTAATTGCCCTATCCGTGGTCTTGGCCAGTTTACATTTATCCTTCATCCCATCCTTTGTCTCTATCATAGAAGACCTCATACTTCTGGTGTTTGACCAAAGCAATGATCCCCCTAGCTGTGGCCTTGGTCTCCCTGTAGCATATTTTATAATAATAATCCCCTATATCCATCCACATATGGAGTGCAGCCATTTGTTTGGTGGCTGACTCTATTGCATTATTCCACTGCTCTGTCTGCCTGCCCTGGAGTGTACCTTCTACTCTAGCCTCACCAAAAATGGCTTCCCCACATTTTCTAATTTTTCTGGCTAAAAAGAATTCCTATTTTACTCAAATAGGTATTCACACACTTACTGCATTCTATGATAAGGAGAACAGGTGTTAAATTGCAAATTTAGGTATTCTAAGTAAAACCACATTAATGTTTTCTATTTTGCATAATTTGATTACACTCCAAGCAGTAGCAGTGGTATAATGGGGTGAAAAAAAGCAGAACTAAGTGCAGCTTGTATAGATCAGATTGTTTCTTTATTTAAGCAAGGGAATAGCTATTGTGAAATTGGTAATCTGGTAAAATGGTCTCATGCAACAGTGCAGTATGTGATAAAGACATTCAAAAGTTGTTCTACAGTCAATGACAAGATATACAGGTGACCAAAGGCACTTTTAGAGTGAAAAACGACACCTCATCTAACCAATCTAAAAAAAATCCAAAAATTAGTTGTAAAGAACTTGCATAACACCTTGTTACAAATTATAGGACAACTGCTGCACCAAAATTAATCAGAAATAATCTACAGGATGCTGGTTATAAAGCTTGAGTGCCAAGTTAAAACCTTTCCTTGCTGAAATTAATCAACAAAAGACATTAGACTTTGCTACATGTTATTCTAAAGAAACACTAGAATTTTGGGAGCAAATTCTTTTCTGTGATGAAAGTAACTTTAATATTTTTTGGTAAGATGGGAGACAAAAGTGAATAGAGAACTTGCTCTTAAAAATGTTGTTCAAACTGAAGCATGGAGGAGCAGTGTCATGATTTGGGGATGTCTGAATGCTGCTTGAGTTGGTGAACATGTAATAATTGGATGAATTATGAATGCCAGGGCATACATGGAAATGATGTGAGGCAACAGACCAAGACTGTGAAAAAATTAGGCAGTGAAAGAACTTATTACTTCCAACAAGACAATGATCCCATACACATGGCTCATATAACAATAATTTATCCTGTATAATGCAAGGAAATTATTGGTAACTCTTTCACAGTCACCAGATATTAAGCCAATTGAAAATTTATGGCACCAGTTGGAGTTAAAATTCAGAAAAAGTGTTCATGACTTGATCAACAATTTGCATCACTTATGGTCAGAAATCACCCCAGAAACAACAAGATCTCTAGTTTCATCAATGCTCAGGCAACTTCAAGCTATAATTAACAATAAAGGACTGCATTCAAAGTATTAAATTTGGCTTTAAATCTAACAGTACCTCACAGTGTATAATTACTTTTTCCAACTGAAAAATGTTACTTTTTTGGTTTAAAAAAATAATTCCACTTTTTTCTGTGTATCCTTTTGTTTGTCTTTTAATTACCATATTTATTCTAATAAATGGTGTGCCATTTATTTTTTTCAAAGGCTTTGTTGTTGCACCATTTATTGGAGGGCACTGTTTATTAGAGAGCACTGTTTATATTTCAGTACCTTTAATAAGGCACCCCATAGACAACCCAGCCAATATTCCTGTGGGTTCCAGATGCCTGGCTGGGTTAATCTAGTCAGAGCATGTTCAGTGGACCCACAGACCTTGAAGGTGTGCCAGTTATTGGAGGGTGCCGTTTATTAGAGGGTGCTGTTAATTAGAATAATATGGTATTTAGTAAAATTCGTAAAGTTTGGCTTTACCGGCTGCAAAAATATATCACCCAATATATCACCCTGTGTCCATTCAGAGGGACAAATGGGTACCCGACCCTGCCATAGGCGGGAAAAGGGTTAGGAGTTGCTTGCGTAAAGTTTGGCTTTAAATAAAAAGTTTATAATCAAAAATCAGGGTGTATGAATACTTCGTTCCCTCACTGTACATAGGTGTTTCACTAATGCCTTTCAATAATTTTGTAGTACTTTAGAGTTTTTCTGCTGGTCATTAGGTTCGACCATATTGTACAGTATGTAAAAATACTCTGTGTATGCAAGTTTTCAAGATAAGTGTTGTTACTATACAAAGTAACTGGTCAATGCAAAGAATTGTTTTTCTTTGGTATATTGCAACTCTATGCCATGAAATATAACATAAGAATGATAAGTTGCCAGAAACATTGATGATGTTGTAAAAGAACAACAAAAGTAATCAATCCTGGTAAATTTGCAGGCCAAAAGAAAGTGTGTACACCATTCATTTATTACCACATAAATATCATTTATGGTATCTTAATGATCTGTACAGCCTCCATTATTTTGTATTACTTCCCTAAGATGCTTTCCCATCATTGAAACTAATTTTTTTGTCACTTCACTGTCAATTGGATTCCACTCTTTAATGTATCCTTCCTTCAGTTGGGATTTTTTTATTTTCTGCTTTTTCAATCTTATTTTTAGTTCATCCCACAGATGTTCTATGGGATTCATGTCTGGGGATTGGGGTGTAGTTTTCAGCTGTTTAGGCACATTATAGAGCTACCATTCCTCAACTTTATGTGCTCAATGCTTTGGATCATTATCCTGCTGGAAGATGAATGATGATCCAAGACCAAGTTGCTTAGCACTGGATTTTAAATTTTCTTTTCAAATGTCAATTAAAGCATACTGGTCCCATCAGTATCTTCATTTTCATCACTGGTACCTTCAGTTATTTGAAGTTTTCAACACCAGGTCACTCATGCATCCCCACACCATGATCCCTCCACCTCCATGCTTAATAGTTGGGCAAAGATTCTTCTTGGCCAGTGTTGTTTTTGACTTTCTCCAAACATGGACTTTCCCATTAGACAAGAAAACATTAAACTGGCACTCATCACTAAATATTACCTGTTCCCTAAAAGTATCACCCATGTGAACATATCCTTTTGCAAAACATAAACGTTTCTGTTGATTAACCTCACTAATAAAAGGCTTTCTCTCAGCTGATCTTGAGCAATAACAATTACTTTTAATAACATTTCACTTTGACTTCATAATCACTTTACAGTATTCCACAGATTGTGGGAGTACACATTTTTTGTTGTTTATGAATCATCTTCTTGATCCCTCTCACATGGATATTTTGCAACTTTTGTGGACGTCCTGACCAAAATTTACTGTGCACTGAACGAGTTTCTTCATATCTATCAATAATATTGTGTACAGTGGAATGCCCGTTTTTAATTATTTTAATAACTTCTATGGGTCTTCCCTTCTTTTAATAAATTTTCCACCAATTGATGAATATCCTAAGGAATCTCCTGTTAACCTTCTGCACATTTTATTTCAAAAGCTAAAAGCTTACTCTATTTCATTAATTTATGCATGTATGTGAAGTATTCAAATACAAATGGTGTACACAGACCTTCTTGCCCATGGCATCTGACAAATTTGCATATTTAATCATTTATTAACATAAAACATTATTTTATTTTTTCATTGCATTAAGATTATCCATTTCAATGCACCAGAGCACAGTTTTATTTTGTTATTCATCAGGATTATTTTATGCATTGCAAAAAGGTTTATATTACTCTCTCCATTCGTTGTGTACTCAACTAATAATACAATCACTAGGAACAGTTTTAGGCGCCGCTTGAAATTTAATAATACAGCAACAACGAAAATCGCAGCTTTGGATTTTCCCATATCTGAGATGTAGGATTCCTGGTAAATTTCGAGAACCATCACAGCTAATGTTACAATCTTTTACAATGCTTACAAATAAATTCCCGAGAGAGTTATTGTTTTTTACAGTAACATTTCACATTGCTCAGCTTGTTGGTTAAATCACAGCCACAAGCAATCCTGATGTAGCCTCTCAAAAAATTATTTTGTAACACACTTGCCAATATAAGGCACCTTAATTAAACAGGGGTTCCAAGAGATGCTGTTGTTGCTTTCAGACCCACAACTGCTATGGTCTGTAGGGCCCAGAAAGACAGTCACGCCATGGTGGTGGTGTAAACTGTCTTCCCACCAGGGTTACAAAAGAAAGAAGCAGATGCCCGATGTTTAGGCAAGACGAGACAAAAAATATCAATATGGTAGAGGGATTAGAAAAGGCAAAAGTCCAAAAAGGATGAAAGACAAAAGCCCAAAACAGACACAAAGATAAAGGCAGAAGCCAAGATAAAAAGCGGGAACTATCAAAAGGTGCCTTGTCATCAAAATAGGTTAACATTTGTGAGAGAGGCCAGCCTCTTTCACAAAGAGAAAAGTGCACTCAACATCTTGGAGTCATTCACACGAGAGATAGAGAGCACTGGACTGACTCCCAGTTGGTATCTCAGTTCATAGCAGTGGCATAGCATAGGTATCTAGCGAATGGGGCAAGGGAAAAATTGGTGCCCCATAACTTATGGACAGACCAGTGGTTTTCTAGACTAGTGGTCAGCAAACTCATCAGTCAAAACAGCCAAATATCAACAATAGATGATTGGGATTTCTTTTGAGAGACAAATTTCTTAAACTTGAACTATCTAGGTAGTAATACCATTTTTTTAACTTAATGATGTTCTTATTTATTGATAAAAATTAAATTTTTGGAAATGGCAGCCATCAAACAAAAGAAGGCTGCTTTCTGCAGGTGGCAGGAGTTAGGGACCAGGAGTCTAAGATACAATATAGGCTGGTCAAGACCACCACTGGGATGATCATTGCCCCAACCAATCACCAGAATTGTGGGATCCTCTATGTGCAGCTAGACACAGGAAGGAGAGAGAGAAGTCTTCAAGCTTGCCAAGGCTAGAGATAGAGCAGCTACAGACATACCTCGAGCCATAACAGTGAATTATAGCAAAGGTAGGGTCCATTTTTCCGCATCAGAGGGAAAGAGAAGGTGGGAGGAGTACTACCAAAACGTCTTCAATACTGAAAGGGGAGGACTTTGCCCCCTATCTTCATTGACAGGGGCGGTGGACTGTGTAACAGAGGAAGTAGTAGCCAGGGCACTTAGGAAGATGAAAGGCTGAAAAGCTGTAGGCCCTGATAGAATCCCAGTCAAAGTGTGGCATTTCCTAGGAAGGAGAGGCACCAGGTGGTTAGGGAAACTTTACCATATGTTAGCTGTTGCAGATAGAATGCCATCTGCATAGCATGAGAGTTGGATAGTAACACTCTTAAAAGGTAAAGGGGATGCCCAAGATTGTGGTAACTATAGGGGTTTTAAAAGCCAATGAGCCACTCCATGAAGCTCTTGGAGAGAGTAATGGAATAGAACCTGGGATAGAACTTGTGTCCATGGAAATCAGTTGAGGTTTATGCCAGGTAGGTCCACAATGGAGCCAATCATCATTCTGAGGGAGATGATAGAAAAGTATTGGACAGCAAAGAAAGATCTCCGTGCCATCTTTACTGACCTAGAGAACGCCTACGACAGTGTCCAAAGACAAGTAGTTTGGGAGGTATTACGAAAATGGTCAGTAGAAGAAGTCTTCATTCAATAGTCCACGATATGTATGATGGTTCCACAGCCAGGGTAAGGACTCCTTATGGGAATACCGGGGGGCTTTCCAGTGAAAGTTGTGGTGCACCAAGGATTGGCGTTTAGTCCATATCTTTTCATCCTGGTTTTGGACGAACTGCTTACAGGGGTAGGAGATTGGGCCCCTCAGCACTTGGCATTTGCTGACGATATTGGAAAAGCTAGTGACAGCAGAGAACAGATAGAGAAGGGACTAAACGTTATAAAAGGAGCGATAGAAAAGGGAGGGCTAAAGATGAACATGACCAAGACAGAGCATTTAGCTTTCAATTGGGAAGGGCAGGGAAATAACAGTAACGTACGTTCAAGGGGCAAACTGGGGAAAAAGGTGCAAGAGGTAAAATACTTGGGATCAACGTTCCAAAGCAATGGGGGGATAGACTTGGATGTGACCCATAGAATCAATGCGGGCTGGTTGAAGTGGAGACAAGCAAGCAGAGTCCTGTGTGATAGAATGGTTCCAATCAAGCTGAAAGGGAAGTTCTGCAGGGCAGTGGTTAGGCCAGCTAAGCTGTATGGATCGGAGTGTTGGGCAGGAAGGAAGAGCCACGTAAACAGAATGCAAGTGGCTGAGATGCAATGCGTGTCAAGAGCTGATAGAATCAGGAATGGCAATATTAGAGGTAGCAGCGTGGGGGTGGTGGAAATTGCATGAAAAATATGAGGGAGAATAGACTGAGATGGTATGCACACGGGGAGGAGTAGCTTGTTAGACCCTTGCCAGGAATGCAGGTGGTCGGTAGCACCTGGGGCAGACGTGGGAACAGGTGGTCTGTAGGGACATGGCAGCGTGTGGAGTGGACGGGGCCCTGGTGGGAGACAGACAGGAGTGATGGGCTAGAACCCGCCGACCACGTGAAGTGAGGTCCTTCTATAAATTGGTTCATTAATCCGAATGCACAGGGCCCTGTGCTATCGTTCGGATTGCACACCCATCACGCCAGCCCTGTCCAGGTTGGTTAGAAAAATACAGGTAACTTTGTGCTTTAGGAAGATACTTTCGTCACCCACGTGTGATTCATGGATGCAACAAACATTGACCACTTTTCACGATGAGACTGGGAAGTCGCAAAACGTGAAAGATATGGCGCACAAAGTTTATATTTCTTATTTTTTTCGTTTGAAAATTTTTTGCAACCCTTAAAATTTTGCGCCCGGGGCGGCTGCCCCCTTGCTCTCCCCCCCACGCTACGCCACTGGTTCATAGTATCTTTCACAGTGACGTAAGACATACACCACTGTGAGAGGCTCCCAACAGTCGTTGCCAAGAGATGTTGCCAGGTCCGGTGTCATCCTGGTCACAAACAATTATATCTCTGCCCAAATGTACCAAAGTACCAAAGTACTATGTACTATGGTCCGACGACTTGTTCGAATTTAATTCCAGGTTATATATTCTATGCTTATGGATATTTTTTTCGATGAGCACAATGAATTTAAAGCGATTGCTGACTACTGTTAAACATGACAACGATTTAGAGCTGTTGGTGATGCATGATTTGCAGACAGACTCAGTTGTTTTCCAAATGTTGATAACCCAATGGTGTTATCACCAAAACGAAGTTTTGGGCCCCTTCAACTACATCGGCCATTAGGGCTCGGTTTTGGGGTATTAGCGGTACTCAGTATTCCCAAGCTGCCGCCCATGTTAGTACTACTGGGTTGAGTTGCTTACCTTCAGTGATCTGACGTAATACAACAGCTCCAGGTGCTGATGTGGAGGACCCGCTGCCTTTAGTAATATGACCAACGGTTAACTCAGTGTTTTTCAACCAGGGCTCCACGTAATATAAGCATTCCGTGAGGTTGGCCCAAGGGTTCCGCCAATGGCAAGGTAAAATATAAAAAGAACAATGAAAACAAAGAAATCGAGAACAACTTTTGTCTGTCGAAGACAAGGTGTCTCTCTCAAACATTAGGCCATGAATTCAACTGCTCATGCTAACACACACACCTGTATCAATTAATATTTTTTCTCTGTCACTGTATGGGGTTCCGTGAAAGGTCTAAATGTTCCAAAGGGTTCTGCGAGAAGTCTAAATGCTCCAAAGGGTTCCGTTCCAATAAAAAGGTTGAAAACCATTGGTTTAACTAAAGTCTTGGGAGGTGATGGGGCTGTCGTTGCTTAAAACAAAAAGCCCCAAGTTGTAGTTTCTCAGTATTTAAACACCACATACTTAACCTTCTCCGTCATTGTATGTGTGATGGTCATAAAGTCAATTTTAATTTATTTTTATCATTTTTATGTTTCTAGGATTTCATTTTGGATGAATATTTTCTTCTGTTGTGCTACAAAAGGGCAACGTGTAGGACATCGCTGCTTGTAAAGGACGTCTCAGGGCCGCCACGTGCCAACTAATGCACAGCAGCTAACCATGCATTAGGAAACACGGTCGCGTCGAATGAAATTCAGCCCTGTGATGAAATTGAAGGCAGCCCACCGCTGGAATCACGTCCCAACAACAACATGATGCTACACTTAGCAATAGGCTCATGGGTCATTGCGGTAAGTACACAATCTTACCTTTGTCAGAAATATTCTTGAAATGCATGTGTATCAGCCCCACTGCTGTGGATTAGCTTCTTCAACCGTTTGCAGTTATGTAATTTGTGTTGTTTTAGTGATAGTAGGGCTATCAAGTGTGATGCATAAAGTTGATATTTCGGGGAACGGGTGGGATGTTATGCTCTGATAAACTCGCTGTAACAGGCGTAAACCTCCTCCTAGAAGCAGTGGCGTCCTCGCTAGGGTTGGCGTCACCCGGTGCGCCACTTCTTCTGCTTTGGTGTCACCCCTTTTCTTATGGTGCGAGTGGTGTCACCCGGTGCGGCCCAAACTTCCCCCCTAGTAACTCCACTGACAAGCAGCACTGGTTTCCAAGCATTTCTCTCTTTGCACTTTTCCATCAAGACTTTGAGATTAGGTCATAGTTCGAATGTTAGTTATAAATTGACATAGATCGACGGAACCATGAAGTCGTAAAAGATGGATTATGTGCCATCTCCGTGAGCACTATGTAGCTCTTGTGAAACCAGAAAAAAAAATACTGGAATGCTACAGTACTTCCTCCAGAGTATTACCAATTTACTGGATAAGGAACTTATTTATTTAATTCATTTTGATTTACCATGAATTGCAGAAATCTCAAACCAATCTCAAATAAGAAATTTTAAAGTTGTGGAATATTACACGCGAACTATAGATACAACTTCGATCCATTCCTCCCAGCAATATTTGCCAGAATTTCGAGTCTGGTGCCAGTGAAATACACGTGGTTGTTGTCGACGTATAGTATAATCACAGGCGACTTGTACGTTAAATTTAAAACTTGTGTGACTTACACAATCGCTCAGGAGTGATTTACAATGTAACCCGGGATATATGGAACACACGATGTAGTGGTTGAATCTATTATGATAAGGACCTCTGACGAATTTCCTTTATTTTTAATATTGTTTTGTTATACCTTAACGTCTTTAGGAATTACATATTTATGATTTTAAACCACAGACCGAAATATTCACGCCATAAATTGCAGGAGGTCGATGTCATGATGAACATTGTAATGACGATAGCTTGTGAGGATTGACAATCAGGTTTCTTGACTTGAGTTTCTTCTCTAAAATAGATAGGAAATATTTGAAATTATAGACAGCTTAGTTCGGTAATAAATTCTAATCTCATTTTCATAAACACTACTTTGGAGAATTCATGCGGTGTAATTTTTCGAAGCAACCAATGCATTCATTTCAAAAACTGTAATTTAAAATATAAGGAAAAATGGTTAGGAAAAAGTTATAGTAGATGTAGAGGGGCGTTCATTTCTTCAAACAGTTCTGAAATTTCTTCAGTAGTATTTTAGGAAAATGCAAAGTTGCATCATAATCATCATCATCATCATACTCTTGTCCCGCCTGTGGCAGGGTCGGGTTTCCCGGGGCATGCTTTGACTGGGGGCACCGCAGTCAGGCGTCTGGAACCCGCAGGAAATTAGGCTGGGTATGTCTGTGGAGGATGCCAGCCTACCTCACTTGTTCCAACATCACATTATGCAACCAAAGTAGGAACTTTGGCAGGGAAATGAATGCTCTAATGGTTAAAATATTGCATGGTGTCTGACCTATTGCACAATAACAATAAGCAAACCAAAACACACACATGTGGAGAAAATGCAAAAAGATAGGGGAATTTTTAACTATCACATCGAATGCCACTAAAAGATGAAGTATTTTGATGTACCACATCCCTATTCATAAAATTAAAAACAGGCCTTCAAAAATGCACTAGCTTGAGCAGCTAAGAGTGATAATTTTCTGAGCTGTACACCTGAAACAAAATCCTGCAGTAACAAGAATCATACCCATTAACGCAATTTGGAAGGCTTAATTTTAGGTATAGGGATATTTTTATATGAAAATTTTGCATCTTTAGCGCTATTTGATGTGATAGGTTTCCTGAAAAAGAAAACTACTGAACAAATTTCAGAACTGAACTGCGTTCATTAACTATAACCTTTTCGTTTTTGAAATAAAGCCACAAATGTCCATTCTTTCAAGGTTGTAAGCAACTTGTGCCACGTACGATTACAATTTATTTTGTCATGCACGTTGTATTTGTTGTTTTTTTTAATGCCGTTCTTGTTCTGTCACCGGAAATTACATGCCTTTCATTAGGTGGAATGGTGCTATTATTTTCACTTGCACCTTATTTGTGTGGAGAAAGACCTTGAGTTGGCGTCGCTCCATTAAATGCTTCTTGTAAATCTATTGTAGTTAAAGGAACAACGAACATATGTGATTGGTTTCATAGAAATTTTGGAACAAATGGTTTCATAGAAGAACTTAAACGTTAGTATAAGTCTTTTACCAAGTGTCTGTTGTACTACAACATTAGAAAATGAATCACTGTTTTACGCTTTCTGAGTGCATGCCCAGTGTGCATTTGCAAACGAACATTCAGCCAAAATTATCTGGTCAAAGTTGGTTCTTAGTTAATGTGTTGTGGCTAGATACTTGTCTGAGGATGCAGTTGGAAAGTCTTGGCACTTCCACTGGTAAATTGCATCTTCTTGAAATTGATACATGAATGTAGGATTACCATAAGTATCATCTCCTTGAGCCTCTGGCATTTTATCAGAACTTAACATGGCTACTGGAAACAGAAATGTGAAGTAAACTGAAGAAGGTAATTTTATTATTGAATCATTGTTCTGGACACAGTTCACAGAATCATTGTTCTAGACCAGGTTCTGGCAGGGTTCTACACGAAACTCATATTTCTAAACACAGTTTAGCGATCTAGAAGATTTCTATAGCATTTCTACTCCCATTAATGAAAACCCACGTCATCGTAGTCTGTTTCGATTGAAAGGGTTTGGTAAGTTAAAGGCGGATCCAGGGGAAGCACTTCAAAATCTGTGTCCTAATTATTATTAAATATTCAGAATCACATAGTATAGATCTAGCTAGCAATTAAAATAGGCCCTCTACTGCTCCTTAGACAATGTCTTATCTTCAGTGGTTTAGAAACTGCAGATTGGACTGGCAGTATAGAAATGGGAATAGCAAATGCAGAACTGCCTCATGATTTGCAAAGTGAAATCGTGCATCAGTTGAAATATGCGCCCCATTGAGGCACTGAAGGGGGAGCAATTGCTGTAGTACCCTCGGGAGAGCGGCAAATTGCACTGAACAAACCAGTGCTCATCTGACAACTGAAGTTAAGCAACGCAACCCCAAGTAGTACAGACATGGGTGGCCACTTGGGAAAACTGGGTACCGCTGATACCCAAAAATTCCTGCATTAGTGTAGTGTATGTCCAGTCTATGCATCAGAGCTAGTTGAAGGGCCATAAAACACCAACGAACAAACAACCTACCCGGATCCGCCCCTGCCCTACTAGCAATATTACATATCCATATGTTGTCAATCTGTGTATTGAATAGAAGCAATATACTATTGCTGAAGAACAGCAAGTCACTAATTTAGAATTGACGTGATAATAAATAAATAAATTCCCAATTGTCACAAATGTGATAACACTACTGATTTCTTCTTCTAACTGATTTTGAGTTCCATTGTTGCCTGATTGGCTGCATCTTCTTCAACTAATACCGTGCTACTGCATTCCCACTGACCAGCATCAATATCCTGAAACTCATTGATGGTCGTGACCGTCATGCTAAAATCTTTCACCATCACGAAATTTGCCAGTGGGTCAGTGAATGTATGTCTTCAGTAACGTCAACATATGATTCCTTTCGATGCCAGGTACAATGGACCGTTCTTGTAAAGTGACTTAACTACATCACTGTTTCACTTTCGGGTATCACGGTTATGTCCTTGGCAATAACGGTAGGATATTCTGTATTGAATATGAATTTAGTGCACATTAGGGAAGGGAGTTTAGGGCTCTTGATATTTACCCAGATCCAGCTTTATGACTCGATGCAAAGAGTTTCTCGTCCACAATTTTATGGAGTAGCAAAAGTGGCAGAAATGAAATGAGAAGTTAGTTTTCTAAATAGGAACGCCTTAACATGCACAATATCTCCCGATTATGAAAAATTTTCTGAATATTGAATTAATCGATATACTGCATTATCTTGCGTATAATATGCACCAGTGCACTATGCACGAAAAGTTTCAAGATTTAAGATATTATAAAAATCTCAATACACATGTATAATACGCTGGCTAAGTTTGTCAGTTGCCAGTTATTTCAGATGACGATTGTGAAGAATTTTTAGTGTTTTAATATTGGTATTGTTGGACATAACTGGACGTAATCATTTTTATTACAGCACTTTTTAGTCTTTTTAGTAGTACTCTAGAATTATTATATCCATTATTAATATACATATGTTTGCTATATAGGTAAATAAAGAGTTTATCCTTTTATTTCTTAGATGGTCAAAACGAATGTAATGTTAAATTTATAGTTAAATAGGATATTTATAAAAATAACTCAAAAGTGCAAATGAGGTTAATAAGCAAACGTAAGTCTCTTTTGTTGCTTTCAATCGATGATCCAGTATTATTTACACTTGCTTAGTGTTCCTCTGAAAAAGGCTCAAATTTTTACTCCTATGTATAATACGCACCAAGACTTTTACCCAATTATTGGGGGGGGGGGAACCTGCGTATTATATGTCAGATATTAGGGTTCGTATTCTTAGATCACTTTCTTCAAAAAAATTTTCTTCTCAGGAACTCTAGCTGAAGCCGTTAACTCATAGGTGAAGAAATCCTGCAGTGTGGTAGAGTTCTGCAAAGTCAACCAGAGGTTTGCAGAATAGCTATAGTGCTCGCCACGAAAGATGACACATGGGAGGTAGAAGGTAAGAAAGTTCACTACAAAAATTAGGGGTTTTGAAAAAGGTCAAATGGCAGGCTTCATTCATTAATGGCAAGTACAACTTCAATGTTTTCTCTATTTTTTGAAGAGGACTCATCCTTTGCCTCCCATCAATGTGTCAACTTTCGTGGCGAGCACTATAGTTTCACAACTCCAATGTCCAGCGACCACTTCATCAAAATCCTTAATTCTTATGCTGCAGTATTGTGCTTATTTGCAATTTCCATTCAAGTAACTGTACGTGAGACTCATGTGCATAGCGGAGTCTCTCTGTTGCCAGATGCAGTCAACAGACTAGTTAAAAAGCATTTAATGATCACGTCACTCTTGAGGAACAATGGCTAATTTATTGTGGTTGACAACTATTTCATTGGAAATAAGTCATGAAATATTGGAAGTCACTGAGCCCACATTAACAGGTTTATCTGAGGATTTTTTAAACTTCTGCTATGCAGGATTGTAGGTAAATTATCATGCCAGATGTCCAACAGAAAATATCCTACAATTCTTGGGGGGAGATATTCTATAGGGTATGTCCAAATTTCTGCTACATTTTATCTTTCTTAAACAGCAGAAGGGAAGCTACAGTATCTAATGTTTCCACAGGTAACTCTTTTACCAAAAATAGTTTTGTGATTGGTAATCTTTGAAAACTGGGGTTGCAACATCTTGCAGAACTTTGATATGATGAGTTACTGTATATACAGGGTGATTTTAAAGGTCATGCTCAAAATGAAGGGGAGGTGAAGGAGTAAAAAATAAACAATATTTACTCTGTAAAAGATTTGTTTTGAGGCTTTAATTATGGAGTTACAAGCATTTGATAGAGAAGTGTGCTGCATCCATTTCATCTTCAAAAAGTCCAAGGAGTGATTGATGGAGATTTTGAAAGACGTTTGAACTTTTGCCATTGGGTTACACAACAACAATAATCCTTATTTTGTCGACAAAATTTTATTTACAGATGAAGCAACTTTTAGTCGAGATGGTTACTTCAATTGTCATAATGACTATATTTGGGCAAATGTCAATCCACATGCTACTTTTGTGTAATGCACAATCAAATACAATTTTAAATCAACATGTGGGCAGGTATTATTGGTGATCATTTAATTGGACCATATCTTTTGTCACCAAGTTTAAATGGGCACATCTGCCTCATTTTCTTATGACAAGCACTCCCAGAACCTTTAGATGTTCCACTTGTGTTACAGCAGCAAATCTGTTCCAACACCTTCTTCACAACACATTCCCAGGCAGATGGATTGGCAGAGGTGGTGCAGTGGAATGGCCAGCCCATCCTCCTGATTTGTCACCACTCTATTTTTTGTGGGGTCATCTCAAAAGTCTGATGTATGAAACGCCAGTGAATGATCCTGAAACACTTATAGCAGTGAGTGAGGAAATTAGAAATGCACCATATGTTTTTGCAAATGTGCATCAAAGCTTTATGAGGAGATGCATGGCATGCAATGAGTGCAGGGGACGTAATTTTGAGCCATTGTTGTAATGGAAATCTTTTGTTCAAATCCTGCAGTGATTGTTATTTCTTCAGTTTATTTAAATCAATCAATGAATACCATAAATTAAAACAGTGTCTTTTATTATGGCAATGTTACCAGAATGTGTAATATGCATTGATATTTCAAAGAGTCACAATTATGATGCAAAACTATCAAATGCATGTAACTCCATAATTAAAGCCTCAAATCAAATGTTTTGCATTGTTTATTTTTTACTCCTTTACCTCCCCCTTCATTTTGAGAATGACCTTTAAAATCACCCTGTATAATCTGCTTACCATTGGCAGCACATAGGCTATCTAATCATCGTTATCAATTTTGCACCTATAAATTACAGAAATTCACATTGATGAACGTTGCCTTGATGTCAAATTTATTCTGTCCTATTATATCTTAACCATGCATTCATTTACCACAGTCCTCAGTGTTATAACAGACCTTGGAGGCCCACGTTTTGTAGAAACTTTTAAAGCATAACACTTTGTTGAGGAACTCTTGCCTGAAGTTGGCATTAACCAAAGTGAAATGCTTCCCTTTACAACTGCAGTTGCAAATCACATATTTTCATCTATGAAATCACATTCTACTGTTAGTAACTTAAAAGTCTGAGAAGTGTTGCTGTACCCAACAACAAAATTATGTAATATCAATGGTCAACCATCCAAGTGTTGCAAGTGCAAATTTTGTGTTTTGAGAAAACTGAATTTTTAAAGTTTGCAGTTGTGCTGTAAACTACCTGCTGTGTAAACTAAGCAATTTGTGCTGGATAATATTAATTGTAAATTCACTTAGGAAAAATGTGCAGAATATACTTTAGTCATCAGACAATATGAATCCACATTTAATCTATTTTTTTAATTTTTGCACTTAAAACATTTGCATGGTTTGCCATTCTTTTATTGCACATTTTCTTTTACCCTGAGGGAGGATAAAATGATGGCATATTAATATTCCATTGGGACTGAATTGCCATTGTTAAATACAGTCAGTACAAGAAAGTATCTGGACCCAGGAATAAAAATTGCATTTACACTACCCTTCAACAGGGACCTCTACTGTCTATCAAGTAGCTAGGACCTTACCCATTGAGTAACCTTACTATGTATCCCTATGCTGGATATTTTTGAAACCAGCTTATCATGTGGTACCATGACAAAATCCTGTTCAAAGTCCAAGAATACAACATCAAACTGCTTTCTGTTGTCTAAAGACTTTTGAATATAATCTATCAAACAAGCCATTTGGGTGTCACACAACCTCCCTTTCCTAAACCCATGCTGATTATAATTAAGGATGCCATTCATTTCCAGATATCTCATTATGGATGAGAATAAGATATGCTCAAAAATCTTGGATACTGTGCTCATTGATGAAACTGTTCTATAGCACTTAGGGTCTGCTGTGTCCCACAGTGGTCTGAATGTCAAATTTAGGGGGACATTGCTTATATATCAATGAAACAATCAGTGATACTTGTGACAGAAAGTCACATAATGGAATTATAGTTCTTAGAAAAAAAAATTTATTTAGTGATTAATAGCAATGCATGCATACACCTTTTGATATACAAAAATGTTACAATTACTAGTCAAATTCACATTCAGAAGAGTACACAGACTGTTGGTCACAACTTGAGGACTCATCTGTTTCCATTTTTCCTTCCTCATCCTCTTGTGGCATTTCAGGCACCTCAATCACATCAATGACATCTCTTGATAACCTACTTAATTTTTGCTTTGACAATGGCTGTATGTGGTAAATTATCATATCAGATGAAACCAAAAGGGGTTCTTCCAGTTTTCCAAGTATTGTGATCACGAAAATAGCAACATTCTTTATGTCTTGCTTCTAAAGCCTCTCCACTTAGCTGCCCAATTAGAAGTTGGAGAGTGTCCATAACATCAGCTCCATGAATTAGTATTTTATGAACACTAGCTGGCATTTTATACCATCCATACAAATTTGCAACTAATATTACTGTTTGATGAGCATATTGCCTGAACTTAGTGGCATTAAACTTGTATCCACAGGAAATGGCTTGTAAGACCACTGAAAAGCATTTAATAAGGCTTTCATTGACATTTGTTATCTCAGCACCTTTCTTTGGGTCTTGGAAAACCTTCTAGCAGTGTTGCCATCATTTGTGCTTCCACTCCCTTGTTTAATGACATCTACCAAAAGACCCATCTCACTATGACACTTTGAAGTTATTTCCTTTTTCTTCTTTTCAAGTGTAGTTTTATTTTCAGGCCCTTTGACTTGCCATATTTTCATGTCTAGTCAGTATGCTATAATGCACGATACATTCAAAAAATCAAATATGTGCATGTAATATAGACAGTCCATATTGGAATGCAGTGGTATTACATGGTTTTCTTAGTACAGCTTCAATATTATTCATTTCATTAGGTTTGTCTTGGCATATGTAGCACTGTTGAGTTGATACATTTCCTGCAAGTGTGTTTTCTACTTTTCCATCTAGCATTGTCTTTAATAAACAGTGCTTAATGGTAATATTTTTGCCATCAATAGATGTTGTGGTTGGTTCTAGTGCTGCAGTTTGCTTTTCTATATAGTTACTTTCCTGTTTTATCGAATGCTTTGTCCCCTTTATGAACTGCAATTTGATGGGGATGCAAAACCTTGTAGACAAAGCACAATGGTTTGTATATTGTTTTTCTTTGCTATTAGTTTGATTGGCACAATTGACTGTAAAGTGATTGTTTGTAAAGTGAATGACCAGAGCTTCCATCAAAGCCCCATTTATAAAGCATTTCAAAGATGTTAACATTTCCATCAATTGCTATGTGTGATATGACTGCACTTTGAATGGTGCATAAACGATGCACAGTATGGTCAAGCAAACTTTGCAACTTCACTTCAGCCATAGACTCTGTTATGTTCTTGTCTTTGAGATAACATTCTTTTTTTTGCTTTCAGAACTTCATAGTAAGATGGGTATAAATCACAGTTTCTCTCTTTTGCCCCCTGTCTCAGCCTTGTGTACTGTGATTTTGTTAATTTGGAATCCACTATTATTGCCAGTGCTTATTCTGCAGTATACTTCTTGATATGATATATATTAAACCTTTTCAGTGCTCTCAAGGAGCGAGGACTTGTTGTGGCAGCTTTATTTATCATATGAGCAACATTTCTCTTGCCCTTTTTTGAAAAGCATGTTTGGATTGCAAATGCAAGTTCTTCAGGGCTGTAGTGTGCAATCAAACTCTTTGTGTGTCTTCTTTTACTTCTAGTATTCAATGTGTCAAATGCCTTTGAAGAATATGAACTTGAGGGTGTTGCAGTAGCAATACTTTCCTTTAATTTTATGTCTGGGAAGCATAATTCCTCTCCAAGCCAGTCCTTATTGCTTGCTATAAAACATGTTTTTTTCCTTCCACTTGCTTTCCAATGAATCAAGAGTTTATTTGAAAATAATGAAATCTTATTCATAATTTTGTCTTCTGAGATGTTTGGCATGTTCATTTTAACATACTCTACCGTTTTTCTTCTTACAACAACAGTATTTGCATGAGACAAGAGAGATTCATTCAATAAATACTCATATAAATGCTTTCGAGTCACTGGAGATCCACTACCTAATGACAGAAAAAGTTAAACAATTATTTCCACAAATTTCAACACAGTAAAAGTGATCACATTATAAAGCTGGGTGAATTTTCTGCAAAATAAGCCATTTTGGGCCTGATACAAAGGGTTTTGTAACCCTAAGAACTTCTTTAAAATGCATACAAATCTTATTTTGCCCCAGTGTTTTCAAATGCTTGCATTTTATTCATGGTTGCATATAATTTATAAATAAATAGGTTTTCACTAACCTGTAGGGTTGGTATCCATAATGCAATTTCAAAAATATGATTAAAAATGCCAAAAAAAGTCACAATTCTAAACACTGCAATCTGTATCAATCATGAAGTCCAAAATATAGTGCCCTTTAATGCATCACATTCACAGGTCAATGTCTCCCCCTGGTGTTCACCAATTCACTATATTACAATTATTTGAAGCCAATCAAATGTTTCCTAACATCAGTGCACCAATTCTGCTTTAATTTGTGAAGTTTCGATTTTTGTCAAATGTCCCCCTAAATATGCAATTCAGACCACAGTATGTCCTCTGACTTGAAAATTGGTACCACATTAGTCAGTTTCCATGATGATAGAACAATGCCTGTGTTCAATTACTTTTTAAATATTTCTATCAATTAATAGCTAATTATCACAGAAAGTTGCTGCAAAATAAATGGAGAAATGTCATCAGGGCCCACAGCCTAATAAACCACTGATTTACTCTTAGTTGCTCAATTCCCCCACTAGTGATAATAACGTTGCCCATTCTGCCTGGGAAATTGCTGTCAAATACTAACTGGAAGTAATTTTTACCTCTTGCAAAGCTTTTTCAATTGTATCATTGAAAAAAATTAGCAAGCATAAGACCATCCTTAACTAAATTTCCTGATCCATCCTTAACCACTGTATCCCTATAACCCTCTTTCCTACACCTCTTTAGATACCCCCAGAATGTCTTTGAATTTCTCTTAAGCCTATCACCCAAAATGTTCTCATGAAAATTCTTATAAGCTTTCTTCATAAGCACTTTAACCATTTATGGGCCCCCTTATAAACCAACTCACTATTGATATCACTCCCTCTCCTAAATGCATTCCTAGACCCTTGGCTGGTTCTGCAAAGCTACCTTCACCTCCTTAGTGTAACATTCTGGAAATGTGTTATTCCTTATAGTCTTATTGGGGACAGCTAGTTGTGTGCCTGCATCTAAGAGGTCTAGTTGTGTGTCCGGAATCTTAAAGGGCTAGTTGTGTGCCTGCATCTAAGAGGTCTAGTTGTGTGCCTGCATCT
>JAAFCE010001036.1:59151070-59167472 GCA_013389805.1 Trigoniulus corallinus | reverse complement strand
GAGGTCTAGTTGTGTGCCTGCATCTAAGAGGTCTAGTAGTGTGTCCTCATCAACACCATAGGTATTAGCAATCTTGTAAAAATTATTTAACTCGTGTTCTAGGTATGATTTAAAATACATCCAATTGGCCATATTATATTTGTATGCCACCCTGCCTGTTGAAACCTATCTAGGTAACCTTTGCACTATCTCCACCCTAACCCCTGCATGTTCACTAATACCCTCAATACACTCTACATTATTGATAGAGTTGAGCACATTTATAAATACCAAATCTAAAATTCATCCTTTCTCATTTGAAGGCATGGTCCCAATCTGTTTCAATCCATTACATTACAGTTGCTCCAAAAAGAGTTCAGAACCCTTGATAACCTGGAATTTAGATTAGGCTGCATACTGCCTCAATACAACCCAGGTAAATTGATGTCCCAACCAAGAATTACTATTATTTGTTTTAAAATCGTGATTAAAACCTAAAAACCACAGCCACATTTGGTGATCGGAGGATGGAGGGACACATTAGACACACTTGAAAATGCTGGTTATTTGCACTTGTTTCGGGTGTTAGTGTTAAAGACGTTTGGAAGTATATTTGGAATCATCAACATAATCATCAACATCTCACCCTTATCCCACCTGCAGCGGGGTCAGGTCTGCAGGTTCCAGCCCTCCACTCCCTTCTATCTCACACCAGGTCCCCGTCCACTCTTCACACCGCCATAGCCTTGCGGACGACCTTCTCCCACGTTAACTTCAGTCTCCTCATGCCCCGGGTGCTCCCAACCACCTGCATTTCTGGTATGGCCCTAACAAGCTCCTCATCCCCTCTTCTCATTATGTGACCATACCACCTCAGCCTATTTTCCCTCATCTTTTCGGCAATGTCCACTACCCCCATGCTACCTCTAATATATGCATTCCTAATTCTATATGCTCTGGACACACCACTCGTGTACTGCAACATTCACATCTCAGCTACTTACATTCTACTTACATGGCTTTTCTTTACTGCCCAGCACTCTGAACCATAGCTGGCCTAACCACTGTCCTGTAGAACTTCCCTTTCTACTTGATTGGGACCCTCCTATCACACAGGACTCTGCTTGCGTGTGTTTCCATTTCAACCACCCCCATTGATTCTACGGGTCACGTCCGAGTCTACCTCCGCATTGCTTTGAAATGTTGATCCTAAGTACTTTACCTCTGCACTTTTTTAATCAGTTTGCATCTTGAACGTATGTCCCTGTCGTTTTCCTGATCATCCCAATTGAAAGCTAAATACTCAGTCTTATTCATGTTAATCTTTAGCCCTCCCTTTTCAATTGCTCTTCTTATATCATTTAGTCCCTTCCCAAATGCCAGCCACTGCAGGGCCCATTCTCCTACACCCATCAGCAGTTCGCCCATAACCAGGATGAAAAGATATGGACTAAGTGCTGAACTTTGGTGCACCCCAACTTTCACTGGAAAGCCCCCAGTGTTTCCCTAAGGCAGTGGTTGGCAAACTCCTCCGTCAGACATCAGCCAAAGATCAAGACAAGAGCCAAACATCAGCAATACAATGATTGAGATTTCTTTTGAGAGCCAAATTTCTTAAACTTGAACTATCTAGGTAGTAACACCATTATTAACTTAATAATGATCTTTTTTATTGATAAAAATCAAATTTTTGGAAATGGCTGGTTAGAAAAATACAGGTAAATTTGTGCTTCAAGAAGATACTTTTGCCACCAACGTGTGATTTGTGGACGCGTCAAGCACTGACCACTTTACACAATGAGACTAATGACTCACTCAACTCATGCATAAGGCTCTTCGTCCACTGACGCAGCGCATCTGCCACTCGACTGAAAAATAATCAAATTTTAGTTCCTTTTCAGTTGGATGCTAGTCTTACTCATGTTAATGATATGCAACGCAATGTAAAGGCAACTGGTTGGAAACGAGTTGCGTCGCAACTAAGCATGTCAGTTTCTTTGCAACTGTCAAGTAATTCACACCATTCACACAATGCTCTCTTCATCTGAACTACTCGGCCTCATAAGTGCAACTATTGCCAAAGAGCTGCATCTGTGGACGAAAGTGACATTGCAATTAACTTTAGTTGCATTGCATTTCAGTTGAGTGGCAGTTGCATTGTGGTAGTGGATAGAGGGCCTTAGTCAACTGTGCCTTCCAATCGCCACATACCGCCTGTGCCACATCTTCTGTCACTCGAACGATACTGTTGTGCATGCCTGTGCACCAACACAGTCATTTGTGGAAGAGCTGCATTCAAAAGCCAAAGAGCCGCAGTTTGCCGACCCCTACCCTAAGGTGTCCTTACCCTGGCTATGGAGTCATCATACATTTCCTGGGCTATTCGAATAAATCCTGGAAGGAGTATGTGAAGGGGTATACGAATGTCACATGGACTCAATAATGTGCATTAATGTTCTTGAATCTGGCTTGGGACCTTCACTTTTATTTGTGGCGATTGAAGCAGTATGGTGCATGCCTGGTATTTGCAGATGATGTGGGAAAGCTGGAGGGGTCCAAAGAGGATGCACAAAAGAATCTACAAGACACTAAGACATCAATGTAAAGAGGGGGGGTCTTAAGTAAACATGAAGAAGACGGAGTACCTAGCTTTCAATTTTAGTGGCCAGGGACAAGACGAAGAGATGCAATGTGGCAGTGAGGGTATACCAGCTGGGCAAGAGTTTCGTTATTTAGGATCAGTCTTCCAAAGTAATGGGGAGACAGATTCTGACGTGACCCATAGGATTAATGCCGGATGGCTGAAGTGGTGACAGGCAAGTGGAGTTCTGTGTGACCGTCGGGTCTCAATAGTGGTAAACGGCAAAGTTTACAGAACGGTCGTTAGGCCCGCTTTGCTTTATGGCTCAGTGTTGGGTAGTTAGGAAGAACCATGAAAGGCGAATGCAAGTGGCCGAGATGCAAATGCTGCGCTACATGACTGGGGTGTCATGAGCCGACAGGGTCCGGAATGATTACGTTAGAGGTTGCTTGGGGGTGGGAGACATCGCAGAAAAGATGAGGGAGAAGCGTTTGAGCTGGTATGGGCATGTGATGAGGAGAGAGGAGGGCACCAGGGGTAGGGGAAGACCAAAACGGACGTGGGAGCAGGTGGTCCAGAAGGACATGGAGATGTGTGGGGTTGAGAGGGACCTGGTGAGGGATAGGCGGGGGTGGAGGATTGGAACCCGCCGACCCGACCCTGCCGTAGGTGGGATGAAGGTGTGAGGATGATGACGATGAAGCAGTGTGGTCCAGCTGGCTTCAAATGTATACGAGCCATGAAATGGCTTCGTGAAGTCTGTATCCTTCGTGAATTACCTGCACAATCGCCTGATCTTAACGGCATGAAACACATATGAGGCATTCTAGAACGTTATGTCCACTGCAGAGTCCGCTCTAGATGGGTACAACCAGTACATCAATCTAGGGCGCCATTTTTTGATATGTTAAATACACAACTACAGTAATAGAAAATTTCCCCTATCGGGTTTGTCGTTCACAAAAAATTTACAATGCATAGCGTATTCACAATATATTTTTATATCTGAATGTTAAAATATTACACAATTATTAAAAAAAATTACACAGAATTTGTAAAGGACGCTGCTTGACCTTGCATTATATTCTTAAGGGGTGGCAATTTGAGCTTTTGTCCGGGGCGACGTAAGCAGTGGCGTCCCTAGGGTTGGCGTCACCCGGTGCGGGTGTCTCCCGAAAAAAGCCGCTTCTTCTGCTTTGGTGCCACCCCATTTCTCATGGTGCAAGTGGTGTCACCCGGTGCGGCCCGCACCCCCCCCCCCAGGACGCCACTGGACGTAAGCGCTAGAGCGGACCCTGGGGACAGAAGTATTCTCCCCTGCCCCTGGTGCTACCGACCACCTGCATTCCTGGAATTAACCTGACGAGCTCCTCTTCCCCTCTTCGCATGACGTGTCCATACCACCTCAGCCTAATCTCCCTAATTTTTTTTGGCGATGTCCCCCACAGGTGCTCCACATGCTCATTCTTAATGTTATCAGCTCTCAACATGCCACACATGTTCCACAGCATTCGCATATGGGCTCTTCCTCACTGCCCAGCACTCTGAACCATATAGCATAGCTGATCTAACCACTGTCCTGTAGAACTTCCCTTTTAATTAGAGTGGAATCCTTTATCACACAGGACTCCGCTTGCTTGTCTCCACTTCAGCCACCCCCTCCTCCATTTATTCTGTGAGTCACATAAGAGCATATCTCTCCATTGCTTTGGAACGTTGATCTTCAGTCCTTTCCATCTTGCAACTTTGTCATCAGTTTGCCCCTCGAACGTACGTCACCGTTATTTTACTGCCCTTCCCAATTGAAAGCTTAATACTCTGTTTTCATGTTTATAGTTAGCCCTCCCTTTTCTATTGCTCCTCTAATATCATTTAGATCCTTCGCTATCTGTTCTCTGCAGTCACCAAGTTATCCTATATCGTTGGCAAATACCAAGCACTAGGGCTGGCATGGGCTCAGTTCTGAACCTTGGTGTACCCTAACTCGCCCAAGGTGTCCTTTCCCTGGCTATGAAGCCATCATACATATCCTGGAGTATTCAAATAAACCCTTCTTCCACCCCCGCTCCATTTTTACAATACCCCCAACTACCTTCTTATTTACTACCACTTTATATAACTATAAAACGAACAACTATGACATTTGCGTTTGCTGATTACAATCCCAACCAAACATTACTTTAAATTGTACAGTGGTACCCCGCTTGACGAACGCCTCATATAATGAATGACCCCTATAACGAACACCGTCAAAAAAGCACGGCAGTATCGCATAACGAACTTCTTTCACATAACGAACGCTTGTTTAATATACAAAGTGAACTAGGAACTGTATAGGACAGTGGTCGAGAACCTGTGACCCACCGTGCAATTTTAAGTGGCCCGAGTGTTAATCAGATGATGTTAAAGGTGTAATAAAAGTTGGATGATGTTCTCTATTCCCTCCTTTAATAAACTTTATTCACTATTAATAATAACTTATTTTTATTCATAAAATTGAATAGTGCTTGCATCTGACCCATGGACAAATTCTTGGTTTTCTTTTGTGTTATTGTGACCCGTCTTCAAAATCGGTTCGCCACCACTGGTATAGGATGTCCAAGATTGTAGTAACTATAGAGGTATTAATCCAATGAGTTATACCAATGTAATGTAATAGAATGTCGCCTCCAGGATAGAACTAGTGTCCGTGGAAATCAGTTTGGGTTCATGCTAGGCAGGTCCAAAGTGGAACGAATCTTCATTCTGAAGCAGATGAGCATAGAGCAGCTAAGAAGGATCTCCATACCATCATTATCGATTTTGAGAAGGCTTACCAGTTTATTCGAATAATTTAGGATATGTACTCGTATGATGGTTCCATTCCACAAACAGGGTAAGGACACCTTGGGGAAAATACTGGGGGCTTCCCAGTGAAGTTTGGGGTGCACCAAGGTTCAGCACTCAAATCCATGCCTTTTTATTCTGGTTATGGACGAGCTACTGATGAGAGTAGGAGAATGGACCCCTCAATGCACGGCATTTGCTGATGAGCACTGTTCAACTGCACACTGCAAGTAATTGACTGCCTTCTCATTGCAGGGCAATTCCTAGTTTTTGTGAAGTATGAACCCCCAAAAATGGATCCTAGAGAGTTTTTGCTCATTAACAATCAGCACTGCACTTTGTTTTTAACTTCTTAACAATTTTCACAATTTTTCGTGGCAACCTGGAACGAATTACACAATACAACATTGAAATCTGTGGGTAATTGTGTTCCGTTCAACGAACACCCCTCATAACGAACGTATCGCTGGAAGGAATTACGTTCGTTAAGCAGGGTACCACTGTATCGATTTTTTTCTAACACCTTTATTTGTGCATTAAATTTTTTGTGGAACACGCTTAGAGAACCACTGGGATAGATAGTTGATATGGAATTCCTTATGCATGGCATGAGAGTTGTATAGTACCACTCTTCAAAGACAAAGGCAATGTGCAAGACTGTGGCAACTATAGAATTATTAAGCTAATGAGCCATTCCATGAAGCTCTGGGAGAGAGTAATAGCATGTTGTCTCCAGGAGAGAACTAGTGTCTGTGTAAATCAGTTTGGGTTCATGCTAGGTAGGTCCACAATTGAACCAATCTCATTGTGAGGCAGATGATATAAAAGGTCTCCATGCCATCTTTATCGCCTTGGAGAAGGCTTATGACAGTGTTCCACGAAAGGTAGTTTGGGAGGTATTATGTGAAATTCATAACTATCCTTACAGGTCATCAGTTTCTATTTCGCATGTTTTTATGGTTAATACTGTAGAATGGGAATCTAACCCTGGATTGAGTACTCATGAAAACAATGCAGCAACTTGGATGTTTACCATTAAATTTATCTTGCCCAGACTCTACGGCAGGTATAATACTAATTGGGACTGTGGTCGACAGTCAGAAGTTTAGAATAGCATGCAGTTCATCTTCTACATCACTTCACTTCTGCTTGTCTACTTTCAGTCCTTCTTAAAAACGTCCGATATGCTTTCTTGCTTGCTATGCTGCCCAGGGCAGGGTAGATACTCGATTCTGAATGACATGTTATAACTTACATAATACTGTTACGTTATGAGTGCATTATTAGACTATTGCATTATGAGGGGTTACATCCATGATTGAAATCAATGCTATACAGTATCTGGCCATATTAATGTGACTACCAGCTAGTATCTAGCTGCAGAGGCGTTGCTAGGGTTGGCATCACCCAGTGTGGTATGCTATGGTGTCACCCACTCTACCTGCTCTGTCCCTTCTTCTGTTCTGGTGTCACCCCTTTAGTCATGGTGCGAGTGGTGTCACCTGTGGTGGCCTGCACCTCCTTAGTTAAGGTATTGTCCTGTGGCAAACTGCTGCGACCACCATTGACCATGGACGGCCTGCCACACCATGAGAAAGGCATCAGAGGAGGGAACAGCAATGCTGGTGTCTTCTGGCACATGGGCCACCTGATGGGTATCGGAACTGGCCCTCTGGTTGGACATAATGCAAACATGTCTCAGAACCCACATAGAGCACTGTCTTGTCCAGCTTATGAATCATGAGAAACAATTTGTGCACACCCTGGGTGATGGCATGCCTGCCATAAAGGGTGTGCAACAACTGAATTACTAAGTGTTCAAAATTATTACAAAAATTTTGAAAATGATGGAAATGTCTAGTGGGCAAATTAATATGGCCAGGTACTGTAATAAAGCATTACAAATGAGGTGTATTCCACCATTACATAGGTACAAATACGTAGTAGACTAAAGTCATGCAGGCTTTGTATAAGTTGATTTCCTCAAGGTAATCGTGAAGCTCAGATCAAAACTGGGACCATCCGTAATAGTAGACTAATACCACACTTAAAAATAATATTCCTGCAAAATATTAATGAAGTATGCAAATGGAAAGTTGTATTATTTAAAATTCTTTTTATTGGATGTCGATGTCTGACTAGGTGATTGTCACTAGCTCAATGCGGGCCTGTTTAAAATTCCACAACTGAATAATTTACCACTCTAATTTGGACCGACCAGTAGCGATTTATAGTGTCACAGTATTAGTGGACCACAGAGTATAATATTTGCTATGAAGAAACCAGGGCCGGTCCTAGAGGTTCGGCCGCCCACGTGCAAAGAAAACTCTCTTGGAAGAAAGAAGATTATAGTGAAAATACATAACATTTCATCTATTTTACTATATTCTCCTATTACTAATAACAAATCACAAAATAATTTAGGTTAACACAATCAGGCCTTAACACAATTTACAAATTGTAAAATATTGGTATTAGATAATCATGAGAATTAGAAGCTCAAATTTATATGAAAGGAATATTTATTGCTACAACTAAAGAATAATAATAAAATGAAGAACTATAAACTAAAATATTTATTTGAAGGATAATTAATATAATAAAGTGAGTTAATAATAATTAAGTGGAAAAATGAAAATCCAAGACTAAGGCACCCGTGCATTAAAAGTGCCTCATCTTACATGAATTTAAATCAACAAAAACAAATTAACAATTTAAATCAACAGCGAGTTGATGCTCAGTTGATATCATAGCTAAAGAAGACAATCTATCCTAGCTCATAGTAGATCACAAATAGTTGTTAATTATTTTTAATGTTGAAAATGACCATTCATTAGAAGCTACAGTGACTGGCAAAGTTAAGAATATTCTTATTGCAATACACAGGTTTGGAAATGTGGAATTCAAATTGTTTTCATGTATATATGTTAATATATCTTTTGCATCCATATTCATTCAAATGTATTTCAAAAGCAAGTTTTCAGTGCAAAAGCAAGTTCAGATTATTTTTTATTATTTTTAATGTGGATTTCCCTGATTTCATGTCATTTTAAAATTAGTGATAAATGCTGTCAATCATTAACCCCATTAATATTATCACATTTATCTGATGTTCCATGAAAAAATCTACATGGTGCACAAAATACTGAGTCTAGTGATATTGAATACAAAAGCCACTCATGGAGTACATGTTCCCCATTGATTAATTTTCTATAATAGTATGAATCAGAAAATCTTATAGAATTAGAATCTCTAAGATAGTCAAAATTCCAAACCTGAGACGGATAATTTTTTATTAAAAATATGATGTCATTATGACTTAACTTTCCTGGCCATTTTCCAGGATCTCTTGACAGCACCAACACGTCCATTATAGGCACACTACTTGCACAGTCTATTGTACTATTTACACCATCAGTTATTTTTCCACGATCTGCACAGCCAGTTATATTTCCACTATTTGCATAGTCAGTTATATTGCCACTATTTGTGCAGTCAATTAGAGCCATACTAACTGAAGATGAACCACTTAGTTCTTCCTCTTCATCACAGTTTTTGATATCCTCTTTTATGAATTTTAAAAGTGATCCAGCATATTTTTTATTTTCTTCTAATTGGGTTCCTTTTTAAGTCTATATTGTGCACCTGACAAATGCTTATTTTTTCTTTCTGACATTATTTTATTTTATTATAATGCAGATTTTTTTGTATTTAATAGAAATGCACATGCACTAGGCTCTATCTCCAATAAAAACCAATAACAACTGATTTCTTTGACTCAGTGGTTCAAATAGAGATTTTGAATAAACCCTATCTATAAATGGATTGTCTGAATTTGTAGCAAGATCAAAGGGCAGGATCAAAGTCATAATTGTTATTTTGTGGGGGCTTTTAACTACAATAGTCTCTGATTGGCTTCCAAGAAATCATTCTTTTGTTTTAATTAATGTCTACCAGTACATGGCAAAAGTTACCATTTATTTCAAGAAAACTTTTCTTTCAGGAAGCATTAAAGCATTAAGGCCCCTTTCACATGCAGTGTTAGATAACATGAGATTTTGTAATGTCGATTGAGGAAGACACAGATGTGAATTGGTGCTTTCACATTGAAACACACATTTCGAGAATTTGGCGATTTTCTAGTGGTTAGCACACACATTGAAATACAAGAAACTGAATTGACCTTTTCACATCAACCAGCGTTTTCACTGTAGGTTTTCATTTTTTGAAAGAGGGAATAGCGTTACAGAGAAGCCACCATGATGGCAGTCCACCTCCAAAATCGCTTACATGTGAAAGGTTGTAATGCAGCACTAAATGCACCAGTAACTGCTGCATGTGAAAAAGGCCTAAGTTTGGTATTATATTGAAGTTGAAGAAGGCAGGTGGCCGCTTGCATTCTTTGCACACTTTGCACCTATGGACGGACCAGCCCTGCAAGAAACGTACCTATAGAAGCACTTTCGATCAATTCAGGTTATGTTACCACAATACTGCAATCTACTTGCTTTTCTGCTTCCCTATTTGGACAAGATGTTCTGTATGGAATTTCTCAATACATTTATAACCACCCTGATATAATCTGGTATGAAGAAACTTACCTGACGTAGCTGTTAAGGCCAATCCAGCTGAAGTTGGAAGATGACCTGTAGTCACTGCAAGAAATAAAGTATAAACTTGTTTGATAAAATTCTCTTGATGAGGCTATAGTTGTACACTGCATCACTAGCACTTACCTATTCTGAGATTCATGCTGATGTGCCTCACCCCTTCACTTTCAGCTACCGTTTGACTTCCACAGTCCCACTGACCAATGTCAATATCTTGAAATTGATTGATAATAATGCTGCACTCTTGCACCACATTATCATTTTCTCGTGCATCAGCGAATCTGTAGCGTCCCATGATGTCCACGTAACAACCTCTACGACGTCATGCACAATATACTCTTGTCGAAAAATGGCAAAGTAAAACCAATGATTGACCTGGTGGTGCTAGTGCAGAGTTGTATACATTTACAATAAGGTGTTGTGGCTCTGAATGGACGATTTAAGTTATGTAGATTACGAACATTAATTGAGAGTAATTTTAAGATTGTTGCTGATCTCTGGCCCAAAAATCCCCTAACAGCTTAGGGGTTTACTGTAAACTTACCTCACAGTTAACCTGACAGTTGTGAAATGCAGTTCTCTGTGTTTACTGTTTGCATAGGTTTCACAGCTCTGAAGTCTGACATCAGTATTCTTAAAATGGTTAATCCTTATGCTGCAATCCTTGGTGTTTTTGCCATTCACATTTAAGTAATTGTATGTGCGACTGATATTTACAATAGAATCTGAATGTTTCCAGATGCACTCAACAAGTGTTTCGAAGTAACATGGAAGAATGACGTCACTGCCTTCAGGAACTACTTCTGATTTTATTTCCGTTTTAGATATTTCATCTAAAAGATACTTGAAATCAGTGACATGCTATGCTGATCGTTGTTTGAGATACAAATTTCCAAGAGAGTTTTTGAAATACTATTTGTTGAATTGTCCCTTCGATATTGCCCTCTAAAAAAGTGAGAAACCCTAGGTGGATGTTTACTTCGGCAACACAAGCCTTCCCATTCTTGCTTGTAGCATATCTGTCAATATAAAGTTTACTCTTCATTATTTGCATCTGTAAATATTATTTTGTTGGGCTTAAAGTATTTTTATTGGAATTCCTTACCCATCCACACAATCGCTGCAGTCATTCCTAGTGTTCTGGCAGCAGTGGCATAGCCAAGGGGGGGGGGGGGGTTGGGGGGGTTAACCCCCCCCCCTTGTGCCCATGTGCACTAGCTGAAAATATAAAGCAATTTGACATCAAATTTTAAATTTATTATCATGTACTACCAATCTATAGTACAGTGCTATTAGCCTCTATCCAGAGCAAGCGTTATCACCTTCATAGATCACTGGAATTGAATTAGTAGCTCTTACAATTTTAAAGTAAATGGCAAACATTCAAATAATAATGTAAAGCAAAAAAACTTTTATCTTATTTTGAAGAATGATCAATGTTAAGCAATAGGCATTTTTGGTGCTGTTGAAGAGGAGGATTAGTTGTCCTATCGATTATGGGATTATTCTTGATTTGATGACTGTAATAAACTTCTCAGTATGTCATATTGTTAAAAGAAAACAAATATAAGAAATAATATGAAATTCTTAAAAATTACAATGAAATGAATTTTTGTTTTTCTTTTATAAACAGTTTTTTTAAAATATATATCATAACTTGAGTTGCAAGGTGATAGGCATCATTCCTTTGTCAATGTTTATAAATAATTCCTTTGTAAATAACTTTAAAATAAAAATAAAAACTGCATGCCATTTTAACAATTTGACATACTGAGAATTTTACTTCAGTCAACAAATCAAGACTAATCCCGTAGATGATAGGAAAACCACTTATCCTTATCAACAGCACCATCTTGGGAAACATTGCATTATTTTTCAAAAAAGACAAGGATTTTTGTGTTTTTTGATAGATATTATTTGAGTTTTTGCTATTTGTTTTTTAATATTGTAAGTTACTAATTTGTGTTTAAAAGTTTCCAGTGATCTACCAACAGGACCTCACAGAGAAAAGAGAGGAAGACAACTACTGTGATTTGAAGGTGTTCAATTATCTGGGCCTTGCACAGGAAAGAGGAATACAAATAATTCTATCATCAGGACCTTGCAGAGGAAGGATACAAAGATGACTGCTCTGGATAGAGGGCAATCTATCACTAGGACCTCACTGAAGAAGAAGACGACTGCTGTGGATAGAGGGAAATCTATCACTGGGACCTCACTGAAGGAGACAATGCCTGCTGTGGATAGAGGGAAATCTATCACTGGGACCTCACTGAAGAAGAAGACGACTGCTGTGGATAAAGTGAACGTTAACACATGAGAATGTTGAAGAAGAGAACAAGCAGTGCTGGAAATATTTTGAAATATTTTGAACCCAAGCGCATTTATATTACAACTAAACCATCTGATATTTCAAAATATGAGTCTGATTCTACCACAGACGTTTCAGATTTGATAGTAGAATCAGAGAAGGGAACAATTTCTCCATTCATGATGGCAAGTTCTGAAGGACAGAATGCAGCTATGCTCACAGATCAAGATAATTATCAGGTTAAAGGACATCCTAATGATATTGGGTGCTATATTGGCATGCCACTGACAGAAGACAAAAAAATACAACTTTTGGATGACATTTGGATGCCAGACTATCAGTACAATATGGTTGTCATACTCTGATTGTGAGCAAGGAGCATTCTGTAAATTCTGTGTTTTATTTGGACCAGCTGGAGCTGGGAGTGGCAGTCAGCCATTAGGTCAACTGTGCAAATCAAGATTTAATAAATGGAAAGATGCAAAGGAATGTTTTGATGGTCACCAGGCAACAAAGTATCACCAGAAAGGCATTGAAGCAGCAAACGTGCTGACCTTTATTATGTCTGGTGAAAGAAAACCAATCACAGTTCAGCTGGACAATGAGAGGCAGCGACAAGCTTTTGAAAATAGATGCCGAATAACTCCAATTATTGACACAATTTTGGTTTGTGGCCGGCAAGGATTGAGTTTGAGGGGTCATCATGATTCTGGACCAATGACCCTGGAAGAACCAAGTGAAAATGATGGCAATTTTCGTGCATTATTACGATATCGGGGGAGAGTTGATGGAAACACCAAAAGTTTACTTCTTTTCAGTGCTGGTAATGCTCGTTACACCAGTCCAACAATTCAGAATGAAATTATTGCAGCCTGCAACAGTATAATTCTATCAAAACTTGTTAAGAAAGTGAATGATGCTGGATGTTTCTCCATTTTAGCTGATGAAACGGTTGACATCTCTGGAAAGGAACAGCTATCACTATGTGTTCGATATGTTGATATGCAAAAAACTGTTGTTCGTGAGATATTTCTGCAATTTGCACTTCTTGAAGAAACCACTGGGAAAGGAATTGCAACCAAAATACTTAATGAACTACATTCTTATGGTATAGACTTGAGTAAAATGAGAGGACAAGGCTATGATGGAGCTGCCTCCATGAGTGGGCAGTTCAATGGTGTACAAGCACACATTAGATCTCAAATACCAACAGCAATATATATCCAATGTTCTGCACACAGCTTAAATCTTGCAATTTCAAATGCTTGTGAAGTACAAGCTGTCTGGAACTGTTTGGGAATAATTGGAAAAGTCTATGATTTCTTCAACACTCCGAAAAGACAAAACATATTATCCTCTGCAATACTTGAGGTCTGTTCAGACTCCAAAAGAACCAAATTAACACAGATGTGTGCAACAAGATGGATTGAAAGGCACAATTCAGTTTCATCTTTCCTGGAATTACAGGATGCTATATTTTCTGCTCTGGGCGATATTGTTGAGTGGAGAACACAAATTCATCACTTCAAGCCCAACTGCAAAGAATTGCAAAAGGTAAACATCGATCTTGAGGAAGCAATGCATTCTGCAGAAGACATCATAGATGAAGTGAAGTATTTGCGTGAAAATGCAGATAATGAATTTAAGAAGTTGTATAGTGCTGTGTCAACTCTAGCTGAAAAGTATGAATTTTCATTAAAGAGACCATGAGTAACTGCAAGACAATCACACAGATTCAATATTCCAATCAATTCTGATGAAGAATACTACAAGGTTGCAATCTACATTCCTTTTCTAGATTCTTTTATTAATCAGCTCCAAGCCAGATTTGTAAGTCACAAAAAAATACTTAATGGTTTCCAATGTCTTCTCCCTAAAATTCCAACCAATATACCATCTGAAGAACAGCTACAAGATATCCAGCATCTGGCAAAGTTTTACTCAGATGATCTTGATTCCAATATTGACACGGTTGTTGCAGAAATCAGGTTATGGTATCGTCGTTTGTCACATTTGGAGAGCAACAACCTTCCAGAAAATGCTTTAGATGCACTCATTATCTGCAATGCTACATTGCAACCTAATGTTCGAAAGTTGCTCCAAATCTTGGCAACACTTCCAATATCAACATGTTCCAGTGAACGTTCTTTTTCAACACTTCGTCGTCTGAAAACTTATCTCAGGAATACCACCAGTGAAGCAAGATTAAATGGATTAGCACTGTTAAACATCCACCATGAACACACTCCTACAACAGAAGAAGTCCTTGAAGAACTACTTAAAAAGAAAAGGTGATTGGATTTTGTCTTGTGAAAACTTGTGTATTATATTCTTTGTCTGATATAGTCACAATAAGTGTTGTCAAATTTGAATAGCAAAATTAATAAGTATTGACGTTGCATTTTTGTCTAGTTTTTTCAAAGTAAAATAAAAGTTGCCTAAGAACAATTGGTTATCATGGATCAGTGAAGCGCAATATATGCTATTGGCAGTCATATCCCCCCCTTCAGAAAATCCTGGCTACGCCAGTGCCTGGCGTATTTTATGAATATATGGCGTATTTTATGAATATTTTATGAATATAGAGACTACCTATACAAATCCAGGGTGGCAATGTGACACCAGCGGCCCCGGGACCAGCTGTATTGCATTGGACACACTAGTTCTCGTGTGTTCACTACAGTTAAGCAACGCAACCCCAGCTAGTACTAGCACGGGTGACCTGTTGAGAACAATGGGTACTGCTAATATCCAAAAATCATCGTAATAGCGTAGTGTCTGTGCAGACTGCATTAGTGCTATGCAGTGGATGGTTGTAGTTGAAGTGCCCTAAAACACCAACGAAACAAAGCCAAGTGGCCTCTTCCCGTTCAGGCGCAACCATACAGTTTTAGTCAGTGTTTTTTGATCACACCAGTTCTCACCTGACTACTGAAGTTGAGCAATACAACTCCACCTAGTACTGACATGGGTGGCCGCTTGGGAAAATTGGGTACTGCTGATGCCCAACAATCGTTGCATTAGTGTAGTTTCTGTACATTAGAGCTATGCAGTGAATGGGGCTCTAATGACCTTGTAGGTGAAGGACCCTAAAACACCAATAGAACAAAAAGTTGTGCTGGTGTTTACAGCTAGGAAATTGGCAGCCTTTAAATTGACTATTGCTTTAAAATGATTAGCAATTGAGCTTTTGATTACCTTTGAGTTGAAACACCTCCACATAAAACTTCTTCATGACGCCATCAACGAATATTTTGATGCTCTCCATCAATTGATCAAAGACGTCACATTTTGATGCGAAGGATTCATTCATTTTTGTTGTCAGATTATTGGTAGTTTCTTGAATTTGCTGAGTTGCACCCTCTTGAAAGTGCCGAAGTTGGTCAAGTTGTGCTTTAGTTACCTGTTCGCTTATTACTCGTGTGAAATAGTCCTTTAAATCCTGAGTTATGGCTTGCTTTTGACCTACTAGTTGACTTTGCATGGAATTGATAATGGTTTCGTTTTTGATCCACTGGAATTGGAGGCATTTTACAAGTCGTTGAAATTCATGGACTGTTGGGACTGCTTCGTGGAGATTGTAATCATTCACTTCCCGTTTATCTTGCAAAAATTGGCATTTTGTCGTATGGTCCTAGTTCAAAATAATTGCACTGATGAATATTACGTTTTATGGAATGTATAATTTGTCTTGGGACCCACCATAGAAGATTTATACCACCATGCTCCTAATACTAATATGGTATTAGGGAATTTGGGATGACTATATTAGGGGTGGCTGGAGGGTGGGGAACATTGTGGAAAAGAAAAGCGATAATAGATTAAGGTACACTGGTCGAAAAATTGGGGGATATTGTGAAAAAAACGTAAGAATGCTGCAATAATGTACAAGAGATAAGTTCTTTCAATTACAAATTACTTTACATTATGCTATACTAACAGAAAAAGAGAGGACATGATCAGGCCATGTAGACGCTCAAGTGAAATTTTTTTGAGACATCCATATTTGTAGGTCTTTTGACGTAATATTGACTGAGCCCTTATTAATGTTTCCGTTTGGAATGAATTCCAGTTTCCGTTTGGAATGAATTCCAG
>JAAFCE010001036.1:59129845-59151060 GCA_013389805.1 Trigoniulus corallinus | reverse complement strand
TCCGTTTGGAATGAATTCCAGTTTCCGTTTGGAATGAATTCCAGTTTACGTGCGTTGTAATAGTATTATCTAACGTAGTTACTGAAATGATAACTTTGCAATAATCTCGACCTAAATCCGAGAGTGGCAAATTGCGTTGGACACACCAGTTTTCGTCTGATCACTGAAGTTAAGCAGCACAACCCCAGCTATAGCTGACGTGGTGGCCGCTTGGGAAAACTGGGTAATGCTAATACCCGAAAATCGTCACAATAGTGTAGGGTCTGTGCAATCTCTGCATAAGAACTATGCTGTGGACTATGCTTTGCTTTAATGACCTAAGTAGTTGACGGCGCCCTAAAACACCAACAAACAACCTAAATCCGATTGAGAGTGTGTGGGATGCACTTGGTAGAACAATTGCTATTCTTCATCCACCTCCCACGAGTGTAGAACTGCTTTTATACCGGGGCGGTTACGGCTGTGGATGGGAATCATGAACTGTCTCATAATTACCGCAAAATCTCACATAGTGCCCGCGGATTATACGTGAAACGTAGGGTCATTTAGTGCGGACTATATATGGGTGCGGACTATGAATGAAACCCAGGGCTCTCAATGAAACCTGCTCTTCATTTTCTGAACATTTTATTACACTTAACACGATTTTACACAGTACGTTCTTATTTCTATGATAATGCAATATAAAATCTTTCACATTTCAATTTCATCGTCAGGGCAATCTGACATTTCATGTTCAAATTCATTTGATCCCATTCCCCCTACAAGTTGCGCCACTGGCTACAGTAGGAATTTGAAACAGCGGACTATATTTGAGATGCGGACTATATTTGAGGTGCGGACTTTACGTGAGATTTTACGGTACCTCCTGTACGATTACTACCTTTGTACACACGCTGTGGTGAAGAACGCACGCGCCTTGCTACGGGAACCATATTTGTCATGTTTTTGTGACCTTTTGACCAGTGAGAGACTATGTGAATTTCTGCCGATACACTTCCTCCCCTTTAATAAGACGCGAGCGGTTAGATTTCAGGAGCTCTCTCTGGAGCCCCTAGCTGTTTGTTTGTTTGTATGCTGTTTGTCTCTTTTACATCGTCAGGGAGAACTCTTACGTTCCGCCAAACTCCATTACTGTTATACATGAATTTAATTGGAGGGGGAGGCCAAGCTGCCATAACAGGTTTCCCTTTAAGAAGCTACTTGTAAGGGGTAGGGTAAGAAGGTTTGGGCGGGAAGAGGGGGAGAGTGAGAGGGTGGGAGAGGGTAGGGAGGTGGAAAATGTGGGGAAGGGGAGGATGGGTGGTAGGTGCGAGGGGAGTGAGTAGGTAGGGTTAATAGTATTGGTGTTTCCTCATACTAAAATTGTATAACAAAGAGATCATAACTTTTCGTTTGAAAACAGCTCTGGTCGATAATAAATCGTCCAGTGTGAGATGAGCCTCATTAAAATCTTTCATCCCTAACTGGATTGCTGTCTGCATTTCCATTTCTACGTTAACCCATTAACTGCCAACTTTTTCAATTTTAAAATTTTATCAGAACTGAATTCTCCTCATGTTTCTAAGCAGAGGCGTACCGAGGGGGGTGCAGACCGCACCGGGTGACACTATTTCAGGGGGTGACACTATTGCAAAGTTGCAAGAGTAGTATTAATAGGAGTATGTTACACTATCGGGTTGGTGTAGCCAAGTTGCATTGGACACAACAGTTAAGCAACGCAAATCGGTAGTTGGTAGTTGGCAATGCAAGTTGGTAGTGAACCTTGGGTGCTGCTAATTTCCCCTTTCCTACGCCCCCTACACCTAGCCCCTCCTCACCTGCGAACAGCCTCCTTAGGATCAACGTTCCAAAGCAATGGGGAGATAACTCTGATGTGACCCAAAGACTCAATAGGAGATGATTGTAGTGGAGACAAGCAAGCGGAGTTTTGCAGGGCAGTCCCTCATTCCTATGAGGGATTTCCACATAGGAGCGAGGGAGAATAGGTTAAAGTTGTATGGACAGGTAATCAGAAGAGGGGAGGAGCTCCTTAGGTCCATTTCAGGAATGCAGATAGTTGGAAACAGCTGAGGCAGTTGAGACTGAAGCAGACGTGGGAGCAAGTTGCCCACAAGGACATGGCAGTGTGTGGGGTGGATGGGGATCTGGTGGAAGATAGGCAGGAGGGATACCTGAAGTGGGATACCTGATTTCCACTAACACTAATCCTATCCCAGAGGCGACATTCCATCACACTCTCCCACAGATTCAAGGTGTGGCTCATCAGCTTTATACCTCTATAGTTACCACACTCTTGGACATCCCTTTGCCCTTGAAGAGTGGCACTATCCAACTCTCATGGCATTCTATCTCTGCTGGCTATCCTCCTGAGAAGTCTCCCTAGCCACCTGATACCTGTCCTCCCTAGGCTATGCCACACTTGAATTGGGTGTTCCATCTGGGCCTACACCTTTTTGACCTTTCATTTTCCTAAGCGCCCTGGTTACACAGTTCACCATCCCCTGCCAATGCTGGATAGGTGGCAAGGTCCCCATTTTCCCCTGCAGCATTCACGAGGATATGGAAGCACTCTTCCCACCTCCTCTTTGCCTCCATCAGGGAGAGTAGGACCCTACCTCTGCTATCCTTCACTGTTATAGCCCGGGGTATATCTTTAGCTGCCCTATTTCTAGCCTTGGCCAGTTTGAAATCCTCCCCTTCCCTTGTCCATAACTGCTCATAGAGAGCCTCATACTTCTGGTGCTTGGCCAGGGCAATGATCCTACTAGTGCTGGTATCAGCCTGCCTATATTGAGTCTTCGATTCCTGGTCCCCTGTCTCCTGCCAACTGTGGAAAGCAGCGTTCTTTTGTTGATGGCTGCTTCTACCTTCCCCTTGTTTCTCTGGACTGTGGCTCCTACTTGACCCTGCCCTAAAATGGCTTTCCCACAGGTTCTAATTTATCTGGAGACCCTGCCCCGCACTGCATCCACTGTCCCTTCTCAATACCAGTCTACCTCCCTGTGCACTTTGTGGGTAAATCCCTCCGTTTTGGTGGGTAGTTTCTGCCACCTGATGGCCTGCTCTCCTTATGCCTTGCCTGCCACTTTCACTAGGATTTGGCCCATGGTGACATTCTTTTTGGAACTTTTCACTCAAGAGTGCCCAGCAATCACGAACCTCTACCCTATGCCACCCTCTAACCATAAAGAAATCTATCTGTGATATCCGTTTTAGCAACTGGAATGTGATTATGTGGTGCTTGTCCCTCTTAATAAACCACATATTTGCTAATGCAAGGCCTGTGTTGAGGATGCACTGTCCTTCTATGCTAACTGTTCCTACCCCATCCCAACCCCTGTGACTGTGGAATGCTGATGGCGGCGGCCTGGGGCCTGCTTTCACACCCCGGATGGCTGCTGGTGGCGCCTGAAACGTTAATCTAAATACATTTGAAATGTACTGGTATTGGGAAGAGATAGTGGATGCAATGTGGGTCAGGGGGGATCACGTCAATTTGGCGCATGACAATTCGGCGTATGGCAATTTGTCGTAGTCAATTTGGCGTATGACAATTTGGCGTACATACACTTTCGGCGTATGACAATTTGGCGTACATACACTTTCGGCGTATGACAATTTGGCGTACGGAAAATTTGGCGTATGACAATTTGGCGTACATACAAACTTGGCGTACGACAATTTGGCGTACATACCGATCTCTTGGGTGCACACATTTGTTCAAAACTGCAACTGTCATAACCAGTGGCAGATCCAGGGTGTGGGCGGGGGGGGGGGGGGGCGAAGGGGGGGGGGGGGGGGGTTGAGCTAAACCTCACATATTGTGCAAATATAAGTTCATATATGCATGGGAGGGGTTGCAACCCCAAAAACCCCATTCTAGATCCGCGCATGGTCATAACAGTCATTGCAACGGTCCCGTATAACACAGTTGGGTTTGTTTGTGTTTTAGGGCCCATCGACTTCAAAGGTCATTAGGGCCCTATAACACAGTTATGGTATGCATTCATTATTCTATTACCTTGCAATGACTGTTGAAATTTTGAACAAATTTGGGCACCCAAGAGATCGGCATGTATGCCAAATTGACGTTCGCCAAATTTGTATGTATGCCAAATTGTCATACGCCAAATTATATATGCGCCAAATTGTCACATGCCAAATTTGTATGTACGCCAAATTGACTACGCCAAATTGCCATACGCCAAATTGTCATGCGCCAAATTGACGTAGACCCGGGACAGGGTTGCCAGAAACATTAGAACCTGTGGGAAAGCCATTTTAGGGCAGGGTCAAGTAGGAGCCACAGTCCAGAGAAACAAGCAGACATGGTGTTGGAATGGGAAGGTAGAAGCAGCCATCAAGCAAAAGAAGGCTGCTTTCCACAGTTGGTAGGAGACAGGGGACCAGGAATCTAACATACAATATAGGCAAGCTAAGACCAACACTAGTAGGATCGTCCTGGCCAAGCACCAGAAGTATGAGGCACTCTATGAGCAGTTATGGACAAGGGAATGGGAGATTTTCAAACTGATCAAGGCTAGAAATAGAGCAGCTAAAGATATACCCCAGCCTATAACAGCAAAGGGTAGCAGAGGTAGGGTCCTACTCTCCCCCCTGATGGAGGCAAAGAGGAGGTGGGAAGAGTACTTCAATAACCTCTTGAATGCTGCAGGGGGAGGTAGGGATCTTGTCACCTATCCTGAATTGGCAGGAGATGGTGGCGCTTAGGAAAATGAAAGGTTGAAAAGTTGTAGGCCCAAATGGAACACCCACTTCAAGTGTGGCATAGCCTAAGGAGGACAGGTATCAGGTGGCTAGGGAAACTTCTCAGGAGGATAGCCAGCAGAGATAGAATGCCATTGGCATGGCATGAAAGTTGGATAGTACCACTCTTCAAGGGCAAAGGGGTGTCAAAGGATGTGGTAACTAGAGGTATAAAGCTTATGAGCCACTCCATGAATCTCTGGGATAGGATTAATGTGGGTGGAAATCAGGTATCCCACCTTTAGCAGGGCCGGATCTGTGGGTTCCAGTCCTCCACTCCTGCCTATCTTCCTAGGCCCAGATGGAACACCCAATTCAAGTGTGGCATAGCCTAGGGAGGACAGGTATCAGGTGGCTAGGGAGACTTCTCAGGAGGATAGCCAGCAGAGATAGAATGCCATGAGAGTTGGATAGTGCCACTCTTCAAGGGCAAAGGGATGTCCAAGAGTGTGGTAACTATAGAGGTATAAAGCTGATGAGCCACACCTTGAATCTGTGGGAGAGTGTGATGGAATTTCGCCTCTGGGATAGGATTAGTGTTAGTGGAAATCAGGTATCCCACTTCAGGTATCCCTCCTGCCTATCTTCCACCAGATCCCCGTCCACCCCACACACTGCCATGTCCTTGTGGACAACTTGCTCCCACGTCTGCTTCAGTTTCCCCTGCCTCAGCTGTTTTCAACCATCTGCATTCCTGAAATGGACCTAAGGAGCACCTCCCCTCTTCCGATTACGTGTCTATACCACTACAACCTATTCTCCTTCACATGTGAAAATCCCTCATAGGAATGATCTTGCTCCCTCAACCTATTCATAGCATAGCTGGTCTAACCGCTGCCCTGTAAAACTTCCCTTTCAACGTGAATGGGACCCTCCTATCACATAAGACTCCACTTGCCTGTCTCCACTTCAATCATCCTCCATTGAGTCTTTGGGTCACATCAGAGTTATCTCCCCATTGCTCTGGAACGTTGATCCTAAGTGGTCTACCTCCATGGTGTAGCCAAGTTGCATTGGACGCACCAGATAAGCAACGCAAATCCATGTTAGTAACAACATGGGTGGTTGGTAGTGAACGTTGGGTACTGCTAATTTCCCCTTTCCTACGCCCCCTACACCTAGCCCCTCCTCACCTGCGAGCAGCCTCCTTCGGGTTTGGCCTGTTATGGCTGCTTGGCTTACTCCCCAACCCCGTAGTGCAACATACGTCTACTAATACTACTCTTGCACCTTTTTTACCAGTTGGCCTCTACTGGGAGGCCCCCAATATTTCCACAAGATGTTCCTACCCTGGCTATTACCCTTCTTCACTGACCTGGAGAAAGCTTGTTACAGTGCGCTAGTGTAGTGGCTGTGCAGTCTCTGCATTACAAATATGCAACCAAACGAGTTTATGTGAATCCACTAGCTGGACTGTGCCCCATACAAAATTCGCATTCATTTAAACTAAAATTCAAATAGGTGTACTGCTGTAGGAAAAGGTTGGATCTGAAACTTTGCAATAATGTCACCCGGTGCGGCCCGCACCCCCCTCGGTTCGCCTCTACTTCTGATGTTCACAGGAGCATGGGAGCTTCATGGTTGCATTGCTAATCTTCAGTGATCAGATGAGAACTGGTGTGGCATCCATTCTGAGTTAGGTTCTGTTACGATTTTCTTCCTTGATCTTGAAAAGCATTTATTTTTTGGGCTGCAGCTATTTATTTTCCAAATGGTACATCATGATGAATTTCAAGAGAGCCAGGCACCTCAGTGGGAAATGCGTCTTCTAATGTAGAGCAGCTGAGTTGCTTTGGACATACCAGTTCTCATCTGATCACTGAAGTTAAGCAATGCAACCCAAGTTAATACCAACAAGGGTGGTTGGTAGTCGACATTGGATGCTGCTAATTTCCCGTCTCCTACATCCCCTACACCTACCACCTTCTAACATGGAGCAGCCTCCTTAGGGTCTGGCCTCTTATGGCTGCTTGGTCTACTCCCCAACCCATTATTGTAACATACTTACATGCATACTAACAATTGTCGTTTTTTTTACTGGTCACAGTTCTACACTTTCAATAGGCCCATTATCATAATTAAAACAATCGCTAATTCTATGTGTTGTAAAAACTGTGAGCCTTTAAGAATTTCTTCAGGTTCCTTGACAGCCAAACAATTCCTGAATAAGTTGGAGTTCATATTTTACATCAATCTGAAGATAAATTTTATTGGCATACATCCTTGCACTGATTTAAACTACATGCCACCTTCCATGGTCCCCAAATGGGGCTTCGCAAAAAAGTATGATTTCTAAATGATTAACCTCAATAATCACCAGAATAAAAATACAAATATATACAAAATGCTTCATGTTTTCAAATAAATCAGGTTTGAAAGTTTAACTTGCATAATTTTTTGAAGAATGAATTTTTAAACTGCACAATATTTTTTACAATTTCTATCATGCCAGCCAACATTAAATGGAGTTACTTGGGATCTTTGAGAAAAATAACAGTCTGGTAGTACAGAAATCTTCTGAAAGGTTGTACAATAGGTATCATGACCATTTTTTAAAGAAAAAAGTGAACTAAACGGTGCCATATGGGGACAAAGTCAAAATCCCCATTTGGGGATCATGGCAGTTAACGGGTTAAACAAATCGTGTGAACGTGTCAGGCAAGCAGGGACCCAGTATAAGATATCCTCAGTGAAGCTAATGCAGTCGATCCTATTATTAACAATGCTGTGTAACAATAACAGTCGAGACATTTTTATGGAGTACTCAAGGGGTAAAGTCCCTCGTACATGACAAGTCATAGGTTGAGGATTAGGTAGTGTAGGGAAGTTTATAAACTGGAGGTTACTAGTTGGGGCATATATTACGTTACCACCACTTCTCTTGTCCCACAATGTGAATGATGTTAGGCGATCATGTGCTACCCTCGCCCTATGTCGGTGTGAAGGAGCACATGTTGCCCATATATTCAAACAATATAGAATTTTGGGGCGAATGACGACCCAAAATAAGTGACAATAAAGTTTGGGATATCTATGTATATCACCAAAACCCTTTATGGCCGCTAGGGACCTCTTTATATCATAGTACACGTGATTAGTATGGTTTTGAAAAAGCAGTTTAAAGCCTTTACCACCATTGATACAGTGATATTAGAGCCATTATACTGTGTGTTACTTTGTGTCCACACCGAAATAAATCCTTTCCTGTGGTGCTTGAGACATATAAATACAGTTGACTCTCTTTTTATGCCGGTTCTTTTCATGCGATTTCCAAGTTATGCGGTTTGCATTTGGTTAAAAAAAAATTTCGCCAAATATGCATACTGTATGCTTCTTCAGGAAGTAATGTCAGTCTAAGGCCCATGACACTGATAAAATCCACCGACCATTGTATTAGCCAGTCAAAGACGTTTTTAGTCTGTCAGAAATTAGCATACATAATAGGGGGTTCTGGCTTCGCACTTGTACTTGACACCTAACAATCATACCATTATCATCATACTCTTATCCCGACTGTGGCAGGGTCGGATCTGCAGTTCCACTTAACATGCTCTAAAATTAGAACTTATTTTGGAGGTGATTTGAACATTATTAACCATGATGATATAGATTATAGAAGAACTGCTGGTGGATGATGTCTTAAAGGACAATATTATTAAACTAACTTTAGGTGCAGACTGGTGTCCCCGCACACATTGCGGTAATTTAACACATACCTCAAAGTGTCTGCTTTCATGTCAAAGTGTCTCGCCCGTTTTCCATTACCCAGGGTTTTTTTAATAGAAATTTCGCGTTGATTCACACTCCACGTGTGCTCTGCAGAAAAGAGACAAATTCGGGCATCTGAATTCGGACCTAGATGGTGGGCACTTTGAGGTACTCAAAAATTGTCTCAAAGTGTCCCGTGGACACTTTGACGTGTGACACCGGTATCCCCCCACAGACAACCCAGCAATATCCCTGCATGTTCCAGACGTCTGACTGGAGTGTTCCCAATCAGAACATGTTCAGGGAACCTGCAGACCCGACCCTGCCGCAAGTGGGATACGGGTAGGACGATGATGATGATGATGGTCAAAACAAAAGTCTACAGAGAGTGAGAAAAATATGTTTGTGAAAATGTATCGTCTATATCAAAGAGATCTATTTCAAAGACAGTTATTTCGGATGATGAAAGTGATTTACAAACAGTTTGCAGATGGTGTATACCCTTACCAGATAGACAATTGAATTGAAATACAATTTTATTTAAGGTTCATATAAATGTTTTTCAGTTTTATGCGGTTGTACATTCATTTTAATTCGTTATTTCGGAGTAATGCGAATTTTAAAAATTATGGAACGTATCCCTCATTTTTCCATAGACTTATAGTCTCATTTTATGCAAATTCGTTTTATGCGATTTTCTGAGGAACGCATCCTCCACATAAAAAGAGACCTGACTGTACATGAATCTTCTCCTAATTTTGAACAAAGAGTGTATTTTGGATTTGTTGCCCTCTGAGAAAAGTATAACAGCAACCGAATTTATTAATGTACTAGGCCATTTTTCAGCATTCTGCGGGAACTAGTATGCTTTTGTTCCATTGAGATATATGACGGTCTGACAGTAATTTATGAAGCTTGCTTCCTACCTAACGTAGCGCTTCCTCCACAGACCCCAGGGCACAATCCCCGTAACTGGAAATAATGGAAAACTACATTTGTCTATGATTTACGAAATCTTGCTCCTGTTTGGCACCTGTGCCAAACGATTCTCAACCTTTTTTTCGTCACGGTGCACTTTTGATGATTTAAAAATTTGGCGGCACACTAAGAACGACACATTTCAGGGCACACAAGCGCGAAAGAAAAATATGCTGTAAGTTGTAAACTAACCCTATTCAAAAACTCGCCTTTGTGGTGCAGTGTGTAGCATGCTCGGTAAGTGTGGTTAGCTTTTTTGGGGTGAGGTAAAAGCCCTGAGTGCGCCTTTTTTTTTTTTGATAAGAAGTAAAAACGAGGTCTCGTGATGTGAACGATGGCATCTGCACGTGAAGGAACCCTCTCTAATTCGGAACGGGTAGAGGAAGCAAAATTTGCAGGTGTAGGAGCTCGCCCACCCCGCTTTGATGGAATGCCTCAATGAACAGTAGAAAGACTATAAAAAGCATAGGGGTTGCAGCTTTGGTCGGCAACCGATTGTGGGAAAACACTGGAATATATCGCCCTTGTGTCCACTCAAAGGGACAAGATGGGTACTCGACACTGCCATAGGCGGGACGTCACACACACGTCAGTTTGGTGTGTGGGGGCTTTAAGACTTGAATCATTTAATTCGTATAGTTATTTAACATTTTTCTGTCGTTAAGGCATATCATAGTGTGCCTCATTGGTAAGTGGACGTTCTTCATAAGTCGTTTAGTTCCATCTCTCTAAACGAAGATTCGATGTGTGCATGAGGCCTTGAGAATTTGCAAAATGAAATTCACTTTTACATACATATTTATTCAGAAGATGAATGATGATTAAACACAGTTACAGATGTCATTCAAATGCAGTAATATGGATTTGTGTTATAGGTCACATCCACGAATGAAATGAAGGATATAGAAAAATATTACAAATGAGAGTTGTATTCCACCATTACAATAGGTACAAATACGTCCTTCCTCCTACGTTGCCTTCCTCAAGGTAAACGTGAAGCTAGGAAGAAGACCAGGACCATCGGTAATAGTGTACTATAGTCACACTTAAAAATAGCATTCCTGCAAAATATTAATGAATTATACAATTAGAAAGTCGTATTATTTTGAAATTTTGCATTGGATATCCATGTCTGACTAGGTGATTGTCACTAGCTCAACGCGGAGTGATTTACAATTCTACAACTGAATAATTTACTACTCTCCAATTCGGACTGACCAGTAGCGATTTATAGTGTCACAGTATTAGTGGACCACAGACTATAGTACTGGTGGGTCGGCTTCTTTCGGGCGAGAGAGAAGCCGCGAGTGTGCCTTCTTTCGAAAGAGAAGTAAAACCGAGGTCCCGTGTGGGTGTACGATGGCACTTGCACGTAAAAGAACCCTCTCTACCACGGAACGGGTAGATGAGGCAAAATGTCCAGGTGTAGGAGCTCGCCCCCTGGCGTCGGTAGCATTCCCCAACGAACACTAGACCGACGATAAATAAGCGTATGGGTGCAGCTTTGGCCGGCAACCGGCTGAAGAAAAAACTATGTCGAATATATCACCCTGTGTCCATTCAGAGGGACAAATGGGTACCCGACCCTGCCATAGGCGGGAAAGGGTTAGGAGTTGCTTCGAGTTGTAGACTATAGTACTGGCTATGAAGAAATGTGCCTAAAGGAGCACTTAGGATCCATCCTGTTGACTGTAGCACAATACTGTAATCTACTTGCTTTCCTACTTCCCTATTTGGGAGAAGGTGTTCTGTATGGAATTCCTCAATACTTATACAACCACCCTGATATAATCTGGCATGAAGAAACTTACCTGAAGTAGTCGTTAGAGCTAATCCAGCTGACGTTGGTAGATGACCTGTAGTCACTGCAAGAAATAAAGTAAAAACTTGATTTCTGAAATTCTCTTGTTGAGATTATAGTTGTACATTGCATAGCTAGCACTTACTTATTCTGAGATTCATGCTGACTTGCCTCACCCCTTCACTTTCAGCTACCGTTTGGCTTTCACAGTCCCACTGACCAACGTCAATATCTTGAAATTGATTAATAATAATGCTGCAGTCTTGCACCATTTTATCATTTCCTCGTGCATCTACGAAGCTGTAACGCCCCATGATGTCCACATAACGACCTCTACGACGCCATGCACAATAAACTCTTGTCGAAAAATGGCAAAGTAAAACCAGTGATTGGCCTTGTGGTGCTAGTGCTGAGTTGTCTGCATTCACAATAAGGTGTTGTGGCTCTGAAAGGACGATATAAGTTGTGGATTTTGAACATTAATTGAAAGTAATTTTAAGATTGTTGCTGATCCCCTAACACCTTAGCGTTTTACAATACACTTACTTCTCAAAGTTAGCCAGACAGTTGTGGAATGTAGGACTCCATGTTTACTGTTAGCAAAAGCTTCACAGCTCCAAAGTCCGACATCAGTATTCTTGAAATGCTTAATTCTTATGCTGCAATCCATGGTGTTTTCGCCATTCGCATTTAAGTAATTGTATCTGCGACTGATATTAACAATAGAATCTGAATGTTTCCAGACGCAGTCTACAAGTCTTTCGAAATGACATGGAAGAATGACATCACTGCCTTCTGGAACTACATCTGACTTTTTTCCATTTAGAAGTATTTCATCTAAAAGATACTTCAAAATCAGTGGCATACTTTGCTTGGCGTGTTGAAAGACTAGCATAATTTGGGCATTGTTCTTGAAAGTCTGTTAAAATTTCCTTTGGTAACCAACTGGCATACTGCATGCAGGTTTTGGAAATTTTAATTTTGGATTTACCTATTGCACCACCTTAATATTTTTTGTCATTGAAATTTAGGAGAGACGTCTGGTAAACTGCTTTTTTAATTTGCGTTACGATACTTGCCATAGAGTATGAAAGACTTGGTGGATATTTACTGCTTACCTTTGGCAACACAAACCTTCCCATTCTTGCCTGTAGTATATCTGTCGGTATAAAATTTGCAGTTCTTTATTTGCATTCTGCAAATATTGTTTTGTTATGGTTAAAGTGTCTAATTTTGGAATTCCTTACCCATCCACACAATCTCCACAGTCGTTCCTAGTGTTTTGACAGTACTCGGATGCCCATATTCTGTTGAGACTGTTACAGTCATAGCACATTGTTGCTGTAGTAAAGGATTTTGCCACCATAAACCAAACTAGGACATAAAAAATTCCAGTACTAGCCATTTCCTTTTAACCTGAAACAGAGAATGGAATTTCGGTATACATGTTTCGCCGAGATACTGCAGTGATTGTCGAACAATATTTCGCTGATAACAGTATCGGTTAAAAAATCTAAAATAATGAATGGAAGTCTCCATTGAACGCAATGTATTAGTTTGTAAATCGTCTTACCTTTGAATTTTGCAGAGTAGTAGTTGTAATAGTAGCAGCAGCAGGAGAATGTGTAAACTCCAGTAAAATGTTTTTGAGACAGCCAGGGAGACAGCTAGCCATATTTGTAGGTCTTTCGTTCATTTTGACTGCGCGTCAATTTGGAATGAATTCGTTTTCGCGCGTGGAATTTTATTGTTCTGACTAGAATTATCTATCATTGTTTAACGTTGTTGCTGCGTAGCTATCATTTCCAGATGATAAATTCAACTCAGTAGTAAACGGTGCCGTAACGAGAGCGAGGCGAAAATTGCGAAAAACTGGGTTTTGGGCGCTCCGAGTTGAGAGTAGTACGTGGTTTATATTTCAGTTAAGGATTCTAATCTACATACAGAATCAACACCGACTTTCAAATTGCCTTTACTAAACTTTAACTTCTGACATTATAGTTTTTATTTTGTTTTTGTCATTATTGGGTTATGGGGAGGCTCAAGTTAGGGGATTGCCATAGGCGTGGAGCCGGAATTACCACTAGGCTAAGTAGGCTGACGCCTAGGGCCTTAACATTTAGAGGGCTTTAAATTTAAGACCATTTATTTGTTATATATTTCCTTGAAGTCTGTTATTGAAAAGTTGATTAATATATTAATTTTTTGTTTGCCTTGTGCATTTTATTGCAATCAAATTGGGGGTAATTGAAAAGGCCCTTAAATTTGAAATGGCAGCAAATTGTCAAAATTGGTATTATGGTATAGGGCAGCGATTCTCAAAAACTGTGTCGCGCACTTTAGTGTGCCGCGAGATTCATGAAATGTGCCGCCACTTCGAATACCCAGGCAGAGGTGACTTCAGGCAAGTAGTTTAATCGGTTCTGCCTTCCTAGGAGGGACAGGCTAAACCAAGTTCTCACTACTGGCTAACAAAGCTATGTAGTATAGTTTAGTCTACTGTTCACCAGCATGATGTGTGCATAGAGCTAGGGTTCAAGTGCAGTAACTTCTAATCCTCTTCCTGCCTATAGCAGGGTTGGGTACCCATCTTGTCCCTCAGAGTGGGCACATGGGCGATGTGTTTTCCCACAGCCGGTTGCCGACCAAAGCTGTAACGCTCTATGCTATTTATCATCTTTCTTCTGTTCGTTGGGATATTCCACCGAAGCCAGGGGTCGAGCTCCTACATCTGGAGATATTGCTTCCTCTACCCGTTCCGTAATAGAGAGGGTTATTTCCCATGCGGATTCCATCGTACACCACTCGGGGTCTCGGTTTTACTTCTCATCCGAAAGAAGGTACAAACAGGGCTTCTCTCTCTCGCCCAAAAATAGCCAACTAACCTCGGTCCAGTATTTGCTTTAGCATAGCGTTAGGTAACAACTTATATATTTTCTTTGGCGTTTGTGTGCCCCGAAATGTGTCGTTGTGAGTGTGCCGCCAAATTTTTAAATTATTAAAAATGTACCGTGACGAAAAAAAGGTTACGAATAGCTGGTATAGGGGCTTTATATAATAAATATCTTTGGCGTATAGCGACTTTGATAAAATTGAAGCAACCGATCCTATGGGTGAAAAACTCATTTAGCGAATGAAGAATTTTTCCAACTCGTTAATTTTAGGTTAGGTCCTACAGTTTCTTTGAATACGTGTCCAAAGAAATATCAAACTGATGCTATAGTAAAACTTGAAACCTCGACTACGATTGAAAATCAAAACAATTTCTTAACAATACTGAACTAACAACTGGGATTTACGTCTTCAAATAATGTTCCTGTAATGCGCATATCAAATTTTTTATTCTCAGGCCTAGTTGTACGTTGTAGCAGTTGTGCGTATATAGGCCTATAGCTGGTTATTTCTTCTTCTTCTTCTTCTAGTAATTGATTTGTGCAAATCAGCGAAACTCATGAAGTATTTTGTAAATTTTCACTCATTGATTAAGCAGTAGGCCAACGGTAGAATGACGAATCAGTAATTACAACCGTTGAGATGATGGAATGAGGTGGAGCATAATTAATAGATTGAAACAGGGCAATTGAAATTGAGGGTTGTAAGAGAACTCATTGTAACACCTCTTCTAATATTTACTTGGTGGAAAATTTGCAGAACGCTGGATCCATATCCTAAAGGCCTGAGTAATGGCATCCCAGGAGCCCGAGGACAGGTACAGCCGTTATAAACGTGTTTCCTGAATGTTCGTGAGAGTGGGCCTTGTACTTTAAGGCCTACTGATTGCATTCCACTCACTCCTCCACACTGCCAATTGCTACTTGTAAATGGGTTTGGAGAATATCATTTGTAGATGCAACTTCTTTACGCCCCCGTTCTCTTAATCGATGAGCCAAAATTCAGACTTGGCGCAGATTTTAGTCGAACCTTGGATCCTGGGATCCTCTTTCACCTCTCCAACACCAGAAAAAGCCACCATTAAGGTGGTGTAGGCCAACGGATATCAACTAGCGCTCCGTAGCAGGACTTTCGGGGCTCAACACCACGAAGCGCTTAGGAACCCTGGGACACAGCCGGAATGCCAGCCGCCTATCTCTATCAATAGCTGGAGGTGTGGTCTGCTTGATAAAGTGCAATTCTTCAACTTTTAACTTGAACGTTTTACATTTTTGTAGTTGTGTTCTGTCGCTACACGACCCTTCAATCGTTTTCGCTTAAGGTTTCTCTTCTGCTGTAGCACTTGCAGTCATTTCTGCGTGTGTTTAATTTTTCAATATTGCTTGAATCTAATAGGGGTTCCTCAAACGAACTGGCTGCCAGGTAAGGGCTCCGCGACTCCAAACGGTTAGAGAACCGCTGGTGTAGGCGACATAGTGTGGCAAGCTAGGCATCATGTTCGATGGCTGCACACCAATTCGTATGTTCGAGGCAGGCTCCCTGACTGCTCAGAGGAAATATTAGTTTATACGTGCAGTTGGCTCTCAACCCGCCGTGGTGGCGTAGTGGTTAGCTCACTCAGCAACTACGCCAGTAGTTCTAGGTTCGATGCTGGACCATGGTGGGTCGGCTTCTTTCGGTCGAGAGAGAAGCCGCGAGTGTGACTTCTTTCGGATGAGAAGTAAAACCGAGGTCCCGTGTGGGTGTACGATGTCACTTGCACGTAAAAGAACCCTCTCTACTACGCAATGGGTAGATGAGGCAAAATTTCTAGGTGTAGGAGCTCGCCCCCTGGCGTCGGTAGCGTTCCCCAACGAACACTAGACCGACGATAAATAAGCATAGGGGTTCAGCTTTGACCGGCAACCGGCTGCAGAATAAACAATGTCCAATATATCACCCTGTGTCCATTCAGAGGGACAAATGGGTACCCGACCCTGCCATAGGCGGAAAAGGGTTAGGAGTTGCTTTGTTGTACGTGCAGTTGGCTCTCATTTGCTTTTTACAGATGACAATACTTGTCTACATGGATTCCCAATGTGGATTGGCTGGTCAGCACATTGATTCGACAGCCAGATCTGTCCACCTTAATCCAATTGAGAGTGTCTGGGATGAACTTGGTAGAACAATTGCTATTTTTCACCTACCTCCCAGGAGTTTAGAACTGCTTTGATACCGGGGCGGGTACGGCTGTCGATGGGAATCACCAGCTGTCTCATAATTACCTGCTGTAGGATTACCACCTACAATTGTACACGCTGTGGTGAAGAAATGCAGTATAGCGCCTTGCTACGTGAACCATATTTTGTGATGTTTTTTGTGACCTTTTGGCCATTGAGAGGCTATGTTAATTTCTGCCCACACACTTCTCCCCTATATGAAGGAGCTAGCGGTTAGATTTCAGGAGCTCTCTGTGAGCCCCTGGCTGTCTGTTTGTTTGTATGTTATTTTTGTCTCTTTTACACTACCTTTCCTGTGGCGTTCCAGATATTTAAATGCAGGAATCTTCTCCTAATTTTGAACAAAGAGTGTATTTTGGATTGGCTTCCCTCCGAGTAAAGTATAACAGCAACCAAATATATTAATCTACCAGGCCATTTTTCGGCATTCTGCAGGATCTAGTATTCTTTTTGTTCCGTGGAGATATACGACGGTAATTTATGAAGCTTGCTGCCTACCTAACATAGCGATTCCTCCAAAGATCCCAGGGCACAATCCTCCGTAACTGTAAATATTGGAAAAGTACATACTGTATGTATTACATTAGAACTCCAATTATCCGAATCAATTGGGACCGGACCCCATTCGGATAACCAAAAATTCGGATAATTGGATTGTTTCCGAAAAAAGGATCAAAATGGGAGAAAATGGGAGAAAAAACTTATTTTTAAATAAAAGGAGCTTTTAATTAATTAAATGAAAAGACAACACTTTTACATATTAAGCATACTTAAAAGGGCTGTACATTAGTACAATATGCACGTGTACCATACTGTAAATGAAAGTCATTGTTTGCTTAACATCTTGGTCAAAGTAAGCTGTTTGATTGTCAGGATCCGTTTTCAGGCAGCCAAGTCGCGCATTGTTTTGAAAATCGCAGTACATTTCCTCGTATTTTTTTTCTGAAATTCTGAAAGGTATTCGGATAATTGGCGATTCGGATAATAGGAGTTCGGAAAATTGGAGTTCTACTGTATTTATGAAATCTTGCTCCTGTTTGGCATGCCTTATATCATCGGTGATCTCTGGTTGTTTCTTGCATACCATTTGTTATTAGTACAAGACAGTACATTAACCAGGTTTAAACAAACAACTCCTACACAAATTTGTTCTCAGTCCACTGTTCATAGGGTAAATTCACAGACTGTAGGGGCGAACTCCCAACCCCTTGAAATTTTATGAGGTAAACTCGTTGACTAGAATAGCCAACAGTTGTGCAGTAGGTTGCGTGGTAGGTAACCATCAATGTTATTCCGTTTGTTTCTTTTGGTCAGGAGAGAGGCCCCGAGTGCGCATTCTTTGAGATTTGAAGTAATCCTTCAGTGGTTGCGGATCGTTGCTCGATCGAGGTGGGTTGACTTCTTTTGGGTAGGAGAGAAACTTTGAGTGTGCCATCCTTCGGGCGAGAAGAAAAGCCGAGGTCCAGTGTGGTGTGCGACAGCATTTGCTGGTGAAAGACATCTCTGCTATGCAATCGGTAGATGGAGCAAATTTCTAAGTATGGGTTGGTTGTTGGTTCGTTGGTGGTTTTACGACCCGTCCAATAAAAGGCCATTAGGGTCCCGTCCACTGCATAGTTCTAATGCAGAGCCTGCACAGACACTGCACTGATGTGACGATTTTTGTGTAATAGCGGTCCTCAGTTTCCCCAAGCACCCACCCATATCAGTACTAGCTGGGGCTGCGTCGCTTAACTTCAATAATCAGACGAGAACTGGCGTGTTTAACGCAATCAGCTGCTTCTCCAGGTATAAGAGCTCGGCTCCTGGCGTCGGTGGAGTGCCCCAACGTAAAGTAGACCGACGATAAATATGCATAGGAGTTGCTGATCACATCATAAAGGCCGCCACACAAGATCAGTTTGGTGTGTCAGTTCCGTGTGCTCACATCGATGTGTTAAGTTTGATGCGAAGGACTAAAGTGCCCACACACGATCAGTTTGGTGTGAAGGACTGAATTACCCACACACGAACAGGTTGGTGTGTCACGTACTTACCGTAATTATTCTAATAAACGGCGCGCCGTTTATTTTTTCAAAGGCCTTTTTGTTGCGCCGTTTATTATTTTTTTCAATTTATGAATGGAAACTTTTTAGCCGAACAAGTTGATTTCATTAATTTTGATTTTAGCTGATGCCACTCTCGTATCTGAATTTATTGGCAAAATGAAATTGAGAAAAATAATCAATGGTTCATTTAAAATTTAAATCCTTACCCTAAATTCAGATAACTGTAGAGGTTTAGCCACAGGACGATTACTATCAATCTCAACTGCAGAAATTGCCAACAATTTAAATGCTAAAAGATACTTTCTCTTTGAAACTTTCCTTTCAACAATATCTGCACTAAAGCTTAGTTTACACGACTGTGACTTATTATGAAGTTCAACCTATCATGTGAAAATACTGTGAATCGCATTGCATCAGGGTCACCCACAGAACAGAGGAGGAAGAAAAACCCTGGGGTACACCAGTGCCTCTGTTCAGGCATGAGCCTGGTTCCTTATTGCAGTGTAGTTGTTGTGCAATAGGTCAGACACAATGCAATATTAAAACTGACAAAGCATTAATTTACCTGCCAAAATTTATATTTTGGTTGTAAAATGTGGTGTTGGAACAGTGTGGTAGGCCAGCAACCCCCCACACAGACAACCAGCCAATATTCCTGCGGGTTCCAGACGCCTGGCTGGGGTGTTCCCAGTGATAGCATGTTCAATGGACCCACGGACCCAACCCTGCCACAGGCTGGATAAGAGTGGGATGATGACGATACCTGTACCCCTGTGTAGCATTAAAGTGTTAATCATTAAAAAAATTCAAGTTAACTTGCAGGATCACTTCCAGACAGTTTTGAAATAAACGGCGCGCCGTTTATTGGAGGGCGCCGTTTATTATTTTTTTCAGCTGGAAGGTGCGCCGGTTATTGAAGGGCGCCGTTTATAATTTTTTTCAGCTGAAAGGTGCGCGGGTTATTGGAGGGCGCCGTTTATTAGAATAATTACGGTATATTCCTTTTCGTTAAACGTCATGTGACGTCATTTGATCGTCCACATCAACCAGTAATTCTACCGTTACCATGGTGCAATTTTTTAAAGATGACGTTTATCCATGTTTGGGCATGCGCAGAACAAAAAATTTGAAGAACTGATGTGAGCAACCCCATACCGATGTGATAAAATTTCTTCACACCGTCAGTTAAAATTTTTGGTGTGACAAAACCTTTTTTTGCACACACACGTCAGTTTGCTGCGTGGGGGCCTTAAGACTTGAATCATTTAATTCGTAGAGTTATTTAATATTACGGGACATTTTTCTGTTGTTAGGGCATATCACAGTGTGCTTCATTCGTAAGTGGACGTTCTTCATAAGCATTTCTCTAGTGCCAGTCGTTTGGTTCCATCTCTCTAAACGAAGATGTGCATGAGGCGTTGAGAATTCGCAAAATGAAATTCACTTTTACATACATATTTATTCAAAAGATGAATGAATTATTAAACACAGTTACAGATGTCATTCAAATGCAGTGATAAGGATTTGTGTTGTAGGTCACATCCACGAATGAAATGAAGGATATAGAAAAATATTACAAATGAGAGGTGTATTCCACCATTACATAGTCGTGCAAGCGTTGTATGAGTTGCCTTCCTCAAGGTAAACGTGAAGCTAGGAAGACCAGGACCATCCGTAGTAGTGTACTATTGCCGCAATTAAAAGTAGCATTCCTGAAAAATATTAATGAAGTACGCAATTAGAAAGTCGTATTATTTTGAATTTTTTTTATTGGATATCCATGTCTAGGTGATTGTTACTAGCTCAACGCGGATTGATTCACAATTCTAAAACCGAATAATTTACTACTCTCCAATTCGGACTGACCAGTAGCGATTTACAGTGTCACAGTATTAGTGGACCACAGGCTATAGTACTGGCTATGAAGAAATATACCTAAAGGAGCACTTAGGATCAATCCTGGTGACAGTAGCACAATACTGCAATCTACTTGCTTTTCTACTTCCCTATTGGGAGAAGGTGTTCTGTATGGAATTCCTCAATACGTTTATAACCACCCTGATATAATCTGGTATGAAGAAACTTACCTGAAGTAGTCGTTAGAGCTAATCCAGGTGACGTTGGTATATGACCTGTAGTCACTGCAATAAATAAAATATAAACTTGTTTTCTGAAATTCTCTTGTTGAGGTTATAGTTGTACATTGCATAGCTAGCAACTTACTTATTCTGAGATTCATGCTGACTTGCCTCACCCCTTCACTTTCAGCTACCGTTTGACTTTCACAGTCCCACTGACCAACGTCAATATCTTGAAATTGATTAATAATAATGCTGCAGTCTTGCACCATTTTATCATTTGCTCGTGCATCAACGAAGCTGTAGCGTCCCATGATGTCCACATAACGACCTCTACGACGCCATGCACAATAAACTCTTGTCGAAAAATGGCAAAGTAAAACAAGTGATTGGCCTTCTGGTGCTAGTGCTGAGTTGTCTGCATTCGCAATAAGGTGTTGTGGCTCTGAATGGACGATATAAGTTGTGTGGATTTCGAACATTAATTGAAAATAATTTTAAGATTGTTGCTGATCTCTCGCCCGAAATCTCCTAACACCTTAGCGTTTTACAATAAACTTACCTCTTAAAGTTAGCCAGACAGTTGTGGAATGTAAGACTCCATGTTTACTGTTAGCAAAGGTTTCACAGCTCCAAAGTCCGACATCAGTATTCTTAAAATGCTTAATTCTTATGCTGCAATCCTTGGTGTTTTCGCCATTCGCATTTAAGTAATTGTATC
>JAAFCE010001036.1:59083296-59120890 GCA_013389805.1 Trigoniulus corallinus | reverse complement strand
AGCTCTTGCGAAGGACTGTGCAGTGCAGATCCAAATTAGGATATAAAGGATTCCTTTAGTAGCCATTGTCTTTAAACCAGAAACAGTGGATGGCAGTGCAAAATTAGTATTTCACTACGATGTTGTAGCAGTGATCGAATATTTCAACTGACTTGTTAATGGAAAAGTTTCTTTTATAGGATATAATCTTATTAACCGCCGTCCACATTGAGGCGAATTTGTTGAACGAAATTGTCCGCCATTATCACTGCGCTGAAAATCTAAACAGGCCTGCTACCTAAATTTTAGTTTTTACTACGCTATCATGTAGTAGATATCGTTACAATCAGCCACTATAGTTGTATGTTATAGGCATGACGTCAAGAAAAAAATACCTCAATAAAAAACGACTTATTATATGACAGTTACGAGTCGTGTGTATAGCGCCAAGAATTTCGGGCGGCTCTTCGCTTATTCAGGTAAAGTTTTATAAACGCCGCTTTCTACTCCTAACAGTTTCTTTTAATCAGGGACGGCGCTATGTTTTGCAGGGCCTTGTGCAAAATAATGCGAGGCCTTCTTCTACATGAAAGGCACTTAGAAAAATTGCACATTGAAGTATTTTATTGCCTTAATTTCTTTAAATTGGTTCGTTAAACTGATTAGTTTATTTGCCACCACACTGCAGCGGCTGCATCTATGCTAAGAGGTGTCAGTCCTAGACAAAATATCAACTTTCTCAATTCGTGGGGCCCTGTGCCGTTGCACAGTTCCCACACCCTTCACGCCGGCCCTGCTTTTAATATAAATATAGTAACGCTATCAACGCTATACTCTAACTCAAAGGTCGGCAACCTTTTTTAATAATATTGTGACCATATTGTATTTTGATTCATTCAACCTGCCAACACCTTATAAGTACTATCAGTCCGAATGCAGATGCCCGATTTTGCCTCTTTTCTGCATAGCACATGTGCACTGCAGTGCAGATTTGCAACGTGAATCAAGGAGAAATGTATATCAAATGTGAGACTTACCGTCTCGCAGATGATACAATACTCTTTCATTTTTTTTTAAGATGAACCACTTTACTTGCCGACGTAATGCCAGTTTCTCATTTTCTGATGCACCAACGGGATAGGAACCATCACTAAGATAGGCCACAATCTCATCATATGTTTTGGTATCCATATCCTTCCGTCCACAAGGTGACGATTTCTGGCACACACTACAAGGTGGGGGTCTGTGAGGCTTTTACTGTAGGAGAGTGGTGGTGAACCTGTGAACCATCCCGCAAATTTAAGGGACATGAGCATGAATCGTATCAAGTTTATTGTCTCGTAAACAGCAGCAAATTCCACACTAATGTATTATAAATAATGAATGTTTTGTTTTAAATATTATTTTAAGGTTGTTATCCTTTGCCATTTTCTACTTTACCAAAGCAGATGTGGAAGCAGGTTGTCCGAAAGGATATGGTAGTGTGTGGGGTGGACAGGGGCTTGGTCGGAGGTGCGTGGGGATGAAGGGCTAAAGGTCCTGCCACAGGCGGGATAAGGGTATGATTATGATGGTTTTCTGTATTTGCTACTTTAATGCTGGGTCCACACCGGCTGCGCCACACTGTGCACTGCACCCGCGCTGTGTTCAAAATAGAGCAGAACTGCACAAAACAGCACATAACAGAGCAATGTGCTTGTAGTCGAGTGGTCTGTTCCATGTTGAGTGTGTACATGTGTCTTTTGGTTGTTTTAAAATCTTTGAAGCATTAAATTCATTTTTTTATTCAACAGTTATTCATTTTATTATTAATGATCATTGAAATGGGATATGACGATAAAATCACAATTACAGCTCAAAATGCCTGCTGCGCCATCCAAATATCATGCACACGAACGAACAGATTCATTTGATGTAGGGGAGATTGTTGTACCTAGAGCCACTTTTTTGAAAAATTATTGTAGCTTTAGCCCTAATAACATTTTTGTGAAGTCACCTGTCTCAGTTGATGCTTTGATATCTTATTGACATAATTATCATCTATATGTAACCCACCAACTCACCTGAAAAAGATTCAAGGGAAAAAAGTGAGAGGGTGCAAAGTGGATCATGGTACAATATGCTCTTGTACCTTGAAACAGCCACCTTGTACCTTGGGCCATGCTTACAAATATGCTGCTAAAACCATAATCAAAATTATGTTTCACATGTATACAACCAAACATTGACAACAAAAATGACAATTTTTCTCTAATATGAGAAGTAAAAATCATAAACATACGATTCCCCCTCATTAGAGAGCTTGAGTGATCCGTTAGAAAACGGCGTATGTCATGTAAAGCAGAGGAATTACGTCCTGTGCAAGTGCACATGTCCTTATTAGAAATTTTGTCCGTGCACAGGATGTAATTCGTGTGCTTTGCATAACTTGCGTTATTATCTAATGCATGATTCAAGCTCTCTATTGCCTTCTACCCCAACACACAGTGAACCCAATAGCCACATTTTATGCACCTGCACCATCAGGGCCCGCTCTAGGGGGGTGCAACCCGGGCATTAGTCTGGGGCGCCATAATTTAGGAGCGCCATTTTGGCTGTAAGTTTGGCTGTAAGAAAAACTTCTGCTTGAACTTACATTATATTCTTAAGGGGCGGCAATTTGTCTTTTTGTCTGGGGCGATGTAAGCGCTAGAACGGACCCTGTCACCATTTTTCTCCACTGCTGTCATTTTTGTTTTAATTCCAAAATCTGAAAGACTCAAAATAAATGCTGTCCCTCTTAATTTGTGCCTGGAACAACTGGCTCATGGTACAAGATGGAATTGTGGCTCTAGGTGCAAGGGTATGCACTTTTCAACAACAATGTCTACTGAGACACGGTTATGTAAGATAATTGTTAGAGTTTATGCTCATTCTACTCACCAAATAATAGGACATTCAATAGTAATATTGAATGTAATCTGTGTAGATTAGCTTAATGAAAAATCACACTCAAATGGAAGCAAAACGGTTAACGTTTTTTGTGTCTAAAAATTTCCTTTTGACATAGCACACGTGGTTGGTTTGCAAGCATGCCGAAACTCACAAGCATAAACCAGTATGCCCTTAAGAATGACATATCTACATAACAGCTACCTAAATGGCGACATATGCCAGATATTCAAAGTGGTTCTAGGTACACCATGGTCTAGGTGCAACAGTCTCCCCTACCGACATCAAGCGGGTTGTGTTCGCAAGTGCACAGCTTCACACAGTGTTGCGCGGTTTGGCCCAGCGCATCGCCGCTCGGCGATTTCTCGTTTGATGCAGCACAGTTCAGGCGGTGTGGACCCAGCATTATCTTATTCGTGTTATTGTGATCCAACTTCAAAAGAGGTGAGTCACTAGGAGGTTGCGGGCCGCACCGGGTGACACCACTCGCACCATGAGAAATGCGGTGAAAGCAAAGCAGAAGAAGCGGTTTTTTTCGGGACAGGGTGACACCAACCCTAGCGACACTACTGCCACCACTGCTGTACGATATTCGTTCTTTGAGGGTATTTTGTTAGACCAGGGATGACTAACCTATGGCACGCAGAGCAATTTTGTGGAACGTCACATGTTTACTTATACTGGGCAGGCGCGGATCCAAGGGGGTTTTTGGGGCGGCAACCCCCCCCCCCTAAATTTTGGTATGACATTGACACTGACAAATGAAAATTGCATTTCCAATCGCTGCCTATGGCTCAACCCCCCCTGACGAAAATCCTGGATCCGCCCCTGCTGGATAACCTAACTTATATAAAGCCAAATCAATTAACTGGTGAAATTCAATTTCCTATAACAAAGCGGAAGTGGGGGTGCCCTACTATACAAACTATCTGACACGTTAGTACATCAGGAAATATTCCCCCAATAGTCAATGTAATATGATGTGGAGCCCTGATCTACGTGAGGAAAACGACAACAACATGGTGGCAGAGATCGGAGGTCAGGGGGTGGAGGCTGTCCGCTGCACCATGGTCTGATGTAATGGTGATTCCCAGTCGTAAGATACCTTTGTTTTCACCATTCTAAAGCCTTAGATCCCCAATTACAATGTGGTCGACTTCCTCTGCTTCTCGAAACATCACAGTGGGCCTGGGATGAATGGGCGTATGAAGTGCCAGTACTATGGCCACGTCCTGAAATCGTGTTCTAGCAAGGCCATGAGTAGCTCTTGAGTTCAGGGAGATCACTCCCCCGAGCCACTTCATCGAGACCGTGCTGCACTAACTGCAGGGGCAATCACCTCACTACATTCCGGGATTGCCCCACTTGGCAGAAGGAGCGCAAGATGGAATTCAGTTTACTGGAGGCACGGTGGATGCTAACCCTGCTGGGAAACCCCAGGCGTGGGGTATCCTATGGTAACCATAATGTGTCATCCTAATTTAGGACGGCCAGGGAGCGGCAAGTTGCGTTGGAAACACCAGTTCTCGTCTGATCACTGAAGTTAGTACTAACATGGGTGGCTGCTTGGGAAAACTGGGTAACGCTAGTATCCAAAAATCGTCACATTAGTGTAGTGTCTGTGCAGCCTCTGCATTAGAATTACACAGTGGGCGGGGCTCTAATGATCTTTGTGTTTGAAGGGCCCTAAATCACCAACAAACAACAACAATAGGATGGCCAGACACAGGAGACGACTGCTTATCGGTCTGTTTACAGCTCGCCCGCCTTACTATCCATTGTATCATTATCAGGTACAGTATTTGCGATAGTGATATCTAATTTAGTACAAATGAGAGATATTTATTTCATAGTCTCACCTTTTGAGGTTTATTCTTGGTTCCTGAATTGGAAACTATTCCAGACGAATCTATTAATCTTTCGGATGAGAAGTAAAATGGTGTACAATGGCTCTTACTGTAAAAGAATCCTCCCTAGTATGCAACGGGTAGATGACGCAAAATCTCCAGGTGAAGGAGCTCGCCCACTGGCGTCGGTGGAATTTCACATAAATGAACAGTAGACCAACGATGAATAAGCATAGGGGTTGCAGCTTTGGTCGGCTACAGGCTGCGGGAAAAGTATGACCAGTATATCGCCCTTGTGTCCATTCAGAGGGACAAGATAGGTACCCGAGCCTGCCATAGACGGAAAAAAGGTTAGGAGTTGCTTTGGAGTTGTTGCCCTATAGCCAGCCAAATGTCACTCATTGTCTTCGTATAATGCCCAATTATTACATTTAGTTGATGGGTTTGTTAAATACAATTGTCTACTGTAAACATGGTGACTCGGAAGCATTAAGTAATCAATCACCGTCATACCCTTACCTCGCATGTGGCCGGGTCGAGTCCTGAGGGTTCTAGGCCTGCAGTACCGCTTATCGTCCACCAGATTCCCATCCACCCACTCACTACCATAACCCCTTCGTTCATCCTACTCCAATGTCTGCCTAGGTCATTATCTGTCCCGGATGCCTTAAATATCCTGCATCCTTTTTATGATGGTACTTAACTCCTGCTCTCCTCTTCTTATCACATGCATATACCCCTCAAACTACCATAAAATCTCACGTGGTGCCCGCGGGTTATACGCGAATCATAGGGTCATTTAGTGCGGACTATACAGGGTGTTTCCTTTACAGTAACCAATGCCTTTTTTAAAATAACCTACGTATGATACCGCATTTACACATTCGCGAATACGACGAGGCGAGTGGCGAGGCGAGCATGTTCGACGAATGTGTGAACATTACATTCGTCATTCACCTCGTGGTTCGCCTCGCCATTCGTGGCGCTGGTGTTGGAAGCGGTTTTTTTGACACGAGTCAAAGGGCGCGAGTGACCTGAGGCGATTTGAGAATCACCAGCTGTCGAGACAATACGAATCAAAGGGCGCTAACGACGAGGTGATTGGAGAATTACCATCTGACGAGACATTCGACGAATATGTGAACAGTCATTCTTCATGCAAAGTGTGAATGCGAACATTTCGACGAAAGTCTTGCCTCGTCGTATTCGCGAATGTGTAAATGCGGTATGAGATATGGGATAAAATGGTTAGGAAAAAGTTATGGTTAATGGAGGGGGACATTCACTTCCTAAAACTTTTCAGAAATTTAGGCAGTAGTTTTTTCAGGAAAATGCAAAGTTCATTTTTTTCAATAGATAGGGGTAATTTTAACTATCGCATCGCATAGCTCTAAAAAAAATGTGAAATTTTGATATATCATGTTCCTATACCTAAAATTAATTTTTTATGTTCCACTGTAGTCCTTAACCTAGCTGTGGAGTCGTCTTACGCATTGTGCACTATCCTAACACATCCTCCTTTCCATTCCCTTCATGCAAGTTTTCCCTTGTCGATTCAGTTGTAAAAAGTATTTACCCCTTACTACATGGTGATTGTACAATGAATGCAAGAGAAATATTCAAGCACAAAACTGTTACTAGAAGGAAATAAACGGAATAATTCATTCTTGTGTTCCGTCCATTTATTGACGCACTGATCGCCCCTTTTAGCTCTCGAATTGGGATGTAAAGACATGACTCAGATGTCACCACGCTGTACATGTGAGAATCCCTCAGGGAGCGGCAAATTGCGTTGGACACACCAGTTCTCGTCTGATCACTGAAGTTAAGCAGCGCAACCCCAGCTAGTACTGACATGGGTGGCCACTTGAGATAACTGGGTACTTCTAATATCCAACAATCGTCTCATTAGTGTAGTGTCTGTGCAGTCTCTTTACCGCCTCATTAATTGGGGGGGGTTTCGTGTGGCTTGCGTTAAGAGAGCACTTAGATAATTTTGCGATAAGAAAAGTCAACCGCTAAATAAATTTACAGTTCAAATTCGAAATCTAATCACTGCATAGTGAACGTGGTTGAAAATTGTCTGTTCAGAGTTTCAACCAAAGGACTAGGTGAGGCAGTGAAATTTTATTCACTGAGGTCTCTGCACTAAGATTGTTCATTTGGAGGTACATGTAAGAAAACATTAAATTCCATAAGAGCAGTCTGGCTCGAGCAGGTGCTGGGTCAGCCAGCGGTTGTGCTGCTAAAGACAAATCTGTTGCTTATTGCAGTACTTCTTGAGTCTCATCTGCGTAACCATTTACGTCAACTGAAACATTATGGGGCATAAGATTTCGAAGGTAAAAAAGTAAGTTCACATTTAATTATTTTATTAACATCATCGTTTAAAGCACTTATTCTCATATATATTGGTGGCAATTTATTTTGAATAACTCCTTAATACTGATCGGGTGAGTTGTATGAGGGGGTCACCACGAAAGTCGAGAAATTCTGACTAATGACCTCGTAGTTGATGGGACCTTAAACTCCAACAAACAACAACATCGAGAAATTCTGATATGAAATTTACTTTTAATTTCAGTAAAGCACAGTATAACGATTATCAAATGCAATAAACTGATTCCAAGTCCATCAGCCCTGATGAATCGTAGGGCAGGGGGATTCTTTATCCGCGGTCCACCTCGTACAGGCAATGAATCCTGTGAAGGCAAACATTTGATGAACTTTGAATATTCTCAAACCAAGTTCAGATGAGAAGTCCACATTCATTTATTGCGGATTACTATGAGGACCCATGCAGCAGGATGCTGTCATAGAAAAAGGCCCGCCCCGCGTGTGCCCAGGGTACAATAGGCGCATTGTATCCCTGCATGTCATAAAAAGCGACTTGCTGGTGTCCCTGAAATATCGGACGACTTGCTGGCGTTCTTGTCTGTTGTGGTTTGACAGGTTTTCGGTCGGTGTAGGCTCCTCACTGGGGTGACCATAAACAAACGCCTAACCACATGTTTGCCGTGCATAGAAATCCGAACCCCTGGAAAAAGCGGAGCCTAGTGGTGGAGGGGGCGCATCCCCTGTGATGTCTCTGGGCCACCCCACACTGATGAGGTGGCTCTGACACAACGGGGGTAAGGTTGTGACCTACAGTCTCTGATATGTCACTTTGGCTACAGCGTCCAGGGAAAACGGGCGGACGGACGGAGACCTGGTCTGGTCAATTGGCAGGAAGTGTGCGTAATGCCCCTTTGAGTTACTGCAAGTGGTCTTGCATGACGTAATTGTGGCGAGCCAACCTCTCGCCATGCACGACTGCATATTTCTGGCATATGTGCCCAAAGGTCTCCTGGGCCTTACACATTTCAACAACTCTTGTCCTGGTTATAACTTGGTGCTTTTGTGGGCAGAGTTAGTTAAACCTTTGACCAGATCAATGTGCTCATAGCCTCTCAGCCCCCAGCCCTCAGCAATCCATGCGGACGCCTTGGACCTTCTGAGCTCATTAAGCCCAGAGCCAGCCATCGTCTGGTTCCACATTTTCTGCCAATAGAGGTTGATAGCCTCACGGTCAACAGAGTGCCTGCTAAAAGCCATAATCCTGAAAGTATCAGGTATTATGGAACTTCTTATTAGGTAAATTTTTTGTTGGGACCTTAGTGGAGCACAGGACACCCTCTGAACAGGAAGTAGAAGCTCAGATAAAATATAACCCCCATCCTGCTGTCAGATGCCTTTGCTCACTAAGCCCCCTGGAGCCAAGAATATGCCCAAATATTTCAGGTGATGCTTCCATGCAATGGAATGCAACACCATTTCCCTTAGTGCCACCTTGGGGTCAGCTGCCCGAGCAACCCTGACGACCCAAATGGGCGTCCTCTTTTTGGGCTTTGTGATGGGTGGGGACGGTGGGAAGTGAATTATTGCATATCAACTATGGCATGTAATGTTTTGTCCTCCTCCCCTCTTTCCTTGTCTGAAAAAGTGCCACAAGTCAACAAGGAGTGTCCATCCCAAGTGGATTGTTTGTCTCCAATGGCCGTGTCAGATGCTTCTCCTCACAAGAGGCAACATTCCTCCAGTAAACTTTCTGGGAATTGGAATGTGACTATGATAATGACGTCATTGTTTCCTGTCTTTAACAAGAGAGGTGCAGAAGTGTACTGCCTATTCAACGAAGATTGCTTGAAAATCATGCCCCAGCCTTCATAATTCCTTTCCCAGTTCCTTCCTATTACTGGGGACGATGGTGCAGCATTAGGGAAAGTATTCCCCTTCCCAACAGCCAAAGCCATCAAGGGTGTTCCCACTGATGTGAAGTCTGTAAAAAAACTATGCAATGGCTCCTTTTTGGTGGAGGTAGATGCTGCCCACCAAATCACAGTCTTGCTACAGATGGGACAGCTTGGTGGCCTTAGTGTTGTTGTTGAGCCCCAACGCAGCACAATTGCAGAGGAGCTGGAGGACCAGGGGATGGTGGAATCAAAGGCTTTCGCTTGATCAAAACTAGCCAGATATAGCAATCGCCTCTTCCTCCTACTAGCTGCAAGGTAATGACAGTAGTTATGGCTGTGGAGATGCCGTCTAAAGGGCGGAAGGCCCACTGAGAGGGGTAAAAGGAGAGTATCTTGAGCTGCACCAACAGAATGTTACAAAAGACCCTGATGAGCATACTCATAATCGTCAGAGGCTTCCAGTTGGTTGCCTTCAAGCGATCAAATCCCTTGGGGATCATGACGGTTCTGCAACCCCTCCAACACTCAGGCAAATCCCCAGCCACAAGCATGAGATTAAATATCCCAGCAAGCAGCTGTGGATCCACCCAATGTAGCTGCCCAAGCATAACCCCGTCCGTCCTGGAAGCAGAGGGCTTCATCCACGTGATAATCCCAGTCACCTCCTCAATTGATATGGGGCAGACAACAGATTCACACCCAAATGGTGGAACCACAATAACCTATGGTTGGGAATCCTGGAACACATCAGAACGGCATCATCTGCTTCAGAGAGAATCCTCTCAAGCAACCTCTTCATATTCTTGTCATACAGTCACTGATAATCAGCATATCGGGCCTTTCTCACCTCAGCAGCCCTCCTCACAGCGGTATCTCTTTCGTCATTGGGCAGTTTTTTCTTTCTTATTTTCTGTTTATATCCACTCATAAGGTCATCTCATAGTAGAATATCCGTCCGTTTTGGCCACCTGAGTCCAACGTTTGGTTTGGAGGAGCCCAAAAGGCCTTCCACCAGCCACCAAGAGAGAGCAGTCAATCAATCCAGCTTCTTCACTAGCCAAAGATTCAGCAGTAGTGGAAGCATGGACGGGCTCCAATGGAGTCCCCACACAAGCCTCAGTCAGGGCTTGCCTAAACTTTTCACATGTGTGCTTCTTCCGAAGGAGTCTCAATTGATCAATGGGGGAGTGGATGCTTCATGGTCAGGAGAATCTCCTTGGGTTCTTCAGGACAACAGTTCAACTCCACCTGAGCCATCACATCGAACTCACCCAGACTCCAGAGCCTAGTGGATGCCATCACCGAGTTGTTCTAGACATTGTACTCCACAGGATAGGCGTGCCTCTTATGCTTTCCTACACCTATGGCTGCAGGGACTGTCATGCCACAGTATGGACATGCATGGTCCCAACCACTCACAAGGACTCTATATGGGGGCCTGTTGTTTGCAGTGGAAATAGTGGCTTATAAACTGCTATAAACTGCTCCATTATCCACATTATCTGTTCATAAACTGGATTGCAACTTGAGCAGATGTAGGTTAGAGGGATACCTGGGTGAGTTGAAGAGAGTCATAATTACTCCCTGTTGTTGGACTCCTCTGACAGTGGCAGGGGCGGATCCTGAGGGGAAAACAATGCAGCAATTGCTCTTCCCTGAGGTGCATATTTCAACGTGATTCCTGTATTCCCCTCCCCCCTGATCGACCTCTGGATCCCTACCCTTGGACAGTGGCACATATCTTTAGTCACTGTGAGAGATACCATGAACCCCATTACTGACTGGGAGTCAGTCCAGGGCTCTCTTACTCACTTGGGAATGACCCCTAGGTGGTTGAATGCTTGCTTGTATTGGTGAAAAAGGCTGGCATCTTCCACGAAATAAAACCAAGACACCCTTTTTTTCTGGCGTTTTTGCCTTTTATCGTTGTTTCGCTTTTGAGCCTTTTGTCCTTTTATCCCCAATACTTTGACTTTTGCCTTTTACTATTTACTTATTGTGACTTTTGCTTTTTTGTGTCCGTTTTGGGTTTTGTCATTATATTTGTGTGTGATTCGACTTTTTCGTTTTTATTTCCTTATTGCTTTTATTGGACTATTGCCCTTATTTATTGTCAGCATGATGAGATGGGCCTTTCACCCTCACCATAGTGACCGTCTTTCTGGGCCATAGTGATCATTGTAGTAGATGGGCCCAAAAATCCCAACAAGCAACAACAACAGAAAATGGTCCAGCTGACACTTTCAAATTTCAGTTCAAGGAACATTGTTTTACAGTTATCTAAGGTGGGCTCTAATTAGTTATTCTGGAACTTGGTAGAGTTCTTATCAGTCTAATTTGTTCAGAGAGAGGTGGGCCATAGTTTACCAACAGATAGATAGTAACGTCCTTTAAGGACAAGACAGAAGGGCAAGTCATAAACTTCCTTGTGAAAAGATTGATTTATAGTGGATTATATATTAGGCAAGCTACCTGGCAAAAATACTTAAATAACACAGGCCTGCAAAAAAATACTTTTTAAAAATTGTTTTACTTTTGATAACTGATTTTTATATTATTAGGTGTGCTGATTCCAAAAACGCAATTCATTTTTTTCTATCACGTAAATTTTTCTCTCAAAACATTTTCATAGTTTGGAAGAAATAAAGTAAATTGCAGTATTTTGATGTTTCGATTTTCATTTTATCACTCCACAAATACGTACTTTACATCTATGTTATAGGTCTAGTAATGATTGAATAGATAATGATTTAATTTTCCTCTTGTGGAGTTACTTGAGATCACTTTTTAACCCTTACATCAATACCCAGAAAGTTCCACATTGTTCAATAGCAAGGGTACCCATATTAAATGAAATGGAATTGAGGCATGCACATGTTTTGACATCCAGGTATTTCTGAAGCTATCATATTTCTTGATGCATGACGGCCCATGGATGATCTTTAAATATTGTTTTATTATAATCTTTCAACCATAGGCAGCCAGCTTTTCGATTTGATATCAACCCAAAAATCCATTGTGTATAACATTTGAAGAAGCCTGTTTCATACATTTGCAGTCCCACACAACAGTAATCTCTTATGCTTTATCATCATATTTTTATCCCACCCTTGGCAGGGGTTGGTCAGTCGGTTCCAGACAGTGGTGGATCCAGGAGAGGGAGCAATGCAGCAATTTCTCCCCCCTCAGTGCCTCAATGGGGCACATATTTCAACTGATGCATGATTCACCTTTGTATCTGATGAGGCATTTTCACACTGCTATCCCCATTTCTATACTGCCAGTTCAAAAGTTGCAGTGCAGTCCAAAGTTGGCTAAACCAATGAAGAGAGGGCACTGCCTGAGGGCCAGTAGAGCGCCTGTTGAATTGCTAGCTAGATTTGTAACAATGGATTCTGAATATTTAAAAATATTTGGAGTACACTTATTTGAAGTGCTTCCCCTGATCCACCCTTACCACTACAACCTACATCCAAACTAATCACAAGTTTGATATGGTTCTCCCCCATGCATCTTCTTTCCTCTTCACATTACATGACCATACCACACACATCCATTCATCATCATACCTTTCCCTGCCTGTGGCTGGGTCATGTCTGAGTTGCATCTCTCCACTCCCAATTATCTCCCACCAGGTCCCCATCCACTCCACACACCACCATTTCCTTATGTACAACCTCCACCAATTGGTGCAATAGTGTTTTGTCTTATTTGCCCAACACCAGCTGCCTAGACAGTGACAAATGCCTCTTTCAAGGGGTGGATCCAAAGTGGGGAGCAGTGCAGCAATTGCTACCCCTCAGCGCCTCAATGGGGTTCAACTGATGATGCATTTTTACATTGCTATCCACATTTCTATACTGCAAGTCCAACAGTTGCAATCAAATCTTTAGTTGGCTAAACCACTGAAGATAGGACATTGTGTAAGGGGCAGCAGATGACCTATTGCACTTGCTAGCGTGATTTATAGTAAGGGATTCTGAATATATAAAAATACTGTGTTTGAGGTGCACTTTTTTGAAGTGTTCGCCCTTGATCTGCTGCTGGATCCATCACTGCCCCTTTCCTTTATGAATGGCCAACAACCCTATCATCCTTCAGCCACCTATTTCAAGGGCCAAACTATCCTGTCCAAGGGACATTTAGACAATAGTCCACCACAAATAATAGCATACTATTTCTTGGCTTGTATTTACCATATATAGACCATCTAACATTAATAAGTTTATGAATACATATCAATACACAATGACATGAATAATTTCTAAAAATTGAATTTTTTTATTAAACTGTACATGACAGAACATTTTAATTATTTTTCTAGCAATCAGCATCCTTTAAGCTGTAAAAAACAGTAATTGTTTTGAAGACAATTTTTTCATCACCAACTGTGTAATTGTTGCAGAACCCACCTCCCCACCTTAACCCTTAACTGGTGACATGGAATCTGTGAGACTCCTTGCCATCAATTTGCTTTTGTAATTTTTTGAATTATTCTCAGCCACCCTTGGGTCTTTCAGTACCTTCAAATAATAATAATAAAATACAATAGTGGACAAAATGTTAAGCCTATATCTGCAATAGACCCTGAACTATGGGAAAATTGGTGTCTGTGAGACTATGTAACTTTCCATCATTAGTCTGTGAGACTCCACCTCACCCCTTATGCAACTTTTCTTCAGTAACTGTTTCATGTATTTGTAATTACCTTTATAGAAATAAAATTTAAAATCACTTCTGTTTTGATTTCATTTAATCTATATGGAAATTCTTCTCTTATTTAACTCATTGGTCATTAAATGGTCAATTTCTCATGGTGTTTTTATTGCATTTTGCTCTACAAAGATGCTGACAACTATTCCAGTTGTCAATTGATATTGGAGATGATATTAGAATAGTGCAGGATATGTACTGTATGATGGTTCCACTATCATGTGTAGTAGGATAGTAATGATTACTTCACAGAATGCTGGAGGATTACAAGTTTGAGTTGTGGTGCATCAAACCCCAAAAGTTTTTATCCTAAATATGGACAAACTGTTGACTGGTTAGGCTATATGTAGATAGGCTTTGTGACTAAGGGGATGCACAGAAGGGACAACATGATAGATAAAGGGACCTGATGGTGGGGGCGTTCTCTACAGGGGTGAGGTGGTGATCTGGTGGGAGACAGGTGGGATTAGAGAGCTAGGACCCACGGATGCAACTTGGTTAAGCAGCCTGTAGTCTCACCAACTACTTCAGGGCGTCCAAGCAACTTGTCGAATGTGTTCATAGTATGGTCTGGTCTATATTTCAAATTAGCCAACAGTATAAAAGTCACAGCGGTCAATTTCCAGTCTCAGGCTGTCCGTTCAAATCCGAACGACATTCCAGCCAGTAATTGATCCGTCAGGATGGATTCGTCAGTGGTTCGAGGTGGTATGGCTTGTTTAGGATCATTGAGAGGCCCCCCAGTGCTCCTTCCGTCAGATGGGAAGTAACGTCATGGTCCCGTGTGGGGTGTACGTAGGGTGTCACATGAACGTGAATCTACATGCAACAAGTAGTTTGACAAAATTTCCAGGTGTAGAGGCTCACTCGAAAGCGTCGTTGGAGAAAAAGTGCCCCAACGAACAGTAGGCCGACGAGAAATAAGCATTAGAGTTGCACCATTATTTCGGCTACGTTGGCGAACAAAATGGCTAATAGATTTATTTCAGCCAGTCTCTAGAAGCCTTAAATAATAATACAGTATCTATTCATTTCAGATCCATGGTCGAGCGACGCAAAAATACACTGGATACTGAAATCAACAAAGGCCCGCGCATCTACTTAAAACGTGGTCAGGAGGCTCACCTTTATAAAAACGTTTCAAAGCCAGGAGTTGCCATTTTTGCACCTCTATGGCTGAAAGAGGCTTTGGAAGAAATAGAGCCTCAGTTACTGGATGTTTCTTTTCAAATCCTGAGTAACACAGAGGAATTTCTAGACGTCTTTACCCTGAAAAAGCCGATATCACTTATCGACTTACAAAAAATTAGTCGTAATGAAATATATAATGCATCTGGAATAATTAAATTCGAATTGTACCATCCATCGGTAGATCGGAAATTAGTTCTCACTCTAAAGGATTTGGTGAGACAATGCGTAATAGTAGGCGTTGATCGCACGGCTGGCTATGGCGGATTTACTACAAAATACTGTCCACAGTCGTCTAAAGTGTACCTGTGTGACTTAATTGGCCTCCAGTTCTCAAGACCCGAGAATACAGGCCGTTTGGTACTTATAGCTCCGGAGGATGGACCGTTTACTGAGGGCTACCTCGACGACTTCATCTTTCAGCAAGTAGTTGGTGAAAGCAAATCTACTTACAAGGATGCGGAAAAGGATTCGTCTGGGCGATATATTCCTTTTAATTATCGACAACAAGGAACGATATTCTTTGACACGTATGCTTACAGAAAATTTGTTGCCGACGACGTAATTCTGTGTGGCATTGCACTGGAGGCATTGGCCTCTCAATCACACCTTCCACCTCCTCAGGTGATAAAAACTAACGTGAATTCCAACGGAAAATCGAGAGAGCCTGAAGTCAGAGATTTTGAAATTGGCACAGAAGAAACACGAGTCTATTCGCCAACTGACAACGAGGGTTCGAAACCATCCACAGCCACCACTAATGATAGCGACATTCCTAACGGCGACATGCTAAATTTCAAGTTTTTGAAATATGGCACTGGATTTTTTGGGGGAGAATTCCGTGAAGTTACTAAACACAATATTCTTCCAGCAGTGATTGATGGTCTAGAGGAGCTTTTCAGAGTGCGTCATCCTAAGCACATTAAAGCTGTTGAATTTCCATTCTTTGATTCCACGGAAGAAGACCTGGATCGCCTGGAAGACTTCAAGGCTAAGTATGGAGTTCAATACAGAATTAGCACAAATGACTCATTAAAGGACACCGTAGAAGGGTTAGTGACAGCAACCACTAACTGTGCCGACCCACACGCAGCAACTGGAAATGAAACTGGATACAAAAGTGTAGATTCAGCTACTGCTAGTAACCTCGAGAGCAAAGGATTCATATATTGCCCTTTACTAAATCCAGACATCGAGGGTTACTTTGTATCCATTCATAATAAATCATCATTGTAGTTAGTGGTCAGGGCCGGCCTTAGGGCAAGGCGACCGAGGCAACCGCAATATTTATTTTGCCAAATTTGCATAGGGCTACGGGTTATGGCATTACAGTATTTTGATTTAATGTGAGTTTAAAGACATTAGAGTACTGCATTGGTAAGCAATCAACTTAATTAACCTTGGCATTGGGGCCCCGCTAACTCTAGGGCCGGCCCTGGTGGTGGTAACTAACATTTTGGAGGAATTGGAACAGATAAAATTATTATTGTTAAATTTGAAATTAACGATCAATTTGTAATGTATGAGTCACTGCAGTTCGCTGATGGACCCTTAAAATAACTTCATGATTGTTCAGATTACGAAATCGTTATATTCACTACTAAACATTTCCCCGCCTGCAACGGGGTCGGGTACCCATTAAGAGACACATCAATTCGATGGTAGTTTAATGCTGTTGGCTGCAACCTATTGGGGCAATCCCTATATCCTAATCCCTATTTATTGTAGAACTATTTTCATTCGTTGGGATATTATTTCGTCCACCGACATCTGGGCCGAGATCCTACACCTTGGAGTATGATTGAAATGTACGACCTTACTGCATGTTGTGAGGGTTCCTTTCGGGCAGCGCATAGGCCCATGGCGTTACTTCCCATGTGATGGAGGAGCAGCGATATATCACGATATTCTCGTCTGATAACTGAAGTTTAGCAACGCAACCCCAGATAGCATTGGCGTGGATTGCCACTTTGGAACACTGGTTACTTCTAATACCCAAAAAGAAAAATCGTCGTAACAGCGTAGTGTCTATGCAGAATCTGCATTGTAACTATGCAGTGGACGGGGCTCTGATGTAGTTGGAGGGCCCTTAAAAGACCAACAAATTCAACCCATCCAGTGGAAGCCCGGATGACAAAATCAGGGGATTAATGACTACTTAGAACTTGTGATCCACGAAATTTCACGAAAAAAAAAAGAAAATATAAGATAATTTTTCATGAAATTTTTTTAATTTCATTCCTCACCTCACTACCTTCCCCATGATCATGATAGCAAAGGCCATATCACGACTCAGAAATGGAACCTTGGCAATTTGTCACAGGGTACACCAAACTTGAGTGTTTGTTGCTACTCCAAACCGCACCGCTAGACTGGGAAAATGGATTACTCACTGTTTTTTTTTCAGAGATATTTTATTAGTACAGTATAACCTCCCTAACCTGACCAGTCACTGTTCCAAGCAAAACCGGTCAACATATGGAGGTGGTCAACATCTGGAGGTCACATAAAATTATAAATGTACATTTGTACATATTTAATAAAAGAACAGATCAGAAGAAATCATGTAGGTTTCATGAGCATGCAGTATAAATAACATACATTTATGTACAGTATGTATGTAAAAATATTGTGAGCATTAACATGGATGTACAGTATATTATGTGGATTAAAAGAAATCTGTTATTGCACTTTGTTTTGAGGACTTGGATGTGGCATGCACTTGCTCGATTTCTTTCTGAAGATCAAATGCCTGTTCTAGTAAGCTTCCAGAGGTGCCTGCTGCAAAGCACACTATTTCTTTAATATAGAGTGATGCTTGTTGAACAGTGACATTTTGAAAATTCTCTTGCTCTTCCTCGGATTCCTCACTCTCTTCCTCTGTTTCTTTTGAACTGATTACAGAAAGCAGTATGCTCTCAGTATTGCTACCAAGGGTCTCATGAAGCTCCACACTGCTCTCATATTGCATCATTTCATTAACACTGACCAACTCCATGTTCAGTAGTTGTTCATCAGTGGGAACAAGATCCAATTCAGTAACGTTGGGGTTGTCCATTGGTACACCACACTGTTGAAAACATTTGGCAATGGTGATCTTGGAAACGCATTGCCAGGCTGATGCAACCCACTGAATGCTGTCTAGAATAGTGATCGACTTACTAAACTCCATGGCCTTTTGGCAGTCTTCAGCATTTGCAATTAACATGTTGAGCAACTCCCGGCAGTAGTGGAGCTTCATTGTTTGTATTATCCCTCGATCAAGAGGTTGCACCTCTGATGTTAAGTTAGGGGGTAGATGCAGCAGCCAAACATTTGTGAGCTCAATGGGTCCATGGCTGTGTTTACACTTTTCACCCAGTCCAAAAAAACAGAACTGGTCATCCTCGCTTTTTTGTTGAAGCAGTATTGCACTGGAAGGTTTTTTTGGATTCACATTATTTTGCTTGAATGCTCTAGGCCGTTCAGCATGACCAATGACTAGAGGTTGTAGTTTTTCACCCAAGGCACTACAGCAGGGAAGGAGAGTTATGCATTCCTTAGCTTGTTTGCCACTCTTGCACCGATCGCCTTTCTGAACAAGGGAATGGATTGGAAGCTGTCTGTAAAACACAGCCATTTCATCGGCATTAAAAATATCTGTCAGACTGTAATCTGCAATCAACGTAGGCAGCTTTGATTTCAAGTCATCAGCAGCAACAAGATTCACATCAGCTGACTCGCCACTTAAAGAACAACATTGAATGTTATGCCGCAGTTTGAACTTTTCCAGCCAACCATTGCTGGCAGTGAAATCTTCACGTCCCAGTGCTTGGGCGACTACTTTTGCTTTTTCCTGAAGCAGACAACTTGAGATAAACTGAAAAACTTTTTGATCCAAATCATCAGCCACAATCCTTTTCCTTCTGCTAGAACAATTTTCATTAAATGCTTTCAAAATTTTGTCCCTTGCCTTGACAATATTCACCACTGTTGTTTTTGAAATCACAAAATCTTTGGCTATCTTTTGCTGAGATTTCCCTGCCTTTACTTGGTCCAGAACTTCCACCTTCTTTTCTATCGTTAGCTCCACTATTTTTCGCTTTGACATAATGTTACATACACTCGTTCACTTTGACAACAAGATGCATAGTGAAACGGGTCATAGTGTCTGGTAGATGAAAAGGGTTTTCCCTTATGAGCGACTGGTAGAGTGAATTTTGTACACAGCTGGCCAATTGGAGCATGATTGCACTAAAATGGTCACCATAGAGAGGTGATGATGACGGTTGTGCCAACTGTAGGTGGTCAGTGGTCAATATCCAGAGGTGGTCAACTTATGGAGTGTGCCCACAATGGTATGCCTATGGGAGCATTTTGGTTCCAATGATTCATGGTCAAGATAAAGTGGTCAACTTATGGAGGTGGTCAACTTGGGAGGTTATACTGTATTTGTTACCTCGAATTTATCTGCCGATCTTAATGGTAGATAAAGGTAAAGGCATTTCTTGGACATATCCTCCACGTTAAAGGTTAACCTTCCATCTACAAGGTGGGGTTTTGGCAAACCCCAGACCTACAAAATTGTTTCTCCACATGTATCACTTTCTCCAATCTTAACCAGCCTTTGAGTACCTGTTCTCTGATGTTTTCTTTACCTATCTAGGGAAGTTGGCTTGTCTCCTAAGTAATTATCATATTTTATTTTCATTTTTTTTGGGGAATGGGACAGGTATGGGGTTTTTCCTGACTCCACCTTGTGATGTATGTGAAATTTTAGTGATGCCTCTTCAAACCACTTTCTTCATCTATTCTAAGTAATAGTCAGCTTTACCCCTCGACCCATGGGGGCTTATCCCAATGCACTTCAAAATGTTTAATTTGAGATGATTATCTATGCCCTACATTGCTTTAGGGTTTTAATGCCCATTTAATTTTTTGAAGTTCTAGGAAAGGTTGAAATCTTATCATAATCAAACTAAGAGTTTATAAAGAGGTAATAAATTTCTGTATTTATAAGTTAGGAAACATCTACAGTAACACATGCCTTGAATGCCATCTTCCCATTTGCAAGAAGCATTCAAAAGCTGTACTGTATTTTGAGAAATGTTTTACAGAATCTGAAAGCGTGGATATTTAGAGCTCTATTGTGGATTCAATTGGAATAATTGACTCATATGTTTCGGTATATAAAATGTTTACCTCTTTTTAATTATTGTTAGACTATTTGCATAATAAAATGACAATTGTGGCTTGTTCATAAAAAAATTCATGACATCACTGAGGTTAATTGGCAAATATATAATTATCTGTGAGTTTTAAAATTATTTTCACTGTCTAGCATTTATATAGATGTTGATTAATGCAATATAGATGATAATCTCTAAATTCTGAATATATTTTAGCATTATAAATCAAAATTTCTCTTTAGGGTAAAAATTAACCCCACCTTGTAACGAATTTGGAAAATCGTTTCCTTGTAGACGGAAGGTTAACAAAGCCGAATATAGGCCTAGAAAACAGAAATTTGGAAATAATAGAGGTTGTGTGGCGCATCACCTCCATAATGTAAACTGCTGAAAAATTCCTTCATACATTGAACTAACTTGCATTTAACTTCCAAAGAGACGTGAAAGATTCATCAACAGATGATGTTTCAAGGAAGTTGTTAGATGACCGATATGATGATGTCCCAGGGGGCTGTTCAAGGAGGGGGGAGCAATGCAGCATCTGCTTCCCCCTTACTGCTTCAATGGGGCGCATAATTCAACAGCTGCATGATTCAACTTTGCAACTGTGGAGGCATTTTTACATTGCTATCCCCATTTCTATACTGCCTGTCCAAAAGTTGCAGTGCTATCAGCTGTTGGCTGATAGGACGATAGATAGGACATTATCTAAGACGGACCTTACTCCTTCAATCTGGCATCAGTTCAATCCAATTCTGTGATCCAGATTGATAAAAGATTGAACGTGTAATGGCTATATTGACGGATTGGATTGATGATTATTCAAATAGTCACATAAATACAGTCAATCCAGATTGAACTGATGGCAGATTGATGGTGTAATCCCATTTTCATCAATCTGGTGTCAAACACAGATCAGACAGCAATGGAGGAGATTCGCGGCGACGTTCCCGAGTCCCAGCTGACTCAAAATAACTAATTCTGATGAGTCCGCTAATTCCCAAAAATTCCCTGAAAATTTTATATCTTGAAAGTTCCTTCCAGTAATACGGTATCTTAATGCTGCAGCCAATTTTTCTTCTGCAGATATGGATTTTCTGATACAGGCAACTGTTTTGGTTATATTATATGGCTTAACCAGATTTTTTAGTTCATCAAAACAGCTTCTTTCATGTGATAGTAATTTTCATAATCTTCTCCTTCATCCATGCACCTTATTTTCTTCAATAATTTAATATATTCGTTTTATGGGGGTGACTGAAAGAGCCCAGCTTATATGGTGCAAGGAAATTTTAACATATTGGTCCTTTCTTTAGACGATTTTTTGCTATCTAGAGATATGTTGAAGACAAAGTTATTCTCTATACTATTTTGAGGAGTCTCATACTTTTGTCACAATTTATTTATACTATTTTTAATTTATGACAGAGGAATAAAAATTTATTTAATGCAGCATTGTAGCCATAATATTTATAAGGTTTTGGCTTATTTATTATTTTAGAGTAAAAGTAATGAGTGGTCTCTATCGGGATGTTTTTATAGTAGTGTGAGGGGTTTTATTGTAGGGATGTAGGTCTTTTAAATTATTTCAGTTTATAAATTGGTTTTTTTAGTTGTCTCTGGATTTTATTCTGGCTGATTATCACCTTATTATAAGATTTTATAGCTTTTTCTATGCCGTTTCAAAGTCTCAATTGTGACAGTCATGTATGAGGGCTATTTTTCACAGTCTGTTCGGTTGCAAAATAGAAACCACAGTGAAAATCCAAAGTGTTTTATTTGCAACATGTAGGTACACATTCCAGCTATTTTTCTAGATAGTCAACTCTGTGACTGAGACATTTGTCCTAGCGTGGTAGCAACTTTCCTAAACCCTTGTCATTGAAAGTAGCTGCCAGTGCTTTTAGCCAACTCTGTACACTGGTCTGCAGCTCGTCTGAGTCAAACTTTTGTCCTCCTAGCCAGCGTTTCATGTTAGCAAACTTCTGTCCTCCTAGCTAATGTTTCAGCACCCACCATGCAGTCTGGGCTTGACTCCCTCTGACTTCCATCTCTTTGCTAACATGAAACGCTGGCTAGGAAGACAGAAGTTTGACTCAAACGCAGTGTCATCACTAGGGTTGGTGTCACCCGCTTTTCCCATGTCACCCAATGTGGCCCACACCCCTTAGTGATGCCACTGCTCAAACAAGCTGCAGACCAGTGCACAGAGTTGGCTGAAAGGATTGGTGGTTACCTTCGATGGCAAAGGGTATAAGATAGTTGCTACCAAGCTAGGACAAATGTCTCAGTCGGAGAGGTGACTGTCTAGAAAAATAGTTGGAATATGTACCTACATGTTCCAAATAAAACACTCTGGATTTTCACTGGGGTTTTCATTTTGCAACCAATCAGACCTTGAAAAAAATAGTCCTCGTTTAATTGGCCAAGCCCCATCCACTTCATAAGGGCTTGCAGGTTAAGCGGATGTAAAACAGTAGAAACTACTATTGAAATGAGTGAGCTCATTTCTATTATTGCAATGATACCTTTTCTAAAATTTTGATCTCTATGGCTTCAATGTGAAAACTACTGATTGATATCAGTTTGGATTGAACGTATAACAGTTTCCATCAATCAAACCTTATGCCATCAATCTTTTCATGATCAAGAAAATGGATTGAACTGATGCCATATTGAATGTGTAAGGTCCGTCTCAGGGGCCATAGAAGACATATTGTAATTACATGCTAATTTATACTAGGGGATTCTGAATACTTAAAAATATTTAAGGCACACGTTTTGAAGCGATCTCCCCCTGATCCACCCTTGTGATATCCTGTCTTACAGTTAAAGATAGAAGGTTGAAGTAAGAAATGGCGCCATCATTCTGGGATCAAAAAGGAACATGAAAGTTAAGCAGCGCTCAAATAGTTTAATAGGAAATAAAATTTTATGTCTGCTGGATTAATTATATCACCTGTGTGTGCCCAGGGTAGAATAGGCTCACAGCACCAGCACCTTCTCTAAGTACATGTCGTAAAAGGCAACTAAAGCGGGACAGAACCAGGGAAGGCTAACTTGGAAAATAACACTAGACCATGGTTGATGTAGGTCAGTGGTGGTGAACCTTGTTTTTTTTTTTTTTTTGAAGACGGGTCACAATGACGATGGGTCAGGCACAAGCACTACTTAATTTTATGAATACAAAAATTATTTTTAATAATGAATAAATTAGTTTACAACGTACACAATATACAAAATTGAAACTCTCATGAAAACAATAAGGGAGAAAAAATGCTGGCACAACACTCTTTTAAATTGCCGACAGTTGGCAATATATTTACCCCTAGAGCAGTCATAAATGGAGGAATGCACTGCAAAGGACAGGGTATTCCAAAAACTAAAGCAGACAATGTGGAAGAAGCGCCGTCTAGCATCATGGGCAGGCAGAGTGCACACAAACCAATATCTGTGGGTGGGTTTTTTTTTTTTTTTTTTTTGCTTTTTTCTGTTAATTTCAATTGTTGACTTAACATCTATTTAAATGTTTGTAGTTGTTTTATACTGTATAAGGATATTTACAATTTAATTTGATATACAAATAACAACTGCTTATTTTAAAATTATTATTTTCATAGTGTCTTTATAATTATGAGATACACCTTACAGTGTCACACCAACATTGTGTCCCAGCAGCTGACTTCCAGCAAAGTGGACATGGCAGATGAGGGGCTTTGTTTGGCACCCAGGTCAATTTGACTTCCAATGCTAACTACAGTAAGGATATTTTATTATTATTTATTTAACACATACAAACTGTGCAGATATACAAAAGAAAAAAAATGATGTAACAAATACTATACACAGGAAAGAAAGTGGGCCCAAAGAGCATGATTAAAGTGCCGACAATTATACAGGCATTTAAACCCAGAGCACATAAAAAGCAATGGGCGAAGAGAAAAGGGAAGAGCATTCCATACCTTGAAACATCTGACTGGAAACAGGCGATCATGACAGTTCATGTAAAGGGCTATAATAATAATGCAAAAACGCCTGGTAAGCCAAGTTTTACAGGAGGCAGAGAGAAACCCAAAGATATAATGATAAGAGTGAGACTGAGACCTAAGAGCCGAGGCAATAATACACATGTGGCAGAATGCCATGACATGCTTCTGCCATGACAGAAGAGAAAAGATCTGCTGGTGTCCTGTTGAAAGATAGGCATAGCTGTCTCATCTGTGAATTGGTAAGGCAGGCCAGAACTATGAACATTTTAAATGACCAATAGATGCATGGCAAGGAAGTACCCCAGAAATTGGCCGCTCCTTTGGATTTTGCCGCCCTAGGCAGCCGCCTGTGCCCATGACAGGTAGTTTAAGAGGTGTTAACAAAAGGGAAGTGGAAGACGGGTTTATTGGGATAGTGCAGGATATGTATGATGGTTCCATATGCAGTATAAGGACTTCGTGGGGAAATACTAGAGGCTTCCAGCACAAAGTCCATACCGTTTTATTCTTGTTATGAACGAGCAGCTAACGGGAGTAGAACAATGCGCCCCTCAGTTTGTGGTATTTGTCAACGATATAAGAAAACTTAACGTCTCCTCAGAACAAGTACGCAAGGGCCTAAAGCATATTACAGGGGTAATAGAAAAGTGAGGGCTAAAAATGAACACGGGGAAAACTGATTATTTAACTTTGAATTGAGAATGACAGGAAGGTAATGGTAACGTATGGACGAACAGGTGAAAAATGTGCAAGGGGTAAAGTGCTTAGGATCAACGTTCCAAAGGAATTTGGAGGTACACTCGGAAGTGACCCATAGAATCAATGGAAGATGGTTGAAGTGGAGAGAGGCAAGTGGAGTCCTGTGTTATAGGAGGGTCCCAATCCAGTGAAATGGACGTTCTACTGGGCAGTGGTTGGGCCGGGCCAGCTTTGCTATGTGGATCAGTGTTCGGTAGTAAAGAGGCGACACGTAATTGGAATGCAAGTAGCCAAGATGTGGATGTTGTGGTATTTCAGCAGCGTGTTTGGAGCTGACAGAATTATTAATGAGTGCATTAGATGTAGCCCGAGGGTGAGGAACTTGCGATAAAATGAGGGAGAGTAGATTGTGGTGGTATGGACACGTAATGATGAGAGAGGAGGGGGAGCTCGATAGGTCTATTACAGGAATGCAGTTGGTTCTGAGTACCTAAGTTGTCCATAAGGATGTGGTAGTATGTGACGTGGATGGGAACCTGGTGGGAAATCGGCAGGAGTGGAGGGCTAGAAGTCAGTCACAACCCTGCCACAGGCGGACTCAAGGTATAGTTATGATAATAGTGAACATTTACAAAAGCATCGTAACGTTAATAACTATTCCAGGTGTTGGTTTCCAATAGCGATGAATTTTGTTGTTGTTTTAGGGTCCTTCAATTACAAAGGTCATTAGAGCCCCGTCCACAGTGTAGTTCTTATGCAGACACTACACTACACTAATGCCACGATTTTTGGGTATTAGAAGTACCCAGTTTTCCCAAGCGGCCACCCATGTCAGTACTAGCTGGGGTTGCGCTGCCTACCTTCTATGATCAGACGAGAACTGGTTGTGTTCAACGCAATTCGCCACTCCCAAATAGCGATGAATTAGCTGTTACTTGTACACATTAATCTTACAGCGGATTGCTAAAAATACCATCAACATTAAAATTTAGCATAAATTATTTATTTTGAAAGTGGTAGCTTCAGTGCTTCAACAAGAAGTTCCCAAATTTAGCGATTCACACACCATGTTAGTTGTAAACATGGGCCCTTACATTGTAAGAGAGAAATCCTAGAAAACCTCGTGGCGTCTAGCAAAGCAATAAGTTGCTAGGTAAATCAATAAGTAGACTTCTATATACTTTTCATCGATATGATCTAACCAGTCATCGACCTGACAGTGCATACAGTAAATGATGTTCATAAAATCTATCATGAACATCATGAGCTATAAGAAATGAGAAACGTGATATTTAATAAAGACTTTAAGCACGTCATTCAAAATTAAAGTAGAAAAATAAATTTTAAGCAACAGAATAATTTCACACAATGACATCAGAGAGATATCACACTCACGTCATAAAACGTGTCGGCATGAACATCCATTAGCCCTCCTACTGACAACATTCTTCTGGATTTACTACCCGAAATGAAAATCAAAGTGTTCAACCACTTCTGAAAAGCACAAGGAAAGAATAGGTTTACCGCAGTAAGAAAGGTCGAGGGTTCCTAAAAATGGGGAGGAGGAGCTGGTTAGGTCCATCATGGGACTGCAGGCGGTTGGGAGCGTCAAAGGGAGGGGAAGACCAAAGAGGACGTGGGAGCAGGTGGTACAAAAAGACATGGGTGCGTGTGGGGTGGATGGGGGCCTGGTCGGGGATCGACAACGGTGGAGGATTGGAACTCGCAGACCCGACCCACTTTCATGCTGGAGAAGGGTATGATGATGATGATGATGATGATGATGGTGTCTGTTTCTAGCATAGAGCATATACATATTGTAAAGTTATATTGTACGAATATATCAACATATCAATATATTGTATATCAAGACAGATACAGGCTAGCAGTTTATAAATGTACACCTCAGTCTGTCCTAACCATTGCAAACAACGGTTCAACGGGTTCCAGTTGAAATACATTTAATTAATTACTTGCAAACATCACTGGTACAATTGCTACTCACACTTCATTATGCAAAATAAACTGTATCGATACCTACATATGGCATTCTTTTAGACATACATACCACAATGGAGTCGAGTTGCAAATCATTTATTCGTTTCTGGAGAACAGGTACACGCGTGGAAACTAGGCTATTGTCTAACTGAAAGATTATTGAATTATTAGTCATTTCTGAGTGTTAAATCTTCCTCTATTATCTTCAAACTTACCGCCTTGCTAAGTTTAATACACGAGTAAAAAAACTACAAAATACATTACTAGCATGTAAATATGAACAGCTCCAATTGATATGAATTGAATTACTATCCGATCGTCTTGTGTGAGTACACTAATCATCAGGAATGCCTCACAAGGAATGTTTAAAATGCCAACTTGTAGAAGCGATGGTGAATAAATATGATCTACTTTTCTGAATAGTTGTTCACATGCCAAATTCTACATATAGTTCATGGACCTCTGCAGGGAGCGGCGAATTGCGTTGGTTACACCAGTTCTCGTCTGATCATTGAAGTTAAGCAACGCAAGCCCAGTTAGTACTGACATGGGTGGTCGCTCGGTAAAGCTGGGTACTGCTAATACCCAATAATCGTCGCATTAGTTAGAACTATGCAATGGACGGGTCTCTAATGACCTTGTAGTTGACGGGACCTTAAACATCAACAAACAATGGACCTCTGCAATTTTATCCGCTGATTGTAATTTGAGTTGTTGGTAGGGAAAATGTCTGCTGATCGCCATTGTAATGATGCTGGGCGTAACTAAAACGATACCCCAGATATAATAAAAGAGAATTAAACAAATAGTGATCATGAGACAGCAAGAGCGCATGGCCTTGCATTAGCAAATACATGGTTCAAGAAGAGGGAAATGCACCTAATCACCTTCCAGTCACCACAAGGGAGATCCCAAATAGACTTTTTCATAGTTAGGGAACAGCATAGGACAGAGGAGAGTGGCTGTAAGCTGCTCATGATAAAGTCATAATGAAGGGGGTAGGTAGGAAACATACCTGGAAAGGAGAATCAGTAATTAGGTTGTGGAAGTTGCACACCAAGGCAGATGAATGCATGCAAGAGGCTCTTCGCCAGGTTGACTGGGATTGGGATGGGTCAGCCAATGCCATGTGGGACAGGGTGGCTAGGAAAATTAGGATTACTGGATTAGTTTGTGGGTTGAGGAGTAAGCCAGGCTGCCATAACAGGATGAACCCTTAGGAGGCTGCCCGCTGGAGATTAGGAGGTAGGTGAAAGGACGAATGAGAGGGTTAATTTGCAGCACCCAACGTCCTTTACCATCCACCCGTGTTGGTATTGACGTGGACTTGCGCTGCTTAACTTCAGTGATCTCATGGGAACTCGTGTGTACAATGCAACTTGGCTGCACGAGATGTGGAGAAACAATGTTTGGCATGGGTAGGGTGGTAGGCACCTCTCAGGGTAGGCAGACATGGTGGAGGAAGCTGCCATTAAACTAAAGAAGGCATCCTTCCATAGGTGGAGGGAAATAGGGATCCAGTTTCAAGGACAGAATATGTACAGGCAAGGAAAAACGGCAGGAGGACAATTGCCCTTGCCAAGTACCAGAAGTTTGAGGCTCTATATGAAGAGTTGGGGACAAGGGAAGGAGAGAAAGCAGTTTTTAGACTGGCCAAAAGCAGGGATAGAACTATTAAGGATGTTACCAGGGCCCTTATGGTTAAGGATCCCAATGGTAGGGTCCTCTTCCAACCAGCAGAGGTAATCAAAAGGTGGGAGGTATACTACCACAGCCTGTTAAATGCTGCCTCAAGTGCAGTGAGCACAGAGGGGCAGTGTGCAGTGGGCATCCCTCAGGCTGTGGACAGGGTGAGTGAGGAGGAAATAGTCCATGCTCTGCAAAAGATGAAAGGTCAAAAAGCGGTAGGCCCAGATAAGATCCCAGTGGATGTTTGGCACACCTTGGGGGCCACTGGAATTACATGGCTAGGGAAGCTTTTCAATAAGCTAGCAAATGGTGACAAAATGCCATCCGCATGACAAGAGAGTTGGATAGTTCCACTGTTCAAGGGCAAAGGTGACGCCCAGGACTGTGGAAACTATAGGGGAATTAAGCTGATGAGCCATTCTATGAAACTGTGGGAGCGAATCATTGAATGTCGCCTCAGAAACCAAACTAGTGTCCGGGGTAGAGTTTCCAATCCGAATACTCGATATCCGGATATATTCGGCCTGTTTGGAAGTATTAGAATATTTTAGAAATTATTCGAATAATATTCGGAAAAAATTTAGGGTCATTTGTAACTAAATATTTTGCAAATGTCGACATTATATAATGAATTCAGTAGTGAGTGCATTCGATGGTTTGATGTATAGCTCATTTACTTAGATTTTCCAGAAATATTACTGACTTATTCATCCATGTGATAGGGTTAGGGGCTAGCTGCTAACTGCTTGTACATATATGTAAATTAAGTTCTCAAGAAATATGAGATATTTTAATTTTTACTGCCACCTACACACTGTGTACTCCATCATTTGGTAGAGTTCAGTTTTATTGCTAATATCTTTCTTGAAACATCATTGCTGAAATTTCATGGAACATTAAAATTGAGTTATCTTAATTTTTCAGGTAAGTGACACATAATAAATATCATCATACCTATATCCCGCCTGTAGCAGGGTCAGGTCTGCAGGTTCTAGCCCCACACATTACCATATAGTTATGAGCAAGCTGTTCCCACGTTTCCGGCTTTCCCAGGTGCTTCCAAACACCCACATTCCTGTAATGGACCTAACGAGCTCCTCCTCCCCGCTTCTCATTACATGTCCATACCACCTCAATCTACTCTCCTTCATTTTTTTCGCATTGTCCCCCACCCCCAAGCTAATCCTAGCTTGCTAACTAATTTTCTCAGCTCTTGACACCCCACTCATGGACCCCAGCGTTTTCATCTCAGCTACTTGCATTGTATTTACATGGCTCTTTCCCCACTGCCCAACACTCTGCTCCATATAGCATAGCAGGCCTAATACTATCTTACAAAACATGCTTTTCAACTTTATTATAGTTTCATTTTGAGACATTTAATGCTTTTTTATTTTTCAAAATAAATAATTTGAAAAATAATTTTACTCATTTTATTACTATATATAACTTATAGTACTCATTTTAATTATCCTGGAATAGAGCTTTTACATTGCTCTCTCACAATTCAAACTATTCGAACATATATTCGGATATTCGAATAGTTTAAAATTTATTATTCGATATTCGGATAGTTTGATGAAGCCGAATATTTGGAAACTCTAGTCCGGGGGTAATCAATTTGGATTTATGACGGGTATGTTCACCATGGAACCATCTTTATCCTATGGCAGATGATAGAAAAAAAGGACCTTCATGCAATATTCGTTGACCTTGAGAAGGCCTATGATAGTGTCCCTTGACAGGTAGTATGGGATGTTTTAAGAAAGAAAGGGGTCGATGACGGCCACATTAGGATAGTGCAGGATATGTACAATGGTTCCATCACTAGGGTGAGGACGGCATGGGGAAACACTGCAAGTTTAAAAGGTGCACGTGGGTGTGCATCAAGGGTCAGCACTTAGCCCATACCTATTCACTCTGGTGATGGCTGCTGACAGGAGTAGGGGAATGGACCCCTCAGTGCCTGGTATTCACCGATGATGTGGGAAGGATTGAGGAGTCCAAAGAGGATGCACAAACGAGCCTACAGGATATTACAACGGCAATGGAAGGAGGGGGCCTTAAGGTGAACATGAAGAAACTGAGTACCTAGCTTTCAATTTCAGTGGCCAGGGGCAAGGGGGTGAGATTAGGTGTGGGGGAGAGGGAGTTCCAGGGGTGCAAGAGTTTCGCTATCTAGGATGAGTTTTCCAGAATACTGGGGAAATAGATTCTGATGTGACCCATAAGATAAATGCAGGATGGCTGAAGTGGAGACAGGCAAGTGGGGTCTGTGCTACTGCTGGGTCCCAATAACGTTGAAGGGCAAAGTCTACAAAACTGTTGTTAGGCCCGCTGTGCTGTATGGCTTGGAGTGTTGGGCTGTTAGGAAGAACCATTGTTTGTTTGTTTGTTGGTGTTTAAGGTCCCGTCAACTATGAGGAAGGACGGAACAGTCGTTTCACGTATATCTAAAAGTGAGAAGTTTAAAAAGAGCGTCATGCTGATTTCTTGTATTGCTTTTAATGGATTTTGTTTGTTTGTTGGAGTTTAAGGTCCCTTCAACTACAAGGTCATTAGAGACCCGTCGACTGCATAGTTCTAGTGCATAAACTGCACAGACACTACACCAATGCGACGATTATTGGGTATTAGCAGTACCCAGCTTTCCCGAGCGACCACCCATCTCAGTACTAACTGGGCTTGCGTTGCTTAACTTCAGTGATCTGACGAGAACTGGTGTGTCCAACGCAACTCGCCGCTCCCAGGAAGAACCATGAAACGCAAATGCAAGTAGCCGAGATGGGAATGCTGCACTACATGTGTGGGGTAGCACGATCTGACAGTATCACAAACGAGTACGTTAGAGGTAGCTTAGGGGTGGGAGACATTGCAGAAAAGATGAGAGAAAAGCGTTTGAGGTGGTACCGGCATGTGATGAGGAGGAGAGAGGAGGAGATTATCAGGTCCATTGTGGGACTGCAGGTAATTGGGCACATGAGAGGTAGAGGAAGACCAAAACGGACGTGGGAGCATGGGGAACGTGGGAAACAGGGTGGTGCAGAAGGACATGGTGGCATGTGGGGTGGAGAGGGACTTGGTGGGGGACAGGCGGGAGTGGAGGATTAGAACCCGCAGACCCGACCCTGCCTCAGGTGGGAGAAGGGTGAGATGATGATGATGATGAAACAAATAGTGACCATAGTGAAATATGAAACAATTATAGGCGCGTTTTGGCGATTGACCAAGTCACTTCTGGTCACATTGTTTCAGAAACAATGCGTTTTGGCGGTGCACACGCTGGTTCGGTCAGTTGCTTTGGTCAACTTTGGTCAGACCAAAGGATGACCAAAATAAAAGCATGGTCTGTGCGTTTGGTCAACGAAAAATAAAAATGGCGGCATGCTCCAACCAGTTGTAGCAGATGATGGAAGTTACCAATAATTAGTTTAAATAATACAAATCTGTTTTTTGTATTAATTTAGTAATTTTTTAGTTTAGGAAATTTTTTTTTTTAAGTTTATCAAATTTATTTTTTTTAAGTTTAGTGAATTCGTTTTTTAGTTTGTGAATTAGTTTAGTTTAGCGGGTTTTGTTTTCATTTTAGTGAATTCATATTTTTAGTTTAGTGCATTCATTTTTTTTTATTTTCGGGAATTGTTTTTTTTATTTTCGGGAATTGTTTTTTTTATTTTCGGGAATTGTTTTTTTTTATTGTAATGGATTTGGTTTTAAGTTAAAGGAATTTATTTTATTAAGTTTTATGAATTCCTTGTCACGGGTCTCAAAATGTCTGACCAAAGCGTTTTGGCGATCCCGTTTGGCCAGTTCTTTTGGTCAGACCAAACATGAGATTGTTTTCAAACCACAGTTGACCAGGTCAGTCGCCAAAACGCGCCATAAGTTGAATAGTGTTCCATCATTGATGGGAGCATAACGTTTCCTGATCATGGTGACAAATGAACAAGATTGAAGAAGGGCAAAGATTAATATAAATACACACATCTTAAAAACTGTTTTTTAGTTTCAGGTATGACTCTTTTGACAATAAATGTCGATGTAAATGATTCAAAGAGCATGTCTATTTCGAATTTAATTGAGTGAAGATGTTTATAGGTGAATATGTGATTGCAGGAGGAAATGAGCCACCAAATCAGAAAAACAAAATAGTATTGTGACCAGGAATTGCGAAGGTTGTTTGCATATATAAGATAATAAATAAACCCGCAATAGAAATGAATAATCGAACACCAGCGAGAAATAAGGAAAGTCCATCGACAGGCTTTCAGATATTTTCCAACTTCACGAACGCCATCACACTTCATATTGATTACAAAAAATACCAGCTTGAAAATTTCAAAAATGTCACTTAAACGGCATCCACTAGCCTTGAGCGTTTGAATAAAAATGGAATCTGATGAAATGACCCGTTTAAGTTCAAATAAATTTGATTCCTAATTATTTCCTATGATTTCGAAGAAGAATATTTTGGTGAACAGTTTTCAAAGACATTCAGTATGAAATGAATTGTTGTCTGAAATATCCTATGAGTATGCTTTCATCAAAGCAGTGTACAGAGATCAATACTGTTATTCTCTTAGATATAGGGGCTATTTATTGTTGTGTGCTCCCATAACAACTGATTGATCCATACATTAAGAACAAAAATGACTTACAGTTATCATTTGCATAAATGTAGGTAATACAGTGTACTATTCCAATTCTGTGTAATTAAATATTTGTTCTTCGTTATCATAGGAACTCGTTGTTCACTGCATTAACAACATCTTTGACATTCAGTTGTCACTGATACAACTGATTAATTGATTTGAAAGTCAAAACTGCCACGCATTCCATATCCAGGGTACTATTTCCCACCTTTCTTCCACCTATTTGATGGACGGGATCGTTTTTGACATTAGGGAGATTGTGCGTACGTTACAGATAACTATTCGTCCCATAAGCAGACTAAAGTTAAGTTACGCATGCTCAGAACAATTAATTTTATTTGTGGAGCATGCACAACTTAAATTTCGTCTGCTTATGGGGCGAATAGTTATCAGTAACGGTATGCACAATCTCCCTATTATGGAACACATGAGTGATCTAATGTAGTGGTTCTCAATCTTTTTGAAGTCGGGGAACACTAAACTGACACTTTACTAGCACGCAACACTTGCAATTCAACATAAACTTTAAAGCAGGTTGTACACCTTCTACACTTGGTATTTACTACATCATCAGGGGGCCCCGCGCTATGGTACCCAATAATGTTAGTGAAATGAGATCACGATTTTGGTAGAAAATATAAAAGTGGCAGGGAAAAGAAGCTAAAAGCAGCAAGGGAAAACAAATTAAAGAATTAACTGGATCCATTGACAAATATGTAGTAGAAAGGCAAAAAAAAATCGATAACTTCAGAAGGCAGTGATGATGTTGCCATTGCCTCCACTTCTGAAGAGAACATCATATGCGATATGGAAAATTGTGCTTTTGGTCTTGTTGAGGAGGTCGGAGGAGTATTTCCAAAAATTCTTGAATGCAGCAGGGGAGATGAGGATTCTGCAGGGGTTGTGGACTGTGTAACAGAGGAGGAAGTAGCCAGGGTACTTAGGAATATGAAAGGTTGAAAAGCTGTAGGCCCAGCCAGAATCCTCAGTCAAGTGTGGCATAGCCTAGGGAGGACAGGTACCAGGTGGCTAGGGAAACTTTTCAGTAAGATAGCTAGTGGAGATAGAATGCCATCTGCATGGTGTGAGAGTTGGATAGTACCACTCTTCAGGGACAAAAGGAATGTCCAAGATTGGGGTAACTATAGAGGTGTAAAGCTAACGAGCCACTCCATGGAGCCCTGGGAGAGAGTAATGGAACGTCACCTCCAGGTGAGAACTAGTGACTGCTGAAATCAGTTTGAGTTTATGCCAATCTTCATTCTGATGCAGATGGTAGAAAAGTATAGGGCAGCAAAGAAAGATCTCCATGCCATCTTTATCAACCTGGAGAAGGCCTATGAGAGTGTCCAACGACAGGTAGTTTGGGAGGTATTACAAAAAGAGAGATAGAAGAAGGGTTTTTCCGAATAGTCCTGGATATGTGCGATGGCTCCATAGCCAGGGTAAGGACACCTTGTGGAAACACTGGGGGGCTTTTCCAGTGAAAGTTGGGGTGCACCAAGGTTCAGCACTTAGTCCATACCTTTTCATCATGGTTATGGACGAACTGCTGACGGGAGTAGGAGAATGTGCCCCTCTGTGCATGGCATTTGCTGACATCAGAAAACTTATGTGAATGCAAGGACTAAACGATATTAGAGGAGTGATAGAAAAGGGAGGGCTAAAGATTAACATGAAGAAGACAGGGTATTTAGCTTTCAATTGGAAGGGCAGGGAAATAACAGTGAAAACGTGTGTTTGAGGGGCAAACTGGTGAAAATGGTGCAAGAAGTGAAGTACTTAGGATCAACGTTCCAAAGCAATAGGGAGATAGACTCAGATGTGACTTGTAGAATAAAGGGGAAGGGTGGCTGAAATGGACACAGGCAAGTGGAGTCCTATGGGATAGGAGGGTCCCAATCCAGTTGAAAGGGAAGTTCTACAGGGCAGTGGTTAGGCCATCTAAGCTATATGGATCAGTGTTGGGCTGTGAGGAAAAGCCACATAAATAAAATTCAAGTAGCCAAGATGCGAATGCTGTGGTACATGAGTGGCATGTCGAAAGCTGATAGTTAGGATTGCATATATTAGAGGAAGCCTGGGGGTGGTGGACATCACTGAAAAAAATGAGGGAGGATAGGCTACGGTGGTATTGACACGCAATGAGAAGAGGGGAAGAAGAGGTCGTTAGGTACATTCTAGGAATGCTGGTGGTCGGTAGCACCCGTGGTAAGGGGAGACCAAAGCAGACGGGGGAACAGGTTGTCCATAAGGACATGGCAGTGTATGGGGTGAACATGGACCTGGTAGGAGATAGAGGGTTGTGGAGGGCTAGAACCTGCAGACCCGACCCCGCCACGGGCGGGATAAGGTTATGATGATGATGATGATGACATACTGTATATAGTCGAAACGCTAGGGTGTTCGACATTGTTTCAATAAATCATTTTATTTTGATTTCATGTATATTTAGACATTAAAGTCCTGAGTGCAGTAATCCTGATAAACCAAGCAAACATCACAAAGCACTAACTAATAAGTTGCATATGTGGATTGCGCGGGTAACTAATTTTATGATATGTTGGTGAAGAAATTGCTATTTTAGCAATAACTAAAATTGTTTTCGATTCAAGAAGTGTAAAAATCTGAAACTCAGTAGACTTGAAGTATACCCTGAAAACAAGACACAACCCATGCTACGAAAAAGTTGAATGCACTGTTTTAAATCCATTTATTTTTTTTAAAACTTGTTGTCTAATTTGCTCTGCCTTAAGTTATGATCTTGTGTAGGTGAAGGAAAGCTGCCATAATAAAGAAAACAACTCCAATGATATCATCATGACCATCATCGTCTTGCCCTCCTCCCACCTGCAGTGGGGTCGGGTCTTTAGGTTCTCATCCTCCACTCTCGTCTATCACGCACCAAGTGCCTCTCCACCCTGCATGTCTCCATGTCCCTCTGCACCACCTGCCCCCACGTCCGTTTTGGCCTTCTACCTCTGGTGCCCCCAATCACATGCAGACCCATAATGGACCTAATAAGCTCTTCCTTTTCTCTCCTCATTACATGCCCATACCACCTCAACTGCTTCTGCCTCTAACGTCATCATCCACCCCAATCATGTAGCACAGCATTTGCATCTCAGCCACTTGCATTCTCCTTTTATGGTTCTTCCTAGCTGCCCAACACTGAGCCATACAGCATGACGGCCCTGACGACCTGTGTTTATCACGCCTGCGTTTATCACTTGGTGGCTTCTTTCTAACTTCAATCGCATCTTCAGTTGTTATAAATCCACAAAGTCCAGTCCTAGATTTGCTGGATAAACGACAAGCCCAGCTATGCACTGCTGCTATAAACACCACAGTCCCAAAGTGTCCTCCAAGCTGGCACTGGACTCAGTCACAAAAAAACAGCTAAAAATCCACACTTGTGGTCTGTGACTGAACAGGATTTCAGCCACATGCTGGGTCCAATCAATACATCTTCTTCCCAACCACATGTGACATCCTTCTTTTAGTGGGACCAAGATGTAGGCTTTGCCCTTAATTTTATTGCCCTTAACCAGATGTACAGTGGTACCCCACTTAACGAACGCCTCGTATAACGAATGCTCCCTATAACGAACACCATCAAAAAAGCGTGGGAGTATCGCATAACGAACTTGTTTCACATAACGAACGCTTGTTCAATATACAAAGTGAACTAGGAACTGTATAGGACAGTGGTGGCGAACCAGCGACCCACCGTGCAATTTTAAGTGGCCCGAGTGTTAATGAGATGATGTTAAAGGTGTAATAAAAGTTGGATGATGTTCTCTATTCCCTCCTTTAATAAACTTTATTCCCTATTAATAATAACTTATTTTTATTCATAAAATTGAATAGTGCTTGCATCTGACCCGTGGGCAAATTCTTGGTTTTCTTTTGTGTTATTGTGACCCGTCTTCAAAAACGGTTCGCCACCACTGGTATAGGATGTCCAAGATTGTAGTAACTATAGAGGTATTAATCCAATGAGTTATACCAATGTAATGTAATAGAATGTCGCCTCCAGGATAGAACTAGTGTCCGTGGAAATCAGTTTGGGTTCATTCTAGGCAGGTCCACAATGGGACGAATCTTCATTCTGAGGCAGATGATAGAAAAGTATAGAGCAGCTAAGAAGGATCTCCATACCATCATTATCGACTTGGAGAGAAGGCTTACCAGTGTTCCACAACAGGCATTATGCAAAACGGGGTAGAAAAAGGGTTTATTCGAATGGTTTAGGACATGTACTCGTATGATGGTTCCATTCCACAGCCAGGGTAAGGACACCTTGGGGAAAATACTGGGGGCTCCCCAGTGAAGTTAGGGGTGCACCAAGGTTCAGCACTCAAATCCATACCATTTTATTCTGGTTATGGACGAGCTACTGACGGGAGTAGAGAATGGACCCCTCAATGCATGGCATTTGCTGCCGAGCACCATTCAACTGCACACTGCCTTCTCATTGCAGGGCAATTCCTAGTTTTTGTGAAGTAT
>JAAFCE010001036.1:59025462-59070331 GCA_013389805.1 Trigoniulus corallinus | reverse complement strand
TACATTACTATGCCATCTGTTTCTAAAAACACTAGGAAACAGGCTTTTTGAAGAACATGTGGCACAAAGGACAACATTTAGTGTTTGCCGGTTTCACCTTCACTAGGAATAAAATACTCTGCAACCAAACTACAGTGAAAATTCTCTAATCGGCCCACTCTCAGGGATATACGAAACTGGACCTATCAGACGGGTGGACTGATTGGGGGTTCACCATATGAAGTATGTTTTACTAGAGAAATTTCCGTTCTTTAAAATAGTGGACCTTTGTGGGAGGAGGACCGATTGCAAAGGTGGACAGATAGAGGGGTTTCACTGTATATCCAACAAAATTCAAAAGGTGGCATCACCTTTGTTGAGGGATCCGGAACGTTCGCCCCCACACATTTCGCTCCTCGGACGTCTCGCCCCCGAACATTTCGCCCCTCGGATGTTTCGCCCCTGGGAGGGCAAATGGCCGTTGTTTTTTGTTGTTTTTTTTTTTTTTGTTAATTTTTGTTATTCTGTTTTAGGTAAGGTAAAATGCCAGCGTAATTATCGTAAATATCGCAACTAGTGTAAATTAGCATAAATAGCGTAAATATCGTCAATGCCAGCTCTTGATTTTTACCATATTTTGGCCGGTTTTTTTGGTCATTCCGTTTTTACCTGGAAAACAGCATTGTTCGTTTGGGCCTTTTTCTGAGTGTTTGAATGAATAGGTAAGGTAAAAATTCAGCAATTTCGGCAAGAATTCTATGCATTGTGGAGGACATCAACGATAGAAATTTAATAGACTTTCTGAATGCATAGCCTACAATTTCGAATTTTAGTTTATGTTTGCTAGGGTTTGTCGGTTTTCAAAACCAGTTTTTAACACCCATTTGTTAATGAAGACTCTAAAACCGGAAAACCGGTTTTTTTTAATAAATGTCGGTTTTTGTATAAACCCTAATGTTTGCATTTTTTTTATGTGACAGTGTTGCTTAGTGTTTGTGTTTTTTTTTATTTTATTAAAATTATTATTACAGTAAACAGAGCAACAAAAAAAAAACTGGCCATTTACCCTCCCAGGGGCGAAACATCCAAGGGGCGAAACGTCCGAGGGGCAAAATGTGTGGGGGCGAAAGCTCCGGGGGCGAAAAGTACTCAGGGGCGAAATGTGTGGGGGCGAAAAGTACTCAGGGGCGAAATGTCGGGGGCGAAACTTCCGTAAACCAATGTTGAAGCTGTATCACGTAAATATTGCCGGTGTCACACGTAAAAGTGTCCGGGGTCTACCTCAAAGTGTCCATCATAATGCTTAACAATATCTCTTTTCTACAGAGCACATGTGCACGCCAGAGAAAGATGCTGCTATAAGTATACCTTTACAGTGATCTCTACTTCCGGTCTGTCAGTCATCTGTCCTTCTTGCGTTTCGCGCTTGAAGTGCTCCTCCCCACGATCCAGATACATATCGATTCTGTGAATGATCTCATGTAGCCACAAATATCACGTTTGTACGAATCTCGCTATTTTAGGCATAGAGAAATCTCAATTCTGCTTTCCTTCTGCCTAGCCTCAACGTCACCACACTCAAATTGCAATTCTGTCATTAGAAAAATAATGTTTATTCATAAAAATACTTGTTTTTGCAATAATTTTGCCCTAAAACACTAATGAACTAAACAAACATCAGTGGGTAAAATGGAAACAGGCCAGGACACTGAGGTAAAAGCAGACACTTTGAGGTATGAATTAAATTACCTCAAAGTGTCCCCCTGGACACATTGAGGTACCTTTGAGGTACTTTGAGGCATTAGACCGGCAGTGTCAGATAAACAAGAAAGCAAGACTGACAAGAAACTAATGTAAATTCTGTGGCCATTATCACTGTAACTGTCACAGTTTGTAATTGTTTTTTTTTTTGTTTAATAATTTTTTAAATAAGTGCATTAAAAGTTTTAAATATAATGACTTATTTTCCATTTAAGAAAAATAGATTTTAGTCTTATAACCATAAACATAAAAGTAATTGAAAAGTCTCAGTGTTTATCTCACAGATACAGCCAGAGCAACGAAAGCTGAAATTGATGTGTGGGAAAACGTAGTGTTACTGGAAGACATAATATACAGTTTTGATTCAGTGCTTTTGAGCACCAATGTATGGTAAACCAGATAAAAATGCCCCACAAAGGTAATATGCCCCAGTTGTAATAGGACACCTCTCTTTGATAAGATGGTATTAAAAGAACTAAAAGACAATAGATTATATGTATGGCACATCGTGCATGCATTTCTAGTAGAATGGTTGTCATGTGGTTTGGTGAAAATAAATAAATACTGCTGTGAGCTGTAAAAGTAGATCTTCACCATTTATTGGAATGTATATGGTATGCTCATAAACGTACTGAGATATTTTAAATTTGAAAATGGTGTATTAAATTAAGTTGCTTAATCTAAAATTGGACAAGTTTTGGGGTTTTGACCCATGTCCATAAAATATGTTACCATGGTGGAGCATATTGCAACTGTTTTGGGGAAAACGCCTCACAACATTTCGGGTAATATGCCCCACTTACATTTATGTGTTTTGTTTGCAGAAAATTGGTAAAACCTATACTGTATATTAAAATCAACTAGAACTAGTTTCAGTCATAACGCTTTAGCACAGGGGTCTCCAACATTGGCCGGTGGCCAGATGTGGCCAACCAGTGGATTTTATCCAGCCTGTGGAAGTATTCCATAAAACAGTGTTGAGCCATAGAGCAAGAACAATAAAATATTTTTGTTATCAGGTAAACTATACAGTTTGTCATGCATTTTAATTGAATAAAGGTTGGAGAATCCAGCATGTGATTTATGATACCATTACAATATTTACAATTTGTGTAATTGTTTTTTTAAAAAGAAAAAACACCATATACAGTCAAACTCGAATATAACACACACCTTCGGGACTGATCGTGTCTGTGTGTTATAACCGAGTGTGTGTTATAACAGAAACAATGCTAAATGATGCCGAAGCTATGTTAACGGAACAAAAATATGCTAATTTCAAGATGTATTCAAAAAGTCGACCTAGACTTTTATACTTCAAGACGCACACACTTGCAGTCAACTGCAATTTTGCTAGATTCCACACTGGTGAGAATTTTATCCTTTAATCATCATCATCATCATCTCACCCTTCTCCCGCCTGAGACAGGGTCGGGTCTGCGGGTTCTAATCCTCCACTCCCGCCTATCCCCCACCAAGTCCCCTTCCACACCACATGCCACCATGTCCCTTTGCACCACCTGCACTCACGTCCGTTTTGGTCTTCCTCTACCTCTGGTGCCCCCAACTACCTGCAGTCCCACAATAAGCTCCTCCTCTACCCTCCTCATAACATGCCCATACCACCTCAAACGCTTCTCTCTCATCTTTTTCGCAATATCTGCCAACCCCTAGCTACCTCTAATGTAGTCGTTTCTAATTCTGTAAGATCATGACATCCCACACATATAGCGTAGTATTAGCATCTCAGCCGCTTGCATTCGCCTTTCATGGGTCTTCCTAACAGCCCAACACTATGAGTCATATAGCATAGGGGGCCTACTGACAGTTCTGTAAATTTTGCCCTTCATGTTTATTGGGACCTGGCGGTCACACAGGACACCACTTGCCTGTCTCCACTTCAGTCATCCTGAATTAACCTTATGGACCACGTCTGAATCGATTTTCCCATTGCCCTGGAAAACTGATCCTAGATAGTGAAACTCTTGCACCATATAGCCTTAATTAAGCTTTCGGGTATGCCGTCTAGTTGCATGTTATAGCTGTTATATCCGAGGTCTCTCACACGTTGACAGTGCTGTAGGGACCAAACCAGTTGTGTGTTATATGTAATATCCGAGTGTGTTATCGCCAATCAATTTCTATATACTTATGCATTAGCGCTGGCTGGGACTTTTCCTTGTGTGTGTTATAAGCCGAAAAGTGTTACAACCATGGTGTGTTATAGCGAGGTTTGACTGTATTGGGTTGTGTCCAACCAGCCTTTGAAAATTTCCTTTGTTGTTTGTTGGAGTTTAAGGTCCCGTCAACTACAAGGTCATTAGAGACCCGTCCACTGTATAGTTCTAATGCATATACTGCACAGACACTACACTAATGTGACGATTATTGGGTATTAGCAGTGCCCAGCTTTCCCGAGCGACCACCCATGTCAGTACTAACTGGGCTTGCGTTGCTTAACTTCAGTGATCAGACGAGAATTGGTGTGTCCAACGCAACTCGCCGCTCCCTGAAAATTTCCTAATTCAGCCCTCCAGTCACAAATGTTGGAGACCATACGCTTTAGCACAGGGGTGGCCAACAAATTGATCCCAAAGACAGTTTTGGTCGATCTCTCATGATGTGTTGACTTAAAACCCACTTCAGTGCCATAGTGGCTCAGTGTTTCTAGGTCTGCATCAGTGGTTCTAGGTTCGATACTGGACCGAGATGGAACCAGTTTGAACCTACCCCTCCCTCTTTGACTATGCATATGACAACAAGTCGATCACGACACTTTTTAAGATAAAAAGTAGATCTTATGTACACACAAGTTGGCCACCCCTGCTTTAGCAGAAACTTGTTAGATGGAAAGTGAAAGTTTTACTATTCCACTAAGTCAAAAGTTGACTGGATACAATGCAGCGAGTTTTGGCTGGCTTCATTAGACATGAACCAGCCACAAAGACATGTGCTGCATAAGAGAAGCATAATTAAGTAATATTTGGAGGTGGGGCGTTTTTCATGCAGTACTGGCTAAAACACCCCAGTGAACATATGTCAAAACTTTGTTTTATTTCCTAGTTATAGTTGAATTGGAACATTTCATTTATAAGTTCCATGAAAGACTAATATCACCTTATTAAAATTGTAAAAGAACTTTAAGTATCACATTTCATTCTTTCTAGCTATATCGACTTTTTTCAAAATGTGGGGCATATTTACCCATTTTACCATATTTGAGGCAAATACACTGACGTTTTACCCCTTTCTCAAATTTGCATTTTGGGGGTTAGACAGTCTGGCTGCCCATCATTGCTGAATAGTATTTTATTTGCCAACTTGTTGGGCAGTTAGTTATCTGCAGCCTCATGTACATCTGCATCTGAAACATAGCACCTGATCCTGCCATAAATGGGTTGGTGTTTTAGGGCCCTTCACTGCAAGGTCATTAGAGCCCATAAATGGGGAAAATGTGGGCAACTGTATTCAGGATATGTAATGAGAGGTAGACTTTTACAGGGAAATCAATTAATTAATTATAGCAGTGAGTTGTGGCAACCACTGAATGACAACTATGTTGTTATCATTGTGATCAATCAGTTGGTATGGTAACACTAAGCAAAACAAATAGTTAAAATTCACAGAATTGGAATATTTCTTGGCATGGTAACTGAAAGCTACAAATATGACATTCTTAACAGAATTACAGCATTGAACCCTGGACACTTCTTTGATGAATATCATACCAGTGCAATATTTCAGTGAAAATTTTGTTACATATGTATGTGAAAACTGCATAATTATCTTTCAGATAGTAGAAAGGCTTTAGATTCTCAGTTTTTATTTCATTCAAACATCACACACTCTAAACTAAGCATTTAAGTAAAAATGGAATCTGGTAAAATGGCCTGTTTAAGTGATACCTTTCAAATATTCAGGATGGCATTTTTTGTGATGAATATAAAATGTGATGACATTCTTGAAGTTGGAAAATTCTTGAAAAAATGTCGACTGTGTTTCTTTATTTCTGCTTGGGTTTTGATTATTCATTTCTATTTGGAGCTCATTATTTATATCAATCTTGCAAATTCAAAAGATACTTTCTGGTGGTCATTACATGTAGTTCTTACCATTTGGTGGTTGCTATCAAAGTGCAATCACATGATCACATACAAATATCTTCATTCAGTTAAGTTGCAAATTCAAATGTTATTTGAATCCCTTGCATTGACATTTATTGACAAGAGAGCCATAATTGAAACTAAGAAAACTATATTTAATATTTGTGTATTTATAATAGTCTTTGCCATTTTGCAATTCTTTTCACTCTTAAAGGTTCTAAAACATTATTGTTACTTAGGAGAACGGGATGTCATGTGTTTTGCAATCTCGTTGCCCTTAACAGTTATCTGCATTTTAATAATGATGTTTTACTACATCTGGGGCATCATTTTAGTTATGCCCAGTGTCATAATGACAGCGTTCACCAGGCATTTTCAGTATCAACAATTCAAATTACAATCAGCGGGTAGCTCTGCAGAGGTTCATGAACGATGTGCAGAATTTTGTAACGTGTACTTGGCATGCAAAGAACTTTTTTCAATAGTAGATCGTATTTATTCACCATTACTTCTGCAAGTCGGTATTTTTAATATTCCTATCGTGGCATTCATCCTGATTAACGTACTAACACAAGACGCTGACATTTCAATTCAATTCTTAGCCATTGGGGCTGTTCATGTTTTCATGCTAATAATGTTTTCTATTGTGTTTTGGTCGTCTACAAAATTTATTAGGACGGTAGGTTTGTATAGATCAGAGGACGATTACCATAAGTGGTCACAAATGACTAATGACATTCAATGTTTTTTAGGTTGGCAGGAGCCTGAGTTCTATGCTTGCACATTCCCTCACTAGTCAGCAATCTGATATGCAAGTGGATTCCATTGTGGTATGTACAGTATATCAAAAAGAATAGATGCTAAACCTCAAAAAGCCAGCTTTGAATGCAAGTGCATTCAGTAGATTAATGTTTGACCCTAGATCACAAATTTATGATTTAGAATTTGTGCCTTTGTGTACTATCCTAAATATCCCCCTTAATTATAACTACATCATAATTTCCGTATTTTTACTTTTATTTTATTAGTTACATGCAGATGGTAGCCATGTAGACTACTGTTTTGTAATAATGTACAGTCATTCGCAAAAGTCTACACACACCCCTTAAAAATAACTTTTTTTAAAAAATGAAAAATATTTAATGTTATTTACATTGATGATAACATTGCAATTTGCATAAGAAACATAATTTAATGGTTGAGAATTGAAAATGATAAAATAAATTTGCAAAACTCTGCAAAACAGGTTTAAGCCTATGCCACAAAAGTCAACATACAGTCAGTTTCACCTGAGATATGCAAGACATAAGGTTAGTTTCATAATAGTGATTCGTGTTGATAAGTGAAGTAACATTTTGTAGATGGATTATCTGAATTCTATTGCAGATATGGGTCCCAGAAAAGAAATATCACTAGATATCAGAAATTTGATATTAAAGCTGAGAAATGAAGGCAAATTGTATAATAGGATTGCTGAAATAGGTGGGAGAAGTCGTTCCAGCATCCAAACAGTGATTAAAAATTGCAAATCTACTGGAAATGTAATTAGCAAATCTCACAGTGGACATCGAAAAGCATTCACTGATTGAGAAGTGAGATACGTTCTATGAAAAGTCAAAATAAATCCAAAAATAAGTGCTCCAAAAATAGCAGATGCTGATATGACAACAGCTGGCAAGATTGTCAATCCAGAAACTGTTAGAAGAGTACTGAGGTGTGGTGGATTTAATGGATGAATAGCCAGGAAGTAGGCACCCATATCCAAAGCAAATCACAAAAAACGACTTGCTTTTGCTGAAGAACATCATCAGAAACGCTTTGATTTTTGGAAATGTGTACTCTTTTGTGATGAAAGTAAGTACAATATTTTTGGTTGTAATGATCCAGGAAAAGAAGGTTCACAACTTGGTCCCCACAGTTAAGCATGGTGGTAGATCTGTTATGGTGTGGGGGTGTATGACAGCTGCTGGGGTTGGAAAGTTGGTCTTCATCAAAGGCATTATGGACTGTAAACAATACCTGAAGATTTTGCAAGACAATTTACAAGTCTCTGTTGATAGTTTAAAACTTGGGGATCATTGGATTTTCCAACAGGACAATGATCCCAAGCATACAGCTAACATTGTAAATTAATGGCTCAACCGTAAGGTACCAAAGCAGGTCATTCACCTCCACAATCACTGGATTTGAATCTTATTGAACACCTATGGAGTGAACTTGAAAGAAAAGTTCAAAAATACAACGTTTCCAGCAAAGAAACCTTAAAAGAAGGCTTACTCAAAGCATGATCAGAAATTACATCAAATCAACTAAAAATCAATGCCAAAGAGTTTAAATTAAGTGCTTAAGTCTAAAGGAGGACCTACTGAATAGTAAAGTTATATTTTTAAAGTGGTTTTTCCTTTTTTTTTATGTGTATATTGACTTTTGTGACATAGGCTTAAACCTATTTTCAGGGTTTTGCAAATTTATTTTATCATTTTCAATTCTGTACCATGAAATTATGTTTCTTATGCAAACTGCAATGTTAGCATCAATGTAAATAATATGAAGCATTTTTCATTTTTAAAATATATTATTTTTTGCGGGTGTATGTAGACTTTTGTGACTGTATGCAAAATTAAAATTCTCCAGATTACATAACAGGAGTATCCCAAACTACCCTGGAGGGTTAAAAATGAAAGGTCTTAAGTTTTAAAAAATTTAGTAATTTTACTTTTGTTAACTTTTCTAACTATTAGTAAAGTTCAACTAAATACTGACAATTTTTTATGTCTTGTAAGCAGTTGTTATTCAGGTACACTAGGGGTTACCTGTTTTGTGTGCTTCTGGGCATGTGGAAGATTCATCCCCAAACATTTCATCCCCAATACAATTCGCCCCCAGCAGTTTGTTCCCAGCTATGCTTTCCCTTTTACTGGGTTAGGATTTTTTCGGTTCATTGGTGCTTTAGGGCAAAATTATTGATGAAAACAAGTATTTTTATGAATAAACATTATTATTGTTGTAATGACTGGATTACAGCTTGAGTGTGGTGACGTTGGGGCCGGGCAAACGGACAGCGTAATTGATCTATGCCTAGAAAAGCGGGATTCGTGGCTACACGAAATCATTCACAGAATCGATATTTATCTTGTTCGCGGGGAGGAGGCTTTCAAGCCAAAGGCGAGAAGGCAAGGGGACCGAAACACCGAAAGTAGATATCATTGTAAAGGTACTTACCAAAGATAATTCATCGCCTGCATCTTTCCCCTCAATCGCTAGGTAAAATTAGTAACCGGGTAAAAGGGAAAGTGTACCCTGTCCCCGACATTTCTGTAACAGTCCCGACAATCTGTGAACAATATAGCATTAACAATGGAAAAAATCAGTGAATTTACAATACGGCATTGTAGTTGTCAGTGTCGGGGACGAATTTTCCTCGGGACGAATTGTCGGGGACGAATTTACTTAAAACTACACTTACACTTCCATTTTAAAAGTAAAAGTTATTCTTCTTGCATGCCCTTATCCCGCCTTAACTGGACCTTATCTTATCCCACCTTCATACCACACTCTACCATATATGGACAACCTGCTCCCACGTCTGCATCCGCCTCCCCCACCCAAAGTGCTTCCAACCACCTGAATTCCTGTAATGGACCTAATGAGCTCCTTCTTCCCTCTTTTCATTGCATATCCATGACACCTCAATCTTTTCTCCCTCATTTTTTCATGATTTTCCCCCACTCCAAGTTCCCTGTAATATACTAATTCTTAATTCTAGATTACAGCGCCATATGTGGAGAACACCATGGTGATATTTGCATTGAATGTCAGAAATTCTAATTTTTATGTGAATTTCATTTTTAATTTGTGTTTTTATGATGTGATAATCAAAATTTCGTTTGAAAAATTATTATACAAAAAGGTAGTCAAAATGACTACTATTTTGTGACAGTGTGACACAAATTGGAGTTTTGCGATCTAGGGTCAAATGTTTTGTAAGTGAAACATATTTCTGATTATTGTGTAAAAGCCAAAGAAATTGTAAAATGGGCATTTGAGTATCTAATATTGAAAAAGTTATTTCACATTTTCAGTGCAATTGGCATTATGTTAATGTGTGGAATACGGGATGGTATATGGCTTTGTAAAATTCGGGTAGATTATGATGGCAAACATAATACTAATACAGTCAAACTTCGCTATAACACACCCTTGTTATAACACTTTTTGGCTTGTAACACACTCGGATATTACATATAACACACAACTAGTTTGGTCCCTGCAACACTTTCAACATGTAAGAAACCTCGGATATAACAAACAGTATAACATTCAACTAGACGGCATGACACACAGCTTAAGTAAGGCTATATGGTGCAAGAGTTTCGCTATCAAGGATCAGTTTTCCAGAGCAATGGGGAAATAGATTCCGACATGGCCCATAGGATTAATTCAGGATGGCTGACGTGGAGACAGGCAAGTGGACTCCTGTGTGACCACTGGCTCCCACTAAAGTTGAATGGCAAAGTTTACAGAACTGTCGTCAGAAGACGCTGATCTAGGCAAAATTTTTGAACAAGTCACCTCATGCACAATAGTGAAACACTGAAGACCATCACACTTTATGCCTACTGGTTTGCTGTTTGTTGTCTTTTGCTGCAACGTTTGCAACAGCTAATAAACGACAGTCAACTTCAATTGACACAAAGTTGAAAATTATTAATAAATCGACTTATTCTTTGTATTCCAAATTGACACAAAAATATGGACTACTGAGGAACCCTGTTAGCTGTATTGTTTGATCGAAGGATAAAATTCTCAGCAGTGTGGAATCTGGCAAAATTGCAGCTGACTGCAAGTGTGTGATACTTAAAGTATAATAATACAAGTTTAGTTCGACTTTTTGAATAAATCTTGAAATTAGATATTTTTGTTCAGTTAACGTAGCTTTGGCATCATTTAGCATTGTTTCTGTTACAACACACACTCGGTTATAACACACAGAGACGAGCAGCCCTGAAGGTGTGTGTTATATCCGAGTTTGACTGTATTATATTTAACATAGGTTAAAATTGCTGCTGTTCCTTGGGAGGCCCCGAGCAACTGCCCGTACTGTCCGCCCCCAAGACCGGCTCTTTAGAGCGACTTATTGCGTTGGACGCAGCAGTTCTTATCTAATCACTGAAGTTCATCAACACAACCCAAGTTAATACTAACACGGGGGGCTGCTTAGGAAAACAAAGGTACCGCTTATAGCTACCCAAAAATCGTTGCTTCAGCGTAGTGTCTGTGGAGACTACTTTATAACTATGCAGTGGACGGGGCTGTAATGACCTGGTAGTTGAAGGGCCCTAAAACACCAACAAAAAAATTTGGACTCTTTACAAAGCAATGGGGTTTTCGACTTATTCCACATGCTTATTTCTTGAAGCACCATCAAGGGTTGCTACTTTAGTGGTGAGACCCGCTGTGGATCAGAGTGTTCTGCAGTGAAGAAGACCCACTTAAATAAAATGCAAGTAGCCGAGATACGAATGCTGCGGTATATGGCCGGGATGTCGAGAGTTGATAGTTAGGAATGAATATATTAGAGGTAACCTGTGGGTGTGGGACATCACGGAAAGAAATGAGAGAGAGAGAGAGAGAGAGAGAGAGAGTAGTTTGAGGTGGTGTGGACAAGTAATGATAAGAGGGGAGGAGGAGGTTTTTAGATCCATTTCAGGAATGCAGGTGGTTGAAAGCACCCGGATTAGGGGGAGACTGAACAGAGGTGAGAGCAGGTTGTCTGTAAGAATATGGTATAGTGTGTAGGGTGAACGGGAACCTGGCGGGAGATAGGCGGGATTGGAAGGCTAGAACCTACAGACCCGACCCAGCCACAGGCGAGATAAAGGTTTGATGATGATGATGATGGTGATGATATTCTCTATTTGCTACTTTAATAAACTTCATTGATTATTAATAATAATTTACTTTTATTCAAAAAAGAATTAGATAGTGCTTGCACCGGACCCGCTGACAACTTTTTGTTTGATTTTCGTGTTATTTTGACCCGTCTTCAAAAGGTGCGGTACCACTGCCCTATGGCTTCACTGGATGAAGCTTGATTTAGAACAGGATTGTAAAGCGCAAGCAAGTTTGCAATTGTTGTTATACTTAAAATATGTTTCACATGTTTAGAAATTGCAGTGTTTTGTAGCATTTGACCAAATCATGGTTGTCAGATGGAACTATGAACTTATTGAAGTCCTGGTGGCAATCTTAATTATTGTTAATAGAGATAGGAATTGAAGGAACATTCTAAATATCACCCTGAAGATATCCGCGGTGCCCTCATGTTTACTTTTTCAATATTATTAGAATCAAATAGGAGCTCTACGAAAGAACTGAACACCACGTAAGGGCTCCGCCAATGTCCTGACTGCCATTAAAGGCTCCGTTGAGAACCATTGCATTAGAGCATAATTCTATTTGTGGACTTATGAGGTTTTAATTTTCAAATATCACTTTGCCTGTTTACTGATGTATATCTTTGCATTTCTTGTGCTTGGCAGAAATGGTTGAACACATTGACTTTCATATTGGGAATTGAATCTGGAGAATTCTTGTCAGTAGGAGGGGTATTGGACGTTAATGCTGAGACATTTTATGATGTGAGTGGGAAATCCTTCAGATATATTTGCACTGTAGCACTTCCATAGTACCAGGGGCGGATCAAGGTTTGAGCAATGCAAAAAAAATTGTACCCCAAATATTTATAATTATTCAGATTTCCTGAAGTATAATTTTAGCTAGCATTAACAATAGATCCTCTACTGCCCCTGAGACAATGCCCCATCTACAGTGGTTTAGCCGAGCGGCAAATTGCTTTGGACACACTAGTTCTCGTCTGATCACTGAAGTTCAGCAGCCGTGCACTGAAGTGGCCGCTTGGGAAAGCTGGGTACTGCTCTTACCCAAATATTGTCGCATTAGTGTAGTGTCTGTGCAGTCTCTGCATAAGTACTATGCTGTGGACGGGGCTCCAATGACCATGTAGTTGCAGGGCCCTAAAACACCAACAAACAACACCAAGTGATTTAGCCAACTGTAGATTGGACTGGCAGTATAGAAATATGGATAGCAATGAAAATGCAAAGATACCTAATTAGTTGGAAAGCTGAATCATGCATCAGTTGAAATTTGCGCCCCATTGAGACACTGAAGAGGGAACAATAGAATCCGGAGGAATCTTGTCAGTAGGAGGGGTGCATTTTATGATGTGAGTGGGAACTCCCTCAGATATATTTGTACTGCAGCACTTCAATGGTGTCCGGGGCGGATCAAGATGGGAGCGATACAAAAAAATTGCGCCCCAAATATTTATAATTATCTAGATTCCCTAAGTATTATTCTAGCTAGCATTTACTATAGATCCGGTACTGCCTCTTAGACAATGTCCCATCTACAGTGGTTTAGCCAACTGTAGATTGGACTGTAACTGCTGGACTGGCAGTATAGAAATGGGGATAGCAATGCAAAAATGCCTAATTAGATGAAAAGCTGAATGATGCTGACAGAGGAGCAATTGCTGCATTGCTCCTCTCCCCCGATCCGCCCCTGTGCAGTGCGAAATTGATCTCGATCTGATATTGGCTTTTGTATTTTTCATTTGGAATGCCATGGTAAAAGCTTCTCTTTCAATTTACACCAAAGCAGTAATTGCAGCATTCTACAAGTCTCTTAACATATTGCACAATACTTCGTGAGTAATTTGCATTAACTTTCTCTTATTTTATAGATCATAATGTTCATGATTGATCTGATGAGCATCGTGCATTCCATGTCAAGTCAATATAATTACAAGACTTCAGAGTATTTTGCCATTGGATAGATCATGTGGACGAACATTGTGTCCCAGACGTGCAGATGCCCTAGGCCGTGATAATGACCTTTGTGGCCATATGCATAGTTATTTATTAAAGCACTCTAGGCACTTTAATTAAATAAATATTTTGTGCTATGTTTTACTGTTCACGGTATCGTAGCATTTCATTCTAAGATTTGTGTTACTTATGCAAGTATACAGATTGTTGCAGGGTCACAATTGCAATTGGACGAAACTAAGGTGACATCTGGTCAGGGGCTGATCCAGGGGGATTTGGGGTTGCAACCCCCCCTAACTCTTGGGTCGACATTGACACTGACAAATGAAAATTGCGTTTCCAATCACTGGCAATAGCTCAACCCCCCTAACGAAAATCCTGGATCCGACCCTGCTTCTGGTCCATTGTGCTCTCCTCTTCAGGTCATAGGTCACATCTTGCCTACCTAAAACGTCCCTTCCCTGGATAAGACCAGTCACAATTGCAAGTTACCAGATCCATTGACCTCTCAACCTCAGGTCACTGGTCACATCCAGCCCAACTACCCCTTCCGATCCCCGGATAAGAAGAAGGATTTGTCTAATATCACATCTGGTTCATTGCCCCTCCTCTTCCTCAGATGCTAAGACTGTACCCCTTTGTATTAAGGCATTGACTGTTGCATGTGGAAAGTAGCACCTTGTGGTGCAACTGTATATAAACGCATGCAATCCACAAATAAAGATTAGATCTTCACCAGCAATCGTTTTGGCTAGTTGTAATCATTTCTCCACAGAACCAGCCCTTCTAAGGGCTAAGGGCCAAGTCAACATAATATAGTTGCATTGCTACAATGAAGAACTCAACTGTCCTTCTCAGGACTCTCCAATATTTAGGCCCGGTGCACACTGGCGATTTTTACTTGCGCAGCGCCCACGCGGTCTTGCAATTCCGGCATGAGATACATTAGCTGCAATGGGGGAGTGCACCCATACCTGTGGCACCGCTGCGGCTCCGAAAACCGGAGTTGCGTCTGGAAATGCCCACAGTTCCCTACGAAACCGCCGCGGCGGCGCGCTCGCACATTCGGTCACGTAGTAGGGGAGACCGGGGCAAGATGACGAGCGGGGCAAGATGACTAATGCCTTAATTAGCGATTTTCCTGATAGTTAGCAGCATCATATGAATACTACTAGTACTCCTCAAGAATAGACACTAAAAAATCCTTTTTTCAAGGCACTGTTGCCATTACTATATTATTTACACGAGTTTCATTGTTTTCCTGCTGTGTGCTATATGAAACCAAATTTTGGAATTAAGATTTAATTAATATAGAGGTAAGCTATAGAAATATCTAATAGCATTTTCATCTACCTTAGACAACTGGCTATTCATATTCAGTATTCATTATTAAAATAATTTTTTAATCTTATTGCTATAATACTTAAATTTTCAAATTGTTGCTGGGGCAAGATGACTGGGGCAAGTTGACGAACTCACCATATTGACCCTCAGTGTTACCTGGCATCTTCTTTGTGGTTGCCAGGTTACCTGTGATTATTTTTAACTAGAAACATTAACTTTTAAGTTGACAATAAATTCGATTTACTATTTAATTGGATTTTAACTTTTAGTGTTAATGCGTTTTTATTATTCACAAAAAAAAATTAAAAATATTATTTCATTTGCCTTTAACAATGTAATAAATAATGCCTAATCCTATTTTACTATAAAAGAAATAAGGGTACAACAACAGAATTCGGAGAATTTACTAATTTCTTTTACTTTTCAATGGCCGTCATCTTGCCCCAGACCCGGGGCAAGATGACGAATTTTACATCCTCCATTAAAAATTATAAAATACCCTTGAAGATATCAAAAAATGTTTCACTTTAAACCACTAAATTATAAATAAAGGAGCATTCTAAGTATCTCAGCACAGTAAAACATTTTATCTCGAAAGAAAAATAAAAAATTAAACTGAAAACTCTTAGTATCGTCAACTTGCCCCGGTCTCCCCTACCTCTTGTCTATTGAGCGATGCACACATCCGCGTGGTTTCTTTGCGCGGTGCCTTAGACCCGGTGCACACATGCGATTTTGCTTGCGCGGGTGCCGCAGGGACACCGCAGCAATTCGATGCACACATGCTGTGAAATGTCGCCAGTACACATTTGGCAACTGTCCAGAAGGCGTGCCGTTTTTGCCTACCAAATCTCAAAACTAAGAAACCGCGCGGATGTGTGCATCCCTCAATAGACCACGAGATACTACGATACTACGTGACGCAACTCTGGTTTTCGGAGCCGCGGCTGTGGCGCGCGCCGCAGTTATGTGTGCACTCCCCCATTGCAACTAATGTATCTCATGCCACAATTGCGAGGCCGCGCGGGCGCAGCGCGAGTAAAAATCGCAAGTGTACACCGGGCCTAAGTTTTGACATTTGGTGAGCAAAAATGGCACGCCTTCTGGACATTGTCAAATGTGTACTGGCGACATTTCCCCGTATGTGTGCATTGAATTGGTACGGCGTCGCTGCGGTGTCCCTGCGGCACCCGCGCGAGCAAAAATCGCATGGGTGCACCGGGCCTTAAGTTTGCAATATATGGAATAGCAGGAATGTAATTAACCTCGTTTTCAGGATTGATATTCCATCAGACATTTTATGGATACATTGAAATATTTTAGGCCCAACTTCGCGATGGAGTGATTTTAATCAAAGTCAGCTTTGTTGAAAATATTCGGTATGGTTTAGAAGTCAATATCATAATTAATTTTCCTTCAACAATACAACTGATGTACATCTCCTTTGGGAAGAGATAGACGTTCAGAAAGGATCTCGTTAACCTATCTTTAAATATTAATATGCAAATATTTTTCTCATAGGTGGAATTTGTGCCCTCTGCCAAACTCCTATTGCTGTGTAAAGCAACTCCTAACCCTTTTCCCGCCTGTAGCACGGTCGGTTATCCATCTTGTCCCTCTGAATGGACACAAGAGGGTCTATGACAATTGGGTGAATGCGACAATTGGGTGAAAAACGTTTTTCAATTTGTTTTGCCCCACGTAATCATACTACACTGCACAGCTGTCATGCGGAGCTGCTCTACGGGGACCTGGTGGGAGATAGATGGGAGAGGAGGGCTAGAACCCCCAGCCCCGACCCTGCCACAGGCGCGAGAAGTGTATGATGATAATGTTTGATTCGACCATTAGTTTTACACAAAATCATCGCTAATTACAGAAAACAGGTGACCGCCAGAAAACTTACCTATTCATTTACAACCTCCTCCACTCCCACATATATCCCACCAGGTCCCTGCCCACCCCCACACAGTTGGTAGTCTGGCAGTCTGGGTCCCTGACAGACTACCTTTATCACCAAAGTTTGTAAAGGCCGCCACACATGATCAGTTTCGTGTGTCAGGTCGGTGTGTTCACATCGATGTGTTCAGTTTGGTGTGAAGGTATGACTTGCCCACACACAGTGTGGTGTGTCACGTTCTTATGTTCCTTTTCGTTAAACGTCATGTGACGTCATTTGATTGTCCACATCAACCAGTAATTCTACCGTTGCCTTTGTGTATTTTTTTAAAGATGACGTTCTGTCCATGTTTGGGCATGTGCAGAACCTCTAATGTGAAGAACTGATGTGAGCAACCCCCCCCCACACACACACACTCTCTTCTAACTGATGTCAGTCCTATGCGATACACTCGTCACACTATCAGTTGAAATTTGTGGTGTGAGCACGCACTTTTTGTTCCACACACACGTCAGGTTGGTGTGTCACGTCAATGTTAACACACCGAACTGACCCACCAAACTGATCGTGTGTGGCGGCCTTTAAGCTACTTGTAGTAGCGCATCTCCGCATGACAGCTGTGCTTCGCAGTGTAGTATGATTACGTGGGGCAAAAAGCAATTTAAAAAAACATGTTTTTCACCCAATTGTCTTATACACCCAATTGTCGTTCACCCAATTGTCGCATTCACCCAATTGTCGGGATCCCGACACAAAAAGGGTAATATATATTGGACGTCGTTTTTCTACAGCCGGTTGCCAACCAAAACTGCAACCACTATGCTTATTTATCTGCAGTCTACTGTTCGTTGCAGCCACAGTGCGACCGTTGCATAATAAGAGAGGGTTTTTCTAGTTCAAATGCTATCATACACACGCGTAGCCAAGAGAGGTTAGGGGTTATAACGGGTCGGTTATCCACCGTAAAGCGCTATATACCCTATCGCCGGTCATATCCCACTTTAGAAAATCCTGGCTACGCCACTGGCGTACACCACACGGGACCTCGGTTTTACTTCTTGTCCGAAAGAATGTGTACTCGGGGCTTTTCGCCTGAAAGATTTTAACTTACCTCGGTGCAGTATCGAAACTATGACCAATGATGGACCACCGAGGCGCTTTCTACTGTATCAAAGAGTAGCAGAGGTAATACAGCCAGGCTTTGGAAACTCGTCTTCGTGGCATCGGTGGTGTCCCACCGAACAGTAGGCCTAGGAATTGCAGCATCAGTCTGCAGCCAGTCACATAGAAATACCATCCAACAGGTGGCCCACGTGCCCATCCACAGGTAAAAGATGGTATAAACGTTCGTAGTTGCTTTGCTGAAACCGCCACACTCATATTCATACACATGCACAGTATACGGAAACTGGTTATAATGAAGAAAAACGTTGGTCCCTTGAATTTCACAATCTCCAAGTTCGACAGTGTTTTATCATAGTAAAGAGTTAGAGGTTGAACGTCAATGATGACGATACGAGGCAGAAATCGGCAACTGCGCATGCTCACTTGATGATCTGCTTTTCATGAGCATGTGCAGTTGCCCATTTTTGCCTTGTATCATTCGTATCAAGGCTTATCGGCATCGTTGACGTTCACCACTAACTTTTTTGATATACTGTATTTGCCTAAAGGCTGCTTCACACTAAAGGCGCGTTCTCACGAGTTAACTTTTGTTGAACGATTGTAGTGGTTCAACAAAAGTTGAACATTACTTGAATCAATTTTCGTTCACACATTTATTTTTAGAAGAAGATTAAGGCGCGTTCTCTCTAGTCAAGTTTTGTTGACCAATTGTAGTTGTTCAACAAAAGTTGAACATTTTTTCGTTCACACATTTCAATAGAAACTGATCAGCAGTTTCATTGTACAAATGGGGTTTCAGTTACATTACAAATGGGGTCAAAAGGAGTTGTGTGGATAACACTGTATTTTGGTTAACCCCCAATTGGTCCACCCCTCTGACGGGTCCACTTTTGTATATCTACAAGGGCCTTAAACAAAAGACCTATTGTTCACTTGAAGGGTAATGGTGAATGACTCACCACTTGATCAAGAAAAGTTTGACTGGGTCAAACTTTTGGTGATCAACTAAAATGTTGATCAACTCGATTGAAACAGAGGTTCCCACTACAGTTTTCATTCAAGTTATGTTGAACAACTACAATTGGTCAACAAAACTTGACTCGTGAGAACGCGCCTTTGGAGGTAGCCTGGGGGTAGGGGACATAGCAGAAAAATGAGGGATAGTAGGTTGAGGTGGCATGGACACAATGAGAATAGGGGAGGAGGAGCACACGTTCAAATTGCAGTTTATTGTTTCATTGGTACTTGACCCACCACTTGATCAACTCCATTGAAACAAAGGTCCTCACTACAGTTTTCATTCGTTTTGTTGAACAACTTCATTCAATCAACAAAACGTGACTCGTGAGAATGCACCTTTAACCTGGAACACATTATTCAAGTAGAAAGAGCAAGTGACCATGATATAAGATGTCTCACTTGCCACGAAGAGGCAAGTAGAAAAACACTGTTTACTGGCAAGTTCATTGTTGAGAAGCTGTCAGGACGAGCACATTACAACCCTGCTATAGGCATCCAATGGCATTGGTGACAAATATGGGAATTAAAATTATTTGAAAGAATTGGAGGAAGAAATTAAGAAGAGTAAAAAAGAGAATATGGATAAGAAAATGGATAGAAGACAGGTGAGATTCACTTGGAGCTACAAATGTGTTACTCAAAGAACTTGAAATGGAGGATCCTAAAGAATATTTCAGAACTTTATGAATGACTTCATGACATTTTCTAAATTGCTATATGCCAATTGCCAAATTTGTTTATTTTTATATAGTGCAGATTTAACATTCCATAGGCATTCATGTTTCAAATATTCAGAAACGAATTTCACTATAGTTTCTTCAGTCCAACGTGACATTTTAAAACTAAATATTTTGCAGAATTATTAAGTAGCTGGCTGCCAACCAAAAGCTCTGCAAGTCCTGCTAACTTTTTCTGATAAATATTCATTCCAGCAGCAACCAATCTCAAGCAGTACTTTAGCAGTGAGGGATTGTGGGAAGGCATTACTTGCCTGAAAAATTGGAAGGGATTCTAAATTTATTACTTGCCTTTTTACTTGGTTACTTGCCTATCTCAGCTAGGTTCACATGTGGCGACTTGACGCTTTACATCCTACTTGCTCTTTCTACTTGACTAATGTGTACCAGACTTTTTTGTTACCTGCCACCAAGCAGGTTCATAAGTGAGTGGCTGCCAAGATGAACAGACTACATTGCCACAACATAGATTATATTTGGAAATTAGTGAATTGTGCAACAATGATGATTTTGGAAGAAATTAAGAAGGGGGAAAAACGAATAGGGGTAAAAATGTGGATAAAACGGAGAGATACACCGGGTGCTACCAATGTTTTTATAAAAGAACTTGCATTTGAAGATCCCAAGGAGTACTTTGCTACTTTATGGATGACAGAAAAATGTTTCAATTTTTTGCTTGAATGTATTGGGGCAGAGATTCAACGACAGGATACCCTTTTAAGATATGCAATACCTGCAAAAACTAAATTACAGGCTTTACTGTATTACCTTGCAACTGGATGCAGTTTAAGGACCCACACCCATCTTTTTCGTCTCACAATCAACTATTTCATACTTTCTTTCAGAAGTGTGTTAAGCTATATATAAGGCATTGAAAGACTTTATAAAGGTAATGAATCATCATCATCATACTCTTATCCTGCCTGTGGCAGGGTTGGGTCTGCAGGTTCTAGCCTTACACTCCCATATATCTCCTGCCAGGTCCCTGTCCCTACACACACTTTGATATCCTTTCAGACAACGTTTTCCCACATCTACTTTAGTCTCCCACTGCCCTGGGTGCTACTAACCACCTCCATTCCTGGTATGGCCTTAATGAGCTCCTCACCCCCTCTTCTCATTACATGTCCATACCACCTCAGCCTATTCTCCCTCAGTGTTTTGGCAATGTCCACCACCCCTAGTCTACCTCTAATATACCCAATGCAATTTACCTAGCGCCCTTTCAACGTGATTGGGACCATTCTATCCCAGGACTATCTCACCATTGCTTTAGAATGTTGAATGAATGACATCACAAAATAAAATGCAAATAAACTATTTATTGAAAAACTGAATTTGGGCAAAGGTTAATGCTCTTCTGACAATGTCAGTACATTCAGCACCTACATTGACATCTGCTGTTAGCTTGTATGAGCCACTGGTTAGGTCTATGTCACTGTATGGAGATGTTGCTGTAGAAGCAGGACTTCCATGGTGATTCCTGCAGATTGTGGGGTTGATAAGCCCTTGAAAGCATTTCAATGCTGTTGTCACTGAACAGTATAAAAGCACTGTTGTATCTCATGCTGCACCTCTAAAGCTAATGCAAAGGGCATAGCCTTCAGCTGCTGGCCAATGTGCTTCCCAAATGTTACTACTTAAGGTTCCACTTAAGGTTCGACATGAATGTAATTTCCCAGGGTGTTGTGGAGCTAATGATGGCAAGTATGTTGTTATTAAGGCACCATCATCATCAGAAAGTTTATGTTATAATTATAAAGATTCAAACAGCATTGCACCAACACTGTTTTTCTTACATTGATGTAGGGTGTACAGGGAGAGCTTCAGACAGTGGTATATTTCATAACTGTGATTTATACCAATCACTGGAAAATCATATACTACCACAAGGACATGTCTTAGTTGGGGACAATGCATTTCCTTTGAGGGAATACCTTGTTAAACCCTTTCCTGGAAACAAACTGTCATTAAAGCAAAAAATCTTTCAATTATAGACTACCACAGAATTGTGGAAAACACAGTATTTGAGAAACCATGGTCTGCCCTGAAAAAGTTTATAACAATAAGAAAATCATGCTGTGCAATGCATAACTGCCTCAGACAAAAAAATTACAGAGTTGGCAATTGGAATACACTGTTGACTCAGAAAATTTTGAAACTGGTATAGTCACCCAAGGTAATTTGAGGGTGAAACCACAAACTCAAGCCTTGCAACCACTTCCACCTTTTTTCACCAAATGCTCTACACTAGCATCTCAGAATCTTCAGGACAGATATGCTGATTACTTTGTGGGGGAGCGATCAGTCCCTTGCCAGGCTATGATGATACATTGAAAGATGTCACAAGTCAACTGACCATGTTGCTTTGGCTTTCCATCAGTTTGCAGTGATTCATGAAGAACACTGAACCAATTAATAGATGGAACATAAACGTTTTCAGTTCCAGCTCCAGATGTTTTGGATCCCTTAATCTTCTTAAGTTCTTGTGAATAAGTTGCTCTATAATTTGTTACAAATAATTTTTATTGACAATTGTTATTTACTGTTTCATATACTTAATGTGATTCAAATAATGTGATACTATACTATACTTCAAATAATGTGATACAAATAATTTTTATTGATAATTGTTATTTTCTGTTTCATATACTTAATGTTCTAAATAAAATTTGATACAAACCTTCTGCTTTTGATTTTCAATTTGATCTCCTTCTCACTAAAGACAGTGGATGTTCTACCACCGGAGATCATTGCAGATGTGTGGGATTTAATTTTAAGGCCGCCTGTCACAGATGTTTACGAAGCTTTAAAAACTGTGATAACTTTAGGAAGTTCCCCAATGCAACAACAAAGGTTGCAGCAGTTGTTGAACAACTTGCAACTCGGGGACTGGAAGCCTACTCAACTGTTGTGTTACATGCAACAGTTGGCAGGAAGCTCAGCCAATAATCTGGACAATGTGCCCCTTCTTAAAGAACTTTTCATTTCTTGACTGCCCAAGCAGATTCAAATCATTCTAGCCACTGCTGACCCTGGTACACCACTTGAAAAACTGGCATAAATGGGTGATAAAATTTAAGGTTTTGAACCTATCATTGCAAAAACTTAATGCTGTAACAAATTCCCTCTGGGAAGACTCCACCTTCAAACAAATTACAATTCATTTGTCAGACTTAAGCCAACAATTAGAGACACTGTCGTCCAAAGTGAACACTGTTACCTCTATGAGGTTTTCACTTCAACATAGTGCTTCTCGTTCACATCATAGATCCCATTCCAGACCCAGTGCAACAAATGGCATGGATGCTGCTCCAGCTTTATGCTGGTATCACAAAACCTTTGGAGCCAAAGCTCACAAGTGTATTGCTCCGTGCCAACAAAAAGTGAATAGGCCTGTCATCTCCAATGATGCAGGATGACAATGGCCTTACTATCAGTCATCTTTGTCATGGTAGAGATAGTAATTCTCAATGCAAATTTTTGGTGGACATGGGTGCTGAGTCTAAGTCTCACCACCCTAAGTCTAGGCTGGACTCAGTTTCTCCTAGCACCTAGTGATCTTAAATTGTATGCCACTAATCAGATGATCATAGAGACTTGTGGCATTTATCATACAGATGTAGATTTAGGTTTGCAGCATTCTTTTCTGTGGTCATTTGTAGGCCATTTTAGGAGCCAACTTCTTGGCAGCTTACAATTTGATGGTCGATGTGGGTCGTCACAAGTTGCACAACTGCATTACAGATCTAGAGATTTCTGGTAAGGCAGTACATTGTCCTAGCACATACCAGAGATTATCAAGTATAGGTCTGGAGACAAATTCTAAGTATAAAGACATACTTCGAGAATACATGGACATTACAATCCCTCGCTTACCTTCAGCTCCCACCACCCATTCAGTGGTACATCACATTATCACCTCTGATGGGCCTCCTGTGCATGCAAAAATTCTATGGCTTGACCCAGTCAAACTTAAGGTCTCCAAGGAGGAGTTCAAACACCTACACGAACCTGGCTACCTTAGGACTTCTTCAAGTCCTTGGTCAAGCCCATTACATTTGGAGCACAAAAACGATAAGTTGTGGGTAGTAGGCAGCTTTTGTGCACTAAATGCCTGAGCTGTGCCTGACAGGTACCCTATCCCACATCATACGGATTTCACCTCCAAACTCCATGGAATGTGCATCTTCTCCAAAAGTGACCTAGTCAAAGCCTACCATCAAATTCCAGTCATGCCAGAAGACATCTCTAAAACTGCTGTCACCACTCCTTTTTTATTGTACGAATATACAAGGATATATGCACAATCATTTCAGCAATTTATGGACATGGTGCTAGCTGATCTACCCTTTGTATTCATCATACATAGACACGCCCTCATTGGTAGTTCTGATGACGACATGCATCAACAGTATCTATGAGCAGTTTTCAATCGTTTTTGTCAGTACAGATTGATAATAAGCATTACAAAATGTGTATTTGATGTACCTTCACAGGTATTTCTTAGTCACATCGTTTCATCAAATGATACAGAATTATCGTAGGCCAGAATCACTAAGGTCTTTGCATTGTTTTCTTGGACTAATTAATTTTTATCACAAGGTTATTCCACATTGTGCTGAACTGCTACAACCATTGCATAACATGTTGGCAGGGAAGGCCAGTTGAAATGCACCCCTTTGTTGGGATGAAACAAGTTGCTTTGGGCAGAGCCAAGGAAGCTTTGTCACAATCGGTACTACTTCAGCATCCCAATACAACATCTGAAACCAAGATTGCTCTCTTTACAGATGATTCAGATGTAGCAATGGGAGCAGTACTTCAACAAAATGTCAATAATACATGGCAACCCCTCGGGTTTTTCCCCCCACAAGTTTCAAGCACCAGAAACTAAATAGAGTACTTTTAGACGAGAATTACTTGACATGTATTTGGCAGTCAAGCACTTCTGGTATTTCTTGCAGGGTCGCCATTTTATCATCTACACCAACCACAAACCACTCACCTTTGCAATGTGAACAAGCCTATATTTCAACCTTCACTACTGATATCCAACATGTGGCAGGAGCAGACAACATAGTTGCAGATGCTTTGTCCCAAACCACATTGCATCAAATCACTACTTCTCATGAACAGTTGGACTTGGAAAAATTATATCATGAGCAACTACAAGATAAGGAAGTTCAAACACTCCTTCAAAATTTGCAGTCCTTACATATTTGCCTAGTTCCAGTTCCAGGATCTCACGTGAGCCTAAATTGTTATACTGCTTTATCTCGACCTCAGCCCATTGTACCCCAAGCTCTTCATCAACAAGATTTTCATAACACACAATATTTCTCATCCAGGAATTACAGCTACTCAAAAGCTCATCTCAGAATGCTTTGTTTGACCTTCATATAAAAAGGATGTACAACTATGGACTAAATGCTGTCTGCTATGCCAAAAGAATAAGGTACACAGGCATATTTACTCACTACCCACCAGCTGTTCACCACCAAGTTCCCATTTTGACAAGATTCACATAGACATCACATAGGACCTCTTCCTCCATCACTTGGTAATAACTACATTCTCACATTTATTGACAGGTTCACTCATTGGCCTGAAGCATTTGTAATACCAGATTGTACTGCCTCCCCAAAGGAGCAAGCTTTGTTGTATCATTGGTTTTCACATTTTGGTGTGCCATGCATGATTACTATGGAAAGAGGTCGGCAGTTTGAGTTCATGCTGTTCAATAATCTGTGGCATTCTTGGCACAAGACACATATGGACTACTTCATATCACTCTACATCCAATGGAATCATCAAACGATTTCATTGACCAATAAAAGCTGCTTTAAAGTCCTCAGGAGGCCCTCTACATTGGAGCTTTTCACTCCCTCTCATTTTACTTGCACTACACAGTGCTGTCAAAGAAGATCTGCAAGCCTCTCCTGCAGAGTTAGTGTATGGAATGACATTAAGATTACCTGGAGATATCTTCTCACCTGCATATTGTACTTTGAGTAGAGGCAACTTCCTGCAAAATTTGCGATATGGTATGTGTGCACTACTTCATAAACCGCCACATATACCCTCCGCATGCCCTGTCTTTCATCCTACAGAGCTCGATTCTGCCACTCATGTTTTTGTGTGCTCAGGTGCACAAAGACATCCACTCTCCTCTCCATACAAAGGACCATGCAAAATTATACATAGGTGTGACAAATACTTTACTATAGAAGTCAATGGCCACAAGGACAATGTCATGGTAGACCACCTCAAACCTGCTTTTCATTCAGACTTGCATTTTCCAGAGGAACCAACCTCCACTTCCTCTATTTTGTGTGCATCTGATTCCTCATCAGTGACTCCATCATTTTCATCTCCAGCAACATGTACCTCAACCAGTCCTGCATCTACTACAGCAACAACCACATCAGTTCCACCAAATCCTTTAATCATATCACCTCCAATACCCACAACAACATCATCAGCAAATATCACATCAGAATCTTACACAATTCCAGACACATCACCTTTGACTTTATTACCATCGTCTTCATCTCTAAAAATTCTAAAATCCACCATTCTCACACACTCTCATGCCCATAATGCAAGTGCACATGTTACATTTATGTAATCATTCTTTTTCTTCTTTCTCCCTAGCAAGGGGGTATTTGTAGGAATTAGGCAGAGCATACTCATAATTCAGAAGAGCAGCGAGTTGCATTGGACACACCAGTTCTCGTCTGATCACTGAAGTTAAGCAACGCAAGCCCAGTTAGTACTGACATGGGTGGTCGCTCGGGAAAGCTGGGTACTGCTAATACCGAATAATCGTCGCATTAGTGTAGTGTCTGTGCAGTATATGCATCAGAACTATACAGTGGACGGGTCTCTAATGACCTTGTAGTTGATGGGACCTTAAACTCCAACAAACAAACAACAAATAATTCAGAATGTGCTCGCATTCTAAACTTTTGTATTTCAAAACGCTCACGTTTTCATTCTACACTGATGTCTTCTCTGTTTGAATTTCAAATTTTGAATTTTTTAGAATAGGTTCGTTTTTAGTTTTAAAAAAGAAAGAAGAAAAGAGAAAAACAGTCTTCCTCTGCATCTGATGTACAATGGTCGTTCCTCAAAACCCTCTCAGCGTTTGCATCTCAGTTTAAATGTATTTAAACTTTCAATTATGCAAATTTTGTTACATTAGTTATTAAACAGGTAGTTCCTTGTTAAGTTACACCAATTTATTTATTTCATCATTGAAAGACATTGGAATTAATTATAAATCCTGATAAACAACTTGAACATGCACAACTAACTTGGGATAGACACAAATTCTGTCTAAGAAGCAGCCTTTCACCATACCATTGTCACACGTCAAAGTGCCTGGGATCCACTTGAAAGTGTCTGGCAGGACACTTAGAGACAATTTTTGAGTACCTCAAAGTGCTCACCATCTAGGTCCGAATGCAGATGCCCAAATTTCTCTCTTTTCTGCCGAGCACATGTGTAACATGAATCAACGCGAAATACTGTAACTTAACCGGGTAATGGAAAACGGCCGAGACACTTTGATGTGAAAGCGGACACTTTAGGTGCAGGCTGGTGTCATACCTCAAAGTTAGTTTAATAATATCATCGTCATTTCAGACATCATCCACCAGCATTCTTCTATTTCATCATGGTTAAAAATGTTCAAATCACCTCCAAAATAAGTTTTAATTTTAGAGCATGTTCAGTGTATCTGCAGACCGACCCTGCCACAGTCGGGATAAAGGTATGATGATAATGGTATGATTGTTAAGTGTCATGTACAAGTGTGGGACCCCCTATTATGCATGCTAATTTCTGACAGACTTCTTTGACTAGCTAATACAATGGTCAGTGGATTTTATCAGTGTCATGGGCCTTACACTGACTATACTTCCTGAACAAGCATACAGCATGCATATTTGGAAAAATTTTTTTTTAATCAAATGCAAACTGCACAACTTGGAAATCGCATAAAAAGAAACTGCATAAAAAGAGACCCAACTGTACATCCTTATATCATCATCACCATCGTCATTCCGTTATCCCGCCTGTGGCAGGGTTGGGTCTCTGGGTCCACTAAACATGCTCTGACTGGGGTCACCCTAGCCAGGCGTCTGGAATCCACAAGAATATTGGCAGTGCAGTCTATGGGGTATGCCGACCTACCCTACAGTGCCCCAACACTGCATTATACAGTAAAACCAAAATAGAAATCATGGCAGGTAAATTAATAGAGTTAGTGGTGAACATTGACGATGATGATACGAACGATGCGAGGCAGGAATGAACAACTGTGCATGCTCACTTGCTGGTCTGCCTTTCATAAGCATGCGCAGTTGCCTCATTTTGCCTTGTATCGCATTTCTGCTTCTGCATCATCTTCCTCGACGTTCACCACTTGCTCTTTAATGCTCTGTTTGTTATAATGTTGCATGGCTATTGCACAATAACAATAAGTAACAAGGATATTTCAGACCACATGTGGATAAAATTTGAGGAAAAAATTAAATTTTGAAAAGACTGGTTTTTAATAATTTTTATCTCAGGTGGGGAGCAGTTGTATTGTGTTGGACATACCAGCCCTCATCTGATCACTGAGTTAAGCAGTGTGATCGCAGCAGTGAGTATTTGTACTTGAAAACTTTAAATCCTTGTACTAATGAAAATCCATGATCGAGAAAGGGCTTGCTGAATACATTTCCACTGCTTGAATATTGTGTATGGCGCCGAAATTCAAGTGTTGATGGATACATATTTGAATTTTGACTGGTTATCGTCCTCCAAATGTGATAAGAGAGTTGCTAAGTAGCACATGTACGCTTGTCACTCAGTTCTCGAAAGCAGATAGAGTTGTTTTATTTGTTGTATGTTTGGTAAACTTAGGGGTGAATGGGAGCTCTCTTCACCTTTTCTAGGTTGTGAACAGTTAGGAATCTTCTTTACGAAGGTGAAATCATTCATTCGACTGCCTGTGACTGCTGTAAATATTTGAGTGATAAACAACCGTTAATGATCGTCATTACCTGATGATAGGAAGGTAAACATTTGTGCTTTGTTGCATCACGGTTTCAACCCTGTAGAGAAAACGCACGAGAACTCCAAAGGCAAATTGGAAATTAAAGGATTTCTATAGGTTGGGTTTTAGACAGTGGTGGCGAACCTGTGACGCCTGTGCAATTTCTAGTAACCCGTGCATGAATCATATCTATTTTCATCATCACCAAGTTGCGTTCGTGCGGCCAAGTTGCGTTGTGTGGCCAAGTTGCGTTGTGTGGCCAAGTTGCGTTGGACACACCAGTTCCCGTTAGATCCCTGAAGTTGAGCAGCGCATACCCACGTCAATACCAACTTGGGTGGTTGGTAAAGAATGTTGGGTGCTGCAAATTAACCCTCATCCTCGTCCTTTCATCTACCTCCTCATCTCACGCGGGCAGCCTCCTAAAGGGTTCACCTGTTATGGCTGCCTGGCTTACACCCCAACCCACAAACTAATCAAAGTATCAAAGTATCTTACCCTCCTCCTGCCTGCGGTGGAGTCGGGTCTGTGGGTTCTCATCCTCCACTCTCGCCTATCCCCCACCCCGCACGTCTCCATGTCCCTCTGCACCACCTGCTCTCACGTCCGTTTTGGTCTTCCCCTCCCCCAATTTACATCCAGCCCCATAATGGTCATAATAAGTTCCTCCTCCTATTTCCTCATCACATGCCCATACCATCTCAACGGGTTTTCCCTCATCTTTTCCGCAATTACTCCCACCCCCAAGCTACCTCTAACGTAAATATTTTGGAATGCAATGCTGATCTTCCTATGCTTTAGGGTTGCAACTAGCACTCCAGTTTTCCCAGATGGGGTCCCCATATTCCACGTCCCTAATCTTACTCAAGCTCCCTATGTGGTGTGACAGTACTGGCAGGGGGCTCCCCAGTCAGACGTCTGGAACCTGCAGCAATAGTGGCAAAGCCACCTTTGTGGGGGGATGTTATAATTGTTAGGTGGGCAGAGGTCTCACACTCACCCGACAAATCATCCCTCACCCTCTATGCCAGAGGGATGCAACACTAGTACGCCTACTGCATGTCCCCAGGCACCAAAAGGAAAACGAAACCAATACTAATACTCACACATACCAACACCCCTATTAATAATAATAATGAGTACCTGCGCACACCAAACAATAGGCAAAAACAAATAACAACACCCTAATAATAATACTATTAACAGAAATACAAACAGAAACAGTAACAGCTAATAACAAATAACGATTACTATTAAATAAAGATAATTAGAAAGAATTTCTGCTGGGGGGGTTGGCCGCCAACCACAGACGCAGAGTGGTGACTGCCAAAGCAGCCAATACTTGCTATGCTGCAGCACGACGGGATTGGTGGAAAATGTCACGAGGGGAGGCATAACAGCCCAACCATGCAACAAGTGGCTTCACTAGGGTGTGTGAGCCACACCGGGTGACACCACTCCAACCATGAGAAATGGGGTAACACCAAAGCAGAAGGGGCGTTTTTCAGGAGAGAAGGGGACCCCAACCCTAGAGACGCCACTGCATGCAACAATTTCCCCACGCCACAAAATGCCACAGAAACACCCACAGCTCTATCTTCATCTGGAACCTCGGGTTTGTTGCCTTGAAAAGGCGGATTTTTTTCCAGCAGGTATCCTCTGATGGTCAAAGCACTGGTAAATTTCCACCACGAATATCGCCACCGCCACACAACATGAATCATATCTAGTTTATCGTCTCTAAAACAACAGACGTGAGAGCAGATTGTCCGTAAGCAGGCCCGATCCAGGTTCATTTTGGAAAGGCACCCGGGGCAGAGAAAGACCAAAGCACAGGTGGGAGTAGGTTTTCCGAAAAGCCATGGAAGTATGTGGAGTGGAAGAGAACCTGGTAAGAGACAAGCAAGTGTGGAGGATGAGATCCCAAGGCGAGATTAGGATGTGGTGATGATAATATTGTAGGCCTATAACACGTGTCAACGACCTTCTCCACTTTGGTGGAAATCTATCCTAAGGAAATCCCTCTAAGTGCAATGTACCTTCCGCGAGTTTGCTATTTAGGCCAATAACATTGTTTGTTATCATGTAAAACAAGCACAAATGTTTACTTCTCATTCATTGGGAACGGGCCCTCACAATGGTTGTTTATCATACTGCGTTGGACACACCAGTTCACGTCTATTCACTGAAGATAAGCAACCGGTTAGTACTAACCTGGGCGGCCACTTGGGAAAGCTGGGTACCGCTAATACCCAACAATCGTCCCATCAGCATAATGTTTATGTAGTTGTATTTGAAGTGCCCTAAAACACCAACGATCCAAAAAATTAAAATATTTCCAGCAGTCACAGAAGAAAGTACCCAGGCTGCCTTAAGCTTAATACAGTAGAACTCCAATTATCCGAATCAATTGGGACCGGACCCCATTCGGATAATCAAAAATTCGGATAATTGGATTTTTTCCCGAAAAAAGGGTCTAAATGGGAGAAAATAGGACGTGTACGTGTACCATACTGTAAATGGAAGTCATTGCTTGCTGAACATCTCAGTCAAAGTAAGCCGTTTGACTGTCAGGATCCGTTTTCAGGCAGCCAAGTCGCGCATTGTTTTGAAAATCACAGTACGTTCCCTCATAATTTTTTTTTCTGAAATTCTGAAAGCGATTCGGATGATAGGAGTTCGGAAAATTGGAGTTCTACTGTACAACTTTCGAAAACACAACAAATAAATCTCTGCCACGTTTCGATTTCTATGACGTAAAAAGAAGAAACTATTTTACTGTTGAATAACTGGTTTATTAATTTTGATGGGCGGTAACGGCGTGGAGGTGATAATGGTAACGAGTCGGAATTCAGATAAGAATTAATATCCACCCGTATTTCATTCAGTGCGGAAGTAATTTCAGCGCCGCAAATAATTTCAGCGCGACAGGCAATATCGGCGCGGTCGAAATGTATTACGAGAAACGTTTCTCCATTATGGATTTTCATTTTCTAGAAATTCCCCAAAACAGGTGCAAGGATTTAAAATTTCAAGTAACAATTCTAAGGTAAGACTAACTCTAAAATATTAAAGCTTAAATTTGGAGAAGGATTAGTTCGAGGAACTTCACTTAGGCAAACTTTAACATTCAAGTCCAGAATTGGAATGAATGGATGGAAGTCGATTCTAATAAAGCACGTTTCTCTATCCACAGACAATGGTTTTTAAGAGGTGTATCATCTTGATCATATTGTGTTTCATCACCCAGTCTGCATCACGAGTTGTAAGTTCTTATAAAAGTTCCCACCAACGTAAATGAAGCGGGTAGAATGTGCTCGTTATGCACTAGTTATGCTCGTATGTGCTAGGTTATGCAGAGGTCGGTTAGGAAGCAAGGCTGTTATGACTGCAACATGGACAACAAAATGTGGAGTTCTGACAATTGCCCCAACACGGAGAAAGACTGCGGTGAATGCGTGGAAGGGTACGGTATTTTATGACAGAACATATTTGATCACATCATCACAACCATTTTAACATACACTGATTATCAAAACAAAATATTTGTGGTTTCAGTTATGAACTCGCCAACAACACGAAGACCTGCGTTGCCAAAGGTAAGCTAAGTATATCCGAAATCTTTTCTCTTAGTCTGTTTGCAAATTCCTTATCACACCACAACAGATGGCGGTTTTTATCGGCTATTACTGTGGGATCGTAGGGAAAACTTTATCGCAGGGCCGACGATAGTTAGGACGGGTCCCGGTGATGATAATTTTCTGAGCCCCTCCATTAAATCTAATACAAAGACAAGTTTACCAAAATCAAAAACCTGTGGGTAAATCACACCCGTCACATGAATGTCGCATAAACTTAACATAATCATGCCTTAAAATTATATGCCCCGAACTGCGCATGGAATGTTGGAAAGCATTCTGCCGCACTCAGTCTATTGCAGCTCCAACCTCTTGGAGAAGGGCTGCAGCTGCACACCGTGTCTCCATTCTATAGATGTTGAAGGTGAAAGAACTCGTTCCGTTTCTTGGCTGTCAGTGTGTACTAGGGATGTTACAATACCGAATTTTCCACCGATATTTCCAACGATATGTGTTTTTCCCGGATCTATACGTACAAATTCACCCGTCTCCGGGGATCAAAGTGTAGTGTCCTCGATTTACTGCACCCGTGGTTCCGGGTTCGATACTGGATCGAGGTGGGGTAACTTCCTTTGGACGAGATAGAAGCACGGAGTGCACCTCCCTTCGGTTTGTTTGTTGGTGGTTTTAGGGCCCTTCAACTACAAGTTCATTAGAGCCCCGTCCACTGCATTGTTTTCATGCAGAGACCACGGACACTAAACTAATGCGACTATTTTTGAGTATTAGCAACACCCAGTTTACGATCCATGTCGGTACTAGCCGACGTTGCGTTGCTTAACTTCTGTGATCAGGCGAGAACTGGTGTGTCCAACACAATTTGCCGCTCCCATCCCTCTTCGGATGAGAAGTAAAATCAAGGTCCCGTGTGGTGTCCACTGCATTTGCGCTTAAAAGAACATTCTCTAGTACACAACAGGTAAATGAGGCATATTCCGAGGTTTAGGACCTCGCCACCTGGCGTTGTTGGAATGTCCCAACGAACAGTAGATCGGCAATAGAGAAGTATAAGGGTTGCGACTTTGGTAGGCAGCGGGTTGCAGAAAATCACCGCCCCGAATATCGCCTTTATATTCATTCAGAGGCACAAGATGGGTGCCCGATCAAGACATAAGCGAGAAGAGGTTAGGAGTTACTACAGCCCAATTGCTGAAAATCCTATTTCCGATTCTTCATTTGTAGGTTTAACAGAAAGTAATGAATTATAAGCCCTGCCCAACCCTGCTATCTCAGAACCAAGATTTTGTCTTGACTGAGATAACATTTGATTTATTAGCAGCTTGAAATTTGAACTGAATAATATAGAATGGTTATTGGTTACTGATTTGGATATAGGGCCTACACCGTATACATTTATAATAGTCCTATATAAATACCGGTATTGTCTCTTCGATTTCGATCCTAAATTCCTAAATTTGATGCCTGTATTTCAATATCGGTATTCGTCCCTCGCATGTATGGACACTGGTCCCTATTGACAAATTACAGAAAAGGTCGCAGGCCCCTACAAATAGAAGCGGGGCCGGGTGCGCTCGACGGGCATAATGCATCATCACTTAATGAAACTTCTCTAGTTTTGAAGCATTTATTTCTGTTTATTCATGGTTTTAGCTGAAATATCTGTTAACGCTAGGAAATCCGTCGTTGTCCCACAAGGGAGTAACGTCATCATTGAATGTCATTTTGAGTGGCCGGTTGACTGCGTCTGGAAATCAGGATGCGTCTGGGAATCTCATGGAAATCAGTCGCATATACCGTTATTTAAACGGAAATGGCGAAAAAACAACAGATTGCAGTATAAGAATTACAAACTTTAAAGATTTTGATGTCGGACATTGGAGTTGTGAAACATATGCAAACAGTCCTCATGGATTACAGAATCCAACTAACGTCTGGTTAACACTGCGAGGTAAGTATTCACTTTTATAATAGACAGCCGTTGGTTTTGAGCCACCTGGCTGCAAATTTCCACCTCAACTGCACTCCATAAATGCACAAGTGCACAATGTTTCAATTGCTTTTGCTACATTTTGAATACAGAATCGAAAGACGTTATCATCAATGACAAAGATAACGCCTTAATCCCACCAGGGGTATCCGTGGTATTGTTGTGCCATTTTCCAACAAAAGTTTACTGCGCCTGGATTCGGAGAAAATCTTATGTGGATATGGGGAGAAGATACAACTTCGTTGACAAACAGGCAAATGACAACCTGGCGAAAGATTGTAGCATGCGCATCGAGGATTTTCAAGAATTTGACGCCAGTCTGTGGAGATGTGAAAGTCAAACAACGGCTGATATTGCTGGTAGGGAGAAAGCCAGAATGGAATTACAAGTAGGTAAGGGACAGCAATATGTTATAAAGTCATTCGAACCATTTCTTTGCTGTCAAATTATCGCTGATTAATTACCGTATTTATTTTTTGTTGCGCCATTTATTGGAGGAGCGCTGTTTATTAGAGTGTGTTGTTTATATTTCAGTACCTGGGATAAGGGTATGGTGGTGATGATGAATTCAGTACCTTTAATAAGCAGTGCGCCGTTTATTAGATGGCGCTATTTATTATTTTTACACATTAAGGGTGCACCGATTATTGGAGGGTGTTTCTTGTAATAAGGTCATCTGTCTTTACGGATCTACGCCCTCCTATAAGAAGCTACACGAACTGCACAGTGACCAATGCAGAATAGATAATCAGGACTACAATAATAGTAATTTGCTAGATTATCGAAGTCCAACTTTTCTGATTTTCAGTGGATCAACCAGTTGAACTTGGTGCAAGTGCTACACCCACTGCAGTGATACAAGCACCAGGTATGTCAATTATTACGACATTTGAGCAAAGATCAGAAAATTTATAAATCAATTTCACAAATTAATTGCTTATTTCATAGTTGCAACAACGGCATCTTCTGCAAAAGGAACAACTGCATCTCTTTACAACAGAACGACAACTTCAATTCGAGGTGATTTTCGAAGTAAGAACTTTACCATAACGTATCATTATTTACCATTTTAGGTGGGAAACGTGTAACTACTCACCCAAACCAAAGTAAGAGGTTTTTGTTAGAAGGGTATTGCAAATCAGTGTAAGATGCAGATCCAAGATACTTTCCCTAAACCCGGGGAGCGGCTGTGCTGCGTTGGGCACACCAGTTCTCGTCCCATCACTGATGTTAAACAACGCAACCCAAGCTAGTACAAGGGTGGCCGCTTGAGAAAACTGGGTACCGTTAGTACCCATAAATCGTCGCATCAGCGTAGTGTCTGTGCAGTCTGTGCACTAGAACTATGCATTGGACGGGGCTCTAATGACCTTGTATTTGAAGGGCTCTAAAACAAAGATTCCCTGTAAGTGATGGATAAGTGATGCATGTACTTAGACCTCGTATTTCACATTGTGCCCCCTAACACGATATGACTTACTTTTTGGGTCCGAATAACTAAGGAGTTGTGGGCCCTAAATAGCAACAACAACATCCATACTGTTGCAAACCACTACACCTCAAATTATGATCATCTAAGCTTTTATTTTACTTAAAGCAGCAGCGGTCTCTTGCCCCCGCTCCCCTCCCCTCTCTTCCCGCTAGTTTTATTCAATGATGATATTTCTTGTTCGTTTATATACAGGAAGTCGGATCGGAATCATATTGTTTTTTTTTTTTTACTGCGAAAGGGTTAGTTAACATTCTCTACCCTTCTACTGTGGCCACAGAGATATCTTAAGCTGGGTTTACACTGCGCGAAACATACTCGCCGCAACTGTTTCCACAGGCTCGTGGCAATCTCGCCCGTCTCGCCCTCCCTGTTTACATATTGCACGAAGCAACCCTGCAAGACGTATCTAGAGTACCAGTACACGAAGTGGGAGTGGCGAAACCCTTTGATGCGTGTCCAAAAACCGACAGTTCTGTGGCTCACCACGAGGCTGCCCCGCGCAGCAAATTTCGGGGCGAGTCTCCGTTTACACTGCGCGAGTCTTTTTTAAAGAAACAGTTGCGCGAGTATGTTGCGCGCAGTGTAAACCCAGCTTTACTTTACTGCAACAGGCAAGTGCTGTCTGCCATTAGAGATTCGTAATGGTTTTGTCATTCAATACATTGCTGACTTTTGTTTGTAAATCGTATAGGAGCACAGCCAGGTTTACACCTCACGAATCCTACAGCAAGGCCATCGGGTGCTACTAACTGTAATAGTCCAACAGCTGCTTTGGTCATATTATTCATTATCACGTTCACCTGTCGTTGCATATTGGCCTTGGATCTGGCCATCAATTAATAAGCATGTAGAGATGCAACTGGGACCCGCCGCGGTGGCGTAGTGCTTAGCGCACTCGACAACTGCGTTAGTAGTTCTAGGTTCGATACTGGACTGAGGTGGGTTCTTTCGGATTTGAAGTAAAACCGAGGTCCCGTGTGGGTGCACAACGGCATTTACACGTAAAAGAACCCTCTCTACTACGCAACGGGTAGATGAGGCAAAATTTCCAGGTGTAGAAGCTCGCCCCCTGGTGTCGGTAGCATTCCTCAAAGAACACTAGACCAACGATAAATAAGCGTAGGTGTGCAGCTTTGGCTGGCAACCGGCTATGACCAATGTATCGCCCATATATGTCCATTCAGAGGGACAAGATGGGTACCCGACCCTGCCATAGGCGGGAAAAGGGTTAGGAGTTGCTCTTGTAGAGATGCAACTGGAGGATTAATACCATTGTAGTTGGGCCAGGTTAACAAATCACACGCACAAAAGGTGGATCTCTCAAATCAGAATAAATAATGTTTATAATATCAGAAGGCTTAATAGTCGTTGGATGTTGTACAATTTACATTGGGCTTGTCGACAGCCTGCTAACTTTGATATTTCAAGTTCTTATAATATTCCTTGATAATATTTTGTATATTTGTATAACGTGAGTAAATTGCAGAAGTAAATTATGTAGGCAGGTTAAATATTATATAAATGAATTATGAAATGAATCTCATCTTAAAATATGAATGAATTATGAAATATGTTATACAATACTGAGTGATTAGAAAATACGTCTGGTTTGAATCACAACATAAATTTCTCTATTTGAATCTAAACAAAACAGCCGTTCAAGACTTGTAACGGTTAGCACGAGTGTGACATTCCAAAATAAAAAGAGAATTTACAAACGTACATCTTTTTAAATTTAAAGTTTTTAAACGTGAAACATTCAAACTTCTGAACGACTGTTGCATCTGCTCATTCCCTTGCATCGCCTAGACAATGACAAAAGAGAGTTTCAAAATGGCGAAGCTGAGAGGAGATGTAGGGAAGCAACAGAAAGGGATTGCTGAAAATACAGAGATGCAACAACTCCCCCCTGGAAGAAATAAAGTTATGAATAGAAAGAAAGTAAGATGGTTATTAAGTTGAGGATAAACAGAAACGAACACGAGAAACACGGTCATGGGGACGTGTAAGAATCCCTGAAGATGGAGTAAGAGGTTGCATAATGAACGACTGAGGAGTAATTGAGTGTGGTCGATTGAGTGAAAGAGGAGTAGTGGTATCAAAAAATGATGTGTCCCATGCAGATATTGAAGAACTTTCTCCAAAATCAGCAGACGACATACTCACAGTGTCTGCATGAGATAAAAATGCTGACCATTAATGTCTACAGTATAAAATTTGTGATTTCTATGCTGAATTTTATAGGGTCCATCGTAAGGTTCAGATAGTGGGCGTTGGGACCTGCCAGTTCAGATAAAAACGTGTGTGGCTTTATCAAAATTAGGGTGGCAAAAAAGAGGCCACACTGGTGAGATGCATGGTGGTTTGTGCAACAATGCATGCATGGTATATCATAAATTTTAAAGAAAATCACTCCTGGTCAAAGCATTGTATACAGGAGTGAAGATGTCTCCAGGAAGGCATAAGATAGTACCGTACACTAGTTCTGCCAGTGATGCTTGCAAATCTTCCTTAATAGCACAGCACAGGGCAAGGAGTATAACAGGTAGATTGACACTTCAGTGTATCTGATTCTCTGTCGCTTTCAATACCATCTTGAGCTGGTGGTGGAACCTTTCTATTATCCCATTGGACTCTGGTTGGTAGGAAGTGGTGTGAATATACCTGGTTCCCAGCATCTCACACAGATTATTTAACAGGAGGGAATCAAATTGGCGCCCTCTATCTGTAGTGATAGTGGATGAAATTCCAAAACTGGCAAACCAATGCTGTAGTACGGGTCCAGAAGGATGGTTTTCAAGATTGTGAAGCCGTTCAAGGGAAGAAGGACACGTCGAAGTGAAGCCGAAAAGAGGTCACTCGCCCATCGTCAATGTTCCAAGGACTACAAAGATCATTCAAGAACGGATACAGTGGAATGGCAAAGTCAGCTTGAACAACATCACTTCTGACCTGAGAATCTCTCGCAGGCGTGTACAAAACATTGTGAAGAACAACATGGGACTTCATTCCTACCATCTGCTGCAAGAACAGATGTTCATGGATGCCACCAAGAAGAGTTTCAAGATTGCCAAGAAACTGCTGACTCACTTCAAGACAGCACACATTGAGGGCATGCTCTTCACAGACGAGAAGATTTTAATAGTAGAAGTTGCTCAAAAGAGCCAGAATCATCGCCATCTGTTGTCACCTGCTCAGGCGAACTCAGGGAAGATTAAGGTTTGCACTCGGTCACTGTTCCCCAAATCTTTGATGGTTTGGGGTCGCCTCACTGCTATCGGAAAGACACCACGCGTTTTCATCAACAGAGGCATGAAAATCAATGCTGTCTACTACTACTTGAAGGAAGTTCTGAAGAATGTAGTGCTTCCATGGAGCATTCAAACCACCCCGATGCCGGAATGATCCTTCAGCAAGATTGGGTACATGCCCATGGTGTGAAAACGTTCGAGCTCTGCAAATAGCTGTTTCCGGGTCACCTCACAAGGAACTTTGGCCTCTGACCTCACCGGATCCCAATCCCATGGAGTGTTTTGGAGCAGAGGATCCCTGCTAACTCTAAGAAAGCTATCGATTCTCTGGAGGCCACCATGATGAAGGCCGGGGATGAGCTCGATGATTACTACCTGTGTGCCATGGTCGGGTGACTGCAGAAGCGTCTTCATTTCTGCATAAAGGCCAAAGGGGGGCACTTTGAACAGTTTCTTGATTAGACGCTTGGTTTCTATTGTTATTATCAGCAAATGACGATTATTGAACCAAAAAAATGCTTTGTCTTTGTTTGGGGTGGGTTGAAGGTGGGCACATATTTAGTAGCCACCCTGCAGTGTTTTTAAATGGCAGATGGATCTTCGTCATAGTGGAAATTGGAAATCGTTTTGCGATATAATTTCGGCTGTGCGTAAATTGTGTAGAGTCTAAGGCCTCCTTCACATGCAGCGATTAACGTTGCATTTAGCGCTGCGTTACAACCTTTCACATGAAAGCGATTTTGAGGTGGACCGCCTACGTGGTGGCTTCTCTGTAACGCTATTCCCTCTTTCAAAAAATGAAAACCTACAGTGAAAACGCGCGGTGATATGAAAAGGTCAATTGGGTTCCTTGTATTTCAAGGCGCACGCTAACGCAAGAAAATCGCTGAACTCTCGAATCGTGCGTTGCTACGCGCGTTAACCAAAATCGAGCGTTTCCATGTAAAAGCAGCTATTCACCTCTGTCTTCCCCAACGCGTTACAAAATCGCGCGGTAGCTGACGCTGCATGTGAAAGAGGCCTAAATTGATTACAGTATTTGAATTTCGAGTTAGCACAACTTCTTTATCAGTTTTGGATATCAGATGGTAGAGATTACATTGCTATATTGTATTCTCCTGATACTTTACAACTTTTGGAATCATTCTTCAGAATTGTCTAAAGCTGGGTTTACACTGCGCGCAACATACTCGCGCAACTGTTTCATTAGGAAAGACTCGCGCAGTGTAAACTGGGACTCGCCCCAAAATTTGCTGCGCGAGGCAGCCTCGTGGTGAGCCACCGCACTGTCGGTTTTTGGACGCGCATCAAAGGGTTTCACCACTCCCACTTCGTGTACTGTTACTCTAGATACGTTTTGCATGCTTGCTTCGCGCAATATTTCGCTCAATGTAAACAGGGAGGGCGAGACGGGTGAGATTGCCGCAAGCCTGCGGAAACAGTTGCGCGAGTATGTTGCGCGCAGTGTAAACCCAGCTTTAAGTGTAACATGGAGATGATATTTACCAGGACGAGTTTCCGTTAGGAACTTGAAATTATCTTCACAATTATTTTCCCACCGGTAGGCTAAATTCTTCTGCCGCCCCTAAGATAAACGTTCCGAGATACTTCCCTTCAACCCCTATTTTATTGGGGTGCACTGAGAACAAGCACTGTGGGAAGTCGATTGTTCGATATTTTATATCAACTAATTAGTAAACAATAATAAAACATCAAAATTTCGATAGGGAACGATGAACCATTATACAGTCTTGTATTGTACGTTACGACAGTGTTCCATAACCGGGGGTCCGTTTGTTTTGTTTTGAGGGCCCGTGAGGTGCGCCCTATTTTAATTAAATTAAAATATTTCAAAAAATTAAAGTAATGTATGTCTTATTATTAATATATTTGCATGCTTATATCATCATCACAGTCGTCATTCCGTTATCCCGCCTGTGGCAAGGTTGGGTCTCTGGGTCCCCTGAACACGCTCTAACTGGAGTCACCCCAGCCAGGCGTCTGGAACCCTAAGGAATACTGGGAACGCTGTCTGTGGGGGATGCCGACCTACCCTACAGTGTCCCAACACCGCATTATACAGTACAACCAAAATAGAAATCATGGCAGGTAAATTAATAAAGAGTTAGTGGTGAACGTTGATGATGACCATACGAGGCAGAAATGAGCAACTGCGCATGTTCACTCCTGCTGGTCTTTCTTTCGACAGCATGCACAGTTGCCTCATTTTGCCTCGTATCGCATTTCTGCTTCTGTATCGTCTTCGTCGACGTTCACCACAAACTCTTTAATGCTGTTTATTATAATGTTGCATGGCTATTGCACAATAACAATAAGTAACACGGATATTCCTGACCGCATGTAGATAAAATTTGAGGAAAAGCTTAAATTTTGAAAAGACTGATTTTAATAACAATTTTTATCGCAGGTGGGGAGCAGTTGTAATGTGTTGGACATACCAGCCCTCATCTGATCACTGAAGTTAAGCAGTGTGATCACAGCAGTGAGTATTGTTACGGTTGAAAATTTTAAATCCTTGTACTAATGAAAATCCATGATCGAGAAAGGGCTTGCTGAATACATTTCCACTGCTTGAATATTGTGTATGGCGCCGAATTTCGAGTGTAGATGGATACATTTCTGCATTTTGACTGGTTATCGTCCTCCAAATGCGATAAGAGAGTTGCTAAGTAGCACATGTACGTTTGTGACTCAGTTCTCTAAAGCAGATATGGTAGTTTTATTTGTTGTGTGTTTGGTAAACTTAAGGGTGAATGGGAGCTCTCTTCACCTTTTCTAGGTTGTGAACAGTTAGGAATCTACTTTACGAAGGTGAAATCATTCATTCGACTGCCTGTGACTGCTGTAAATATTTGAGTGATAAACAACTGTTAATGATCGCCATTATCTGATGATAGGAAGGTAAACATTTGTGCTTTGCTGCATGACGGTTTCAACCCTGTAGAGAAAACGCACGGGAACTCCAAAGGCAAATTGGAAATTAAAGGATTTCTATAGGTTGGGTTTTAGACCAGTGGTGGCGAACCTGTGACCCCTGGGCAATTTTTAGTAACCCGTGCATGAATCATATCTATTTTCATCATCATCATCATCTTACCCTCCTCCCACCTGCGGTGGAGTCGGGTCTGCGAGTTCTCATCCTCCACTCTCGCCTATCCCCCACCAAGTCCTTCTCCACCCCGCACGTCTCCATGTCCCTCTGCACCACCTGCTCTCACGTCCGTTTTGGTCTTCCCCTGCCCCAATTTACATCCAGCCCCATAATGGTCATAATAAGTTCCTCCTATTTCCTCATCACATGCCCATACCATCTCAACGGGTTTTCCCTCATCTTTTCCGCAATTACTCCCACCCCCAAGCTACCTCTAACGTAAACATTTTGGAATGCAATGCTGATCTTCCTATGCTTTAGGGTTGCAACTAGCTCTCCAGTTTTCCCTGATGGGGTCCCCATATTCCACGTCCCTAATCTTACACGAGCTCCCTATGTGGTGTGACAGTACTGGCAGGGGGCACCCCAGTCAGACGTCCAGAACCCACAGCAATACTGGCAAAGCCACCTTTGTGGGGGATGTCCTATTCCTAAAAGGACACTTATTAATGGTTTTGTAATTATCAGGTGGGCGGAGGTCTCACACTCACCCGACAAATCATCCCTCACCCTCTATGCCAGAGGGATGCAGCACTAGTAGGCCTACTACATTTCCCCAGGCACCAAAAAGAAAACGAAACCAATACTAATACTCACACATACCAACACCCCTATTAATAATAATAATGTGCACCTGAGCACACCAAACAATAGGCAAAAGCAAATAACAACACCCTAATAATAATACTATTAACAGAAATACAAACAGAAACAGTAACAGCTAATAACAAATAACGATTACTATTAAATAAAGATATTTAGAAAGAATTTCTGCTGGGGGTGTTTGGCAGCCAACCACAGACGCAGAGTGGTGACTGCCAAAGCAGCCAATACTTACTATGCTGCAGCATGATGGGATTGGTGGAAAATGTCACGGGGCTTCACTAGAGTGTGTGAGCCACACCGGGTGACACCACTCGAACCATGAGAAATGGGGTAACACCAAAGCAGAAGAGGCGTTTTTCAGGAGAGAAGGGGACCCCAAACCTAGAGACGCCACTGCATGCAACAATTTCCCCACGCCACAAAATGCCACAGAAACACCCACAGCCCTATCTTCACCTGGAATCTTGGGTTTGTTGCCTTGAAAAGGCGGATTTTTTTTCCAGCAGGTATCCTCTGATGGTCAAAGCACTGGTAAATTTCCAACCACGAAAATAGCCACCGCCACACGACATGAATCATATCTAGTTTATCGTCTCAAAAACAACAGACGTGAGAGCAGATTGTCCGTAAGCAGGCCCGATCCAGGCCCATTTTTTAAAGGCACCTGGGGCAGAGAAAGACCAAAGCACAGGTGGGAGTAGGTTTTCCAAAAAGCCATGGAAGTATGTGGAGTGGAAGAGAACCTGGTAAGAGACAGGCAAGTGTGGAGGGTGAGATCCCAAGGTGAGATTAGGGTGTGGTGATGGTAATATTGTAGGCCTATACCACGTCAACGACCTTCTCTACTTTGGTGGAAATCTATCCTAAGGAAATCTCTCTATGTGCAATGTACCTTCCGCAGGTTTGCTATTTAGGCCAATAACATTGTTTGTTTGTTATCATGTAAAACAAGCACAAATGATTACTTCTCAATCATTAGGAACGAGCCCTCATCAATGGTTGTTTATCAATAAAATATTTGCGGGAGCGGCTGTACTGCATTGGACACACCAGTTCAGGTCTATTCACTGAAGATAAGCAACTGGTTAGTACTAACCTGGGCAGCCACTTGGGAAAGCTGGGTACTGCTAATACCCAACAATCGTCCCATCAGCATAATGTTTATGTAGTTTTATTTGAAGTGCCTTAAAACACCAACGATCCAAAATAATTAGAATATTTGTGGCAGTCACAGCAGAATGTACTCAGGCTCCCTTAAGCTTAATAAAACTTTTGAAAACACAACAAATAAACCACTGCTACGTCTCAATATCTATGACATAAAAAGAAGAAACTATTTTACTGCTGAATAACTGGTTTATTAATTTTGATGGACAATAACGGCGTGGAAATGCTTGGATGCTCACTAGGTGGCACGTGGTTATACTAGTGCCATTTTGTGCTCTGCGACTTTTTTTGCTTTTGAAAGTTATAGACGCTTGGAGGAGAAGTTTTCGCCTTTACCAGGGCACAAAGTTCCAGTTTAAGGTAGGGCAGTGGGCGTCGGTCGGTGTTTTGTGGTAACTGAGAAGTTACAGCAAGGTTTGGCTTTAGGCTTAACCTTGCATCCAAACTGTCAATCCCAACGTGGGTCATCTGCTCTGTCAGGCACCACGTGGCGTTGGACAGCTGAGTACCAACGCCTGTACTGTTTTTGTTTTTATATTGTTGTATATTTTGTTACATTTTCTAGTGTTATCGTTTGGTGTTGATTCTGTTATTGTTGTTTGCTGCTGCTGCCGGTATTGTTGTTGTTGCTGTTATTGTTTTGGCTGCTGGTGTTGTTACTCCTGGGGTTGTTACTACTGGGGTTGTTACTGCTGGGGTTGTTACTGCTGGGGTTGTTACTGCT
>JAAFCE010001036.1:58997258-59025452 GCA_013389805.1 Trigoniulus corallinus | reverse complement strand
CTGGGGTTGTTACTGCTGGGGTTGTTACTGCTGGGGTTGTTACTGCTGCTGTTGTTGACACTATTGTTGCTGCTGTTGCTAGCGTTCGTTAGGTTGCTTGCTAGAGGTATGCAGTGCTAGTACTGCATACCTTGGGCATAGAGGGTGGGTGGCGATTTGTCAGGTGATTGTGAGACCTCCACTCACTTGGCAATGCTTCAACAATTAATGAGTGTCTCCTGTGGGGTTGGATGGCACCCCCCACAGGTAGCCCTGCCACTATTACTTTAGGTACTGGACGTCTGACTGGGGTGCCCCCAGTCAGAGCTGTCACACCACATAAAGGGGCTAGACTGAGACTGGGGATGTGGAATATGGGGACCCTCTCTGGGAAAACTGGGGAACTAGTCACAACCCTAAAGCATAGGAAGATAGGCATTGCATTCCTCCAGGAGGCAAAGTGGAAGGGTAATAGGTCAAGGTCTCTGGGGGAGGGATACAAGATGATCTATGCAGGTAGTGAAGAGGGATGAAATGGGGTGGGAATTATATTAAGTAGGGATTTGCAGCAGGGGATCACTTCAGTTAGGAGAGTCAGCAGTAGGCTGATGTTAGTTACTGTTGTCTGGCAGGGTATAGGGCTACACCTCATAAGTGCGTATGCCCCCCAAGCAGGCCTGGGTGACACCATAAAAACAGCTTTTTGGGATGAGTTTGATGAGGTGGTGCAGTCAGTAGACAGCACAATGAGACAGGGCAGGGGTAATAAGCGACTGATTATTGGGGGTGACTTCAATGCACACGTTGGTAAGGAGGGACTAGGGTATGAGGATGTTCATAGGGGATGTGGGTATGGGGTGATCAACCTAGAGGGGCAGAAGGTCCTTGACTCAGCAAGAGCACATGGCCTTGCATTAGCCAATACATGGTTCAAGAAGAGGGAGAAGCACCTAGTTACTTTCCAGTCCCCACAGGGGAGGTCCCAAATAGACTTTTTCATGGTTAGGAAGCAGCACAGGGCAGAGATCCAAGACTGCTGGGCACTACCCAGCAAGGATTTCCAGAAGGAAAGTGGCCATAAGCTGCTCATGATAGACTTATTAATTAAGGGGACAGGGAAGCAACATTCCTGGAAGGGAGAATCAGTTGTTAGGTGGTGGAAATTGCCCACCAAGGCAGAGGAATTCCAGCAGGAGGTTCTCAGCAAGGTAGACTGGGACTGGGATGGGTCAGCCAATGCCATGTGGGACAGGGTTGCTAGGAAGATTAGGAGTTGTGGAGAGGCACTGTTAGGTAAGGCTACAGTAGGAGGAACTTATCAGGGTAGGCAGACTTGGTGGTGGAATGAGGAGGTGGAAGCTGCCATAAAACTTAAGAAGGTAGCTTTCAATAGGTGGAGGGAAATAGGGGATCAGGCCTCAAAGACAGACTATGTTCAGGCAAAGAAACATGCCAGGAGGGCCATTGCCTTGGCCAAGTACCAGAAGTATGAGGCCTTATATGAAAAGTTGGGGACAAGGGAAGGAGAGAATGCAGTTTTTAGATTGGCCAAGACCAGGGATAGAACTAGCAAGGATATTACCAGGGCTATAACAGTCAAGGATACAAATGGCAGGGTCCTGTTCCAACCAGCTGGGAGCGGCGAGTTGCGTTGGACACACCAGTTCTCGTCTGATCACTGAAGTTAAGCAACGCAAGCCCAGTTAGTACTGACATGGGTGGTCGCTCGGGAAAGCTGGGTACTGCTAATACCCAATAATCGTCGCATTAGTGTAGTGTCTGTGCTGTATATGCATTAGAACTATGAAGTGGACGGGTCTCTAATGACCTTGTAGTTGACGGGACCTTAAACACCAACAAACAACAACAACAAATCCAACCAGCTGAGGTAATTAAAAGGTGGGAGGAATACTACCACAGCCTCCTAAACACAGCTACCTGCTCAACAGTCACAGACAGCCGAACCATCACCCAGGCAGTGGACAAGGTTAGTGAAGATGAAATAGTCGCAGCCCTTCAAAAAATTAAAGGTCGCAAAGCAGTAGGCCCAGATAAGATCCCCATTGATGTTTGGCACACCTTGGCGACTACAGCCATTACATGGTTAGGGAAGCTTTTTAATAAGCTAGCAAATGGGGACAGGATGCCATCTGCATGGAGAGAAAGTTGGATAGTTCCACTGTTCAAGGGCAAAGGTGATGCCCAGGACTGTGGAAACTATAGAGGCATAAAGCTAATGAGCCATACTATGAAGCTGTGGGAGCGTGTAATAGAATGTCGCCTCAGAGACCAAACTCAAGTCCGGGGGAACCTATTTGGGTTTATGCCAGGTAGGTCCACCATGGAACCAATCTTTATTCTGCGCCAGATAATAGAGAAACATAGAGCAGCAAGGAAGGACCTCCATGCAGTATTCGTTGACCTGGAGAAGGCATATGATAGTGTCCCTAGACAGGTGCTATGGAGCGTTTTAAGGAAGAAGGGGGTTGATGAAGGCCATATTAGGATAGTGCAGGATATGTACGAGGGGGCCATTACTAGGTGAGGACAGCGTGGGGAAACACTGCCGGCTTCAATGTGCAGGACGGTGTGCATCAAGGGTCAGCACTTAGTCCATATCTATTCACTCTGGTAATGGATGAGCTGCTGACGGGGATAGGGGAATGGGCCCCCCCCAGTGCCTAGTATTCGCTGATGATGTGGGAAAGCTTGAGGGGTCCAAGGAGGATGCACAAAAGGGCCTACAGGACATTAAGACAGCAATGGAAAGAGGGGGTCTCAAAGTAAACACAAGTAAGACAGAGTACCTAGCTTTCAATTTTAGCGGCCAGGGTCAAGGGGGTGAGATTCGTTGTGAGGGTGAGGGTATACCAGCGGTGCAACAGTTTCGTTACTTAGAATCAGTTTTCCAGAGCAATGGGGAGATAGACTCAGACGTGACCAATAGGATTAATGCAGGATGGCTGAAGTGGAGGCAGGCTAGTGGAGTCCTGTGCGACCGCCGGGTCCCAATAAAGTTGAAAGGCAAAGTTTACAGAACAGTCGTCAGGCCCGCCATGCTGTATGGCTCAGAGTGTTGGGCAGCTAGGAAGAACCATGAAAGGAGAATGCAAGTGGCTGAGATGCGTATGCTGCGCTACATGACTGGAGTGTCACGAGCCGACAAAGTACGAAATGATTATGTTAGAGGGAGCCTGGGGGTGGGGGACATCGCAGAGAAGATGAGGGAGAGGCGGTTGAAGTGGTATGGGCATGTAATGAGGAGAGAAGAGGAGGAGCTTATTAGGTCCATTATGGGTTGGCATGTGATTGGGGGCACCAGAGGTAGGGGTAGGCCAAAACGGACGTGGGAGCAGGTGGTGCTGACGGACATGGAGAAGTGTGGGGTGGAGGGCGACATAGTGGGGGATAGGAGGGAGTGGAGGAGGAGAACCTGCAGACCCGACCCCGCCGTGGGCGGGAGAAGGGTGAGATGATGATGATGATGATGATGATGATAACGGCGTGGATATCTGGATGGCAACGAGTCGAAATTCGGATAATAAACAAAATCCGCCCGAATTCCAGCGCAAGTAATATCGGCGCGCTGAAATGTATTACATAATACTGTACGTTTCTCGATTATGGATTTTCATTTAGTAATACCCCAAAACAGGTGCAAGGATTTAAAATTTCAAGTAACAATTCTAAGGTAAGGCTAACCTCTAAAATATTGAAGCTTAATTTTGCAGAAGAATTAGTTCGAGGAACTTCACGTGGGCAAACTTTAACATTCAAATCCAAAAATTTGAATGAATAGGTGGAAGTCGATTCTTATAGAGCACGTTTCTCTACCCACAGACAATGGTTTTCAAGGGAATAATCATCTTGATCATCTTGTGTTTCATTACGCAGTCTGCATCACGAGTTGTAAGTTCCTATAAAAAGTTACCACCAACATAAATGAAGTGGTTAGAATGTGCTCGTTATGCACTCGTTATGTTCGTATGTGTTAGGTTATGCAGAGGTCGTCTAGCAAGCAACACTGTTATGACTGCAAGGTGCACAACAAAAAGTGGGGTTCTGACAATTGCCTCTACACTGAGAAAGATTGCGGTGAATGCGTGGAAGGGTACGGTATTTTAGGACAGAACATATTTGATCACATCATCATAACCATTTTGACAAACACTGATTATCGGAACAAAATATTTGTGTTTTCAGTTATGAACTCGCCAACAATACGAAGACCTGCGTTGCCAAAGGTAAGATAAGTATATCCGAAATCTTTTCTCCTAGTCTGTTTGCCAATTCCTTATCACACCACCACACATGGTGTTTTATCGCACCACGTAAAATGCAAGGCCCCCGATGGTTAGGACGGGTCCCAGTGATAACAATTTTCTGAGCCCCTCATTAAATCTAATGCAAAGACAAGTTTACCAAAATAACAAAATTGTGGATAAATCACACCCGTCACATGAATGTCGCATAAAATTCACATAACAATGCCTTAAAATTATTTGCCCCGAACTGCGCATGGAATGTTGGGAAGCATTCAGCGGCACTCCGTCAGTTGCAGCTCCAACCTCTTGGAGAAGGGCTACAGCAGCACAACCTGTCTCCATTTTATAGATGTTGCAGGTGAAAGAATTCGCCCCTTTCTTGGCTATTGGTGTGCACTGTGGATGTTACAATCCCGAATTTTCAACCGATATTTCCAACGATATGTGTTTTTCACGGATCTATACTTACAAAAACACCCGTCTCCGGGAACAAAGTGTAGTGGCCTCGATTAACTGCACCCGTTGTTCGGGGTTGGATACTGGATCGGGGTGGGCTAATTCCCTTTGGACGAGATAGAAGCACGGAGTGCACCTCCCTTCGGTTTGTTTGTTGGTGTTTTAGAGCCCTTGAACTACAAGGTCATTAGTTCCCCGTCCACTGCTTAGTTTTCATGCAGAGACTGCACGGGCACTACACTAATGCGACTATTTTTGAGTATTAGTAGCACCCAGTTTGCCGAAGCGGCCATCCATGTCGGTACTAGCCGAGGTTGCGTTGCTTAACTTCAGTGATCAGACGTGAACTGGTGTGTGCAACTCAATTCGCCACTCCCACCTCCCATCGGATGAGATGTAAAACCCAGGTCCTGGGCGGTGTCGATTGCATTTGCACGTAAATAAACATTCTCTAGTACACAACAGATAAATGAGGCAAGTTCCCAGGTTTAGGACATAGCCACCTGGCATTGGTGGAGTGCCCCAACGAACAGTAGATCGGTAATAGATAAGTATACAGGTTGCAACTTTGATAGGCAGCGGGTTGCAGAAAAACACCGTCCTGTACAGTTGGGTGCCTTTTTATGCGGGTTCTTTTTATGCGATTTCCAAGTTGTGCGGTTTGCATTTGATTGAAAAAAATTTCGCCAAATATGCATACTGCATGCTTGTTCAGGAAGCATATTCAGTCTAAGGCCCATGACCCTGATAAAATCCACCGACCATTGTATTAGCCAGTCAAAGACGTTTTAGTCTGTCCCAAATTAGCCTACATAATAGGGGGTTCCGCACTTGTACATGACACTTAACAATCATACCATTATCATCATACCCTTATCCCGACATGCTCTAAAATTACAACTTATTTTGGAGGTGATTTGAACATTTTTAACCATGATGATATAGAAGAACTGCTGGTGGATGATGTTTTAAATGACGATGATGTTATTAAACTAACTTTAGGTGCAGGCTGGTGTCAAAGTGTCCCCGGACACATTGAGGTAATTTAACACCTACCTCAAAGTGTCCGCTTTCACGTCAAAGTGTCTCGCCCGTTTCCATTACCCGGTTATTTCGATAGAAATTTCGCGCCGATTCACGTTAAACATGTGCTCTGCAGTGCATATGTGCTCTCTAGAAAAGAGACAAATACGGGCATCTGTATTCGGACCTAGATGGTGGGCACTTTGAGGTACTCAAAAATTATCTCAAAGTGTCCCGCCGGACACTTTCAAGTGGACCCCGGACACTTTCAAGTGGACCCCGGACACTTTGACGTGTGTCACCGGCATCCCCCCCCCACAGACAACCCAGCCAGTATCACTGCGTGTTCCAGACGCCTGACTGGAGTGTCCCCAATCAGAACATGTTCAGGGAAACTGCAGATCCGACCCTGCCGCAAGTGGGATACGGGTATGACGACGATGATGATGATGGTCGAAACAAAAGTCTGCAGAGAGTGAGAAAAAAATATATTTGTGAAAATGTATCGTCTATATCAAAGAGATCTATTGCAAAGACAATTACGTATTTCTGATGATGAAAGTGATTTACAAACAGTTTGCAGATGGTGTATACCCTTACCAGATAGACAATTGAATTGAAATACAATTTTATTTAAGGTTCATATAAATCTTTTTCAGCTTCCCAAAGAAATTTATTAAGAAACCTATTTTCTGTAACATCAACAAACATTTTTTTATGCGGTTGTACATTCATTTTAATTCGTTATTTCGGACTTATGCGAATTTTAAAAATTATGGAACGTATCCCTGATTTTTCCATAGACTTATAGTCTCATTTTATGCGAATTCTTTTTATGCTGTTTTCTGAGGAACGTATACCCCGCATAAAGAGACCTGACTATATCACCCTTCGGTACCCGACCCTCCCATTAACGGGAAGGGGTTAGGAGTTGGTACAGCCCAATTGCTGAAAATCCTACTTCCAATTCTCCATTTGTACGTTTAACCAGTGGCGTTACAAGGGTGGTGCGGGCCGCACTGGGTGACACAACTCCCACCATGAGAAATTGGGTGACACCAAATCAGCTTTTTTTCTGGAGAGGGGGTGACACCATGGTGTCACTGCACCGCGTGACGCAAACCCTAGCGATGCCCCTGCGTTTAACAGAAAATAATAGATTATATGTAAACCTTACCCACTTTTCCGTTGCCATAGGCTATCTCAGAACAGATTGAAATTTTAACTGAGTAATATAGAATGGTTATTGGTTACTGATTCGGATATAGGGCCTACACTGTATACCGTATAATAGTCCTATATCAATACCGGTATTGTCTCTTCGATTTCGATCCTAAATTCTTAAATTTGATACCAGTATAATACCCGTCCCTCGCGTGTACGGACCCTGAAGGCCCCTACAAATAGAAGCGGGGCCGGGTACACTTGCACCCTACCCCTCCCTCTCGACTGGCATAATATATGATCATCACTTAATGAAACATCTCTAGTTGTGAAGCATTTATTTCTATTTATTCATGTCGTTTTTAGCTGAAATATCCGTTAATGCTAGCAAATCCGTCATTGTGCCTCAAAGGAGTAACGTCACAATTGAATGTCATTTTGAATGGCCGGTTGACTGCGTCTGGCAAAGGCGAGACTCTCTCATGGAAATTAGTCGCAGATACCGTTATTTAAACGGAAATGGCGAAAACACAACAGATTGCAGTATAAGAATTACAAACTTTACCTATGTTGATGTCGGACATTGGAGTTGTGAAACATATGCAAACAGTCCTCATGGATTACAGAATCCAACTAACGTCTGGTTAACACTGCGAGGTAAGTATTCACTTTTATAATAGACAACCGTTGGTTTTGAGCCACCTGGCTGCAAATTTCCACCTCAACTGCACTCCATAAATGCACAAGTGCACAATGTTTCAATTGCTTTTGCTACATTTTGAATACAGAATCGAAAGACGTTATCATCAATGACAAAGATAACGCCTTAATCCCACCAGGGGTATCCGTGGTATTGTTGTGCCTTTTTCCAACAAAAGTTTACTGCGCCTGGATTCGGAGAAAATCTTATGTGGATATGGGGGGAAGATACAACTTCGTTGACAAACAGGCAAATGACAACCTGGCGAAAGATTGTAGCATGCGCATCGAGGATTTTCAAGAATTTGACGCCGGTCTGTGGAGATGTGAAAGTCAAACAACGGCTGATATTGCTGGGAGGGTGAACGCCAGAATGGAATTACAAATAGGTAAGGGCCAGCAATATGTGATGAAGTCATTCAAACCATCTGTATGCTGTCAAATAATCGCTGATTAATTACCGCATTTATTCTAATAAATGGCGGGCCGTTCATTTTTTTAAAGATTTTTTGTTGCGTCATTTATTGGAGGAGCGCTGTTTATTAGAGTGTGTTGTTTATATTTCAGTACCTGGGATAAGGGTATTGTTGTTGTTGTTGTTTGTTGGTGTTTAAGGTCCCGTCAACTACAAGGTCATTAGAGACCCGTCCACTGCATAGTTCTAATGCATAGACTGCACAGACACTACACTAATGCGACAATTATTGGGTATTAGCAGTACCCAGCTTTCCCGAGCGACCACCCATGTCAGTACTAACTGGGCTTGCGTTACTTAACTGCAGTGATCAGACGAGAACTGGTGTGTCCAACGCAACTCGCCGCTCCCCCATAAGGGTATTGTGATGATGATGAATTCACTACCTTTAATAAGCAGTGCGCCGTTTATTAGATGGCGCTATTTATTATTTTTTTCACCTTAAGGGTGCACCGGTTATTGGCGGGCGCCGCTTATTATTAATGTGCTGTTAATCAGAATAAATACAGTAACTAAGAAGTGGTTCGTTGCTTCTAAACTAGCATTTGGAGCCCGCCACACACGATCAGTTTGGTGTGTCATTTCGGTGTGTACACATCGATGTGTTCAATTTGGTGTGAAGTAATGAATTGCTCACACACGATCAGTTTGGTGTGTGACGTACTTATGTTCCTTTTCGTTAAACGTCATGTAAAGTCATTTGATTGTCCGCATCAACCAGTAATTCTACCGTTACCATGGTGCAATTTTTTAATAATGACATTTATCCATGTTTGGGCATGCGCAGAACAATTGATGTGAGCAACCCCACACACGCTCAATTCGGATTGACGTCAATCCGAATTGACACACCGATGTGATAAAATTTCTTCACACCGTCAGTTAAAATTTTTGGTGTGAGCAAAAACTTTTTTTGCACACACACGTCAGTTTGGTGTGTCAGTTCGGTGTGTGCACACCAAACTGATCGTGTGTGGCGGCCTTTAAAAGAAAATAACCCTCCCCCCACACATCGAAGCCAAAGTGCTCTTGGGAAGTAAGAGGTGCAAATAACTAACAGACAATAATGATCATGGCTATCGTTATTAATTAAGGCCATTAGTAGCTAGATACTACATTATGTCGTGAAGGGGCCTAGAAAAATGAATTCCAAACTCCATTCCAGCTTCATTTGTCTTTACTGATCTACGTCCTCCTATAAGAAGCTACATAAACAGCGCAGTGACAAAAGCAGAATGGATAATCAGTACTACAATAATAGTAATTTGCCAGATTATCGAAGTCCAACTTTTCTGATTTTCAGTTCAAAAACCGAAGATTTTGGAAATGCCAGAGGATCAAACAATACAACAGTACTCACTTCCTTACATTTCAGCGCTACACGCATCAGGTATGTCAATTATTACGACATTTAAGTAATGATCAGACAATTTATAAATGAATTTCACAAATCAATTGTTTATTTCAAAGTTGCAACAACGGCATCGTCTGCAAAAGGAAGAACTCCGTCTCTCCACAGCAGGACGACAACTTCAATTCGAGGTGATTTTCCAAGTAAGAACTTTAACGTACTTTACTGTACGTTCATTATTTTAGGTGGGAAACGTGTATCTATTCACCCAAACCGAATTAAGATAGAGGTTTTTGTTAGAAGGGTTTGTTCAGCAGAAGGAATATATTGCAGATCAGTGTAAGATGTCTCCAGCCATAAATATAACAGATCCAAGATTCTTTCGCTAAACCCGGGGAGCGGCTGTGCTGCGTTGGGCACACCAGTTTTCGTCTGATCACTGAAGTTAAGTAACTCAATCCCAGCTAGTACAAAGGTGGCCGCTTGGGAAAACTGGGTACCGCTAGTACCCATAAATCGTCGCATCAGCGTAGTGTCTGTGCAGTCTCTGCACTAGAACTATGCAGTGGACGGGGCTCTAATGACCTTGTATTTGAAGGGTCCTAAAACATAAAAGTGTCTGAGTAAGTGATGGGTAAGTGATGCATGTACTTGGACCTCGTATTTCACATCGTACCCCGTAACACGATATGACTGACTTTTTGGGTCCAAATAACTAAAGGAGTTGTGGGCCCTAAATAACAAACCACTACAGTTGCAAACCACTAATTGTAAACCACAACAACTCAAATTATGATAATCTAAGCTTTTATTTTACTTCAAGCAGCAGCGGTCTCTTGCCCCCTCTCCCCACCCCTCTCTTCCCGCTGCTTTTATTCAATGATAATATTTCTGGTTCAGTTACATTTAGGAAGTCGAATCGGAATCATTTTTATTTTTACTGCCAACGGGTTAGTTAACTTTCTCTACCCTTCTCTACCCCTCTACTGTGGCCGCAGAGATATCTTACTTTATCGCAACAGCCAAGTGCTGTCTGCCATTAAGCTAGGTTGACACGGTCAAAGTGCACTTGGATCGTTACTTGAACCAAGTGTACTTGTACAAGTGCACTTGGTCCAAGTTGTTTTACACGGCAAGTGACTTGGACAGCGAGCTGGAGACAAGAAAGATGGCGGATTTGGCTTTGGAAGGTGTAGTAGTGGCAGATATACCCAGCATACCATCATCCTATCCTTATCCCGCCTGCGGCAGGGTCGGGTCTAATCTCGCCTATCTCCCAACCGGTCCCTCATTTTCGCCGTCATGTCCAAACACCCAGACTACTCATTCCTGACTATCACATATTGACACCCCGCTCATATACCACAGCAGGGCCGGCGCTATACTTTGCGGGGCTCTGTGCCGTTGCCCTGTTCGCACACCCATCACGTCGGCCCTGACCACAGCATTTGGATGTCGGCTAGTTACATTCTATTTACGTGGCTCTTCCTCACAACCCAACACTAATGCATATACAGTAGCATAGTAGTCCTAACCACTGCCCTGTAAAACTTCCCTTTCAATTTGTTTGGGACCCTCCTATTACACAGGACTCCACTCACCCTCACTAAAATCAGGAATCTAATTTTCCACTCACCCTCGCCAAATCATGTTATTCGTAATCCATTCAATTGCAGCATATTTTACATCTTTGCATTTGTAGTTTGGGCAGCTTTCTATTCCACAACACTTCCTCAGCGTCATATAATTCTATAAATTATGTTTTCTCTGTCAGTCCAATTCCTAGTTGGTTTTCTAATTTTTTTATAATTATTATCCAATTCACCCTCCGGGTGTTACGTGTTGGTAGCCATTTTAAATTATATCCAAGTGACACTTGGATCAAAGTAAGTTGGCAGCTGTCCTACTCAACTTCGATGGGTCCTAGCTGTCCAAGTGAACTTTGATCAAGTGTACCGCATACAAGTGCACTTTGACTGTGTCAACCTAGCTTTAGAGATCCATACGAGTTTTGTCATACAATACATTGCTGACTTTTTGTTTGTAAATTGTATAGGAGCACAACGAGGTCTACACTTTATGAATCCTACACCAAGGCCATCGGGTGCTACTAACTGTAATAGTCCGACAGCTGCTTTGGTCATATTATTCATCATCACGTTGACCTGTCGTTGCGTATTGGCCTTGGATCTGTCCATCAATTAATATGCATGTAGAGATGCAACTTGAGAATTAATGCCATCATCGCAACGCATATGAGGGAGCGGCGAGTTGCGTTGGACACACCAGTTCTCGTCTGATCATTGAAGTTAAGCAACGCAAGCCCAGTTAGTACTGACATGGGTGGTCGCTCGGGAAAGCTGGGTACTGCTAATACCCAATAATCGTCGCATTAGTGTAGTGTCTGTGCAGACTATGCACTAGAACTATGCAGTGGACGGGTCTCTAATGACCTTGTAGTTGACGGGGCCTTAAACTCCAACAAACATCGCAACGCATATGATTATGTATGGACCAGAAATTGCTTTTAGTCTATCATATGGGGATTGAATGAATGTCCTGGCACCAGTATGTGAAGCGGTTGTATTGCGTTGGACGCACCAGTCATCGACTGATCACAGAAGTTAAGCAACGCAACCCCACAAAGTACTGGTATGTGTGATCGCTTGAGAAAATTGGGCTCTGCTAATACCCAAATCGTAGTAACGGTGCTGTGTCTGAGCAAACTCGGCAGTGGACGGGGTTGTAATGTCTACTGTAATTGGAAGGCTCTAAAACACTGTCAAAACCCGAAATGTGTGAATCGCATTTGAAGTCCATCATGATTACACCTTAATTATTTCTTATTTCACTTCGTATCGAAGTATTTTGTAATATCGCAAACGACCTATTTATTTAGTATTCACTAGCATTCGATGCCAGCCTTGCGATTGAAGCATCCTTGAGCAAACTCTTTCCAGCGCCCTTAGTCTTGAATGCACAATACGCGGTCCCTCCCTGTTAGGTTATGGTTTGGAATGTTTGATGTGCAGGACAATTATGCACTACCATCTTGGCCAAGCTGATAGGAAAGCGTAGAAGGTATTCCAGTTAAGTGTATTAAAAATTAAATGTTTGAAATCTCTTATACAATATCATATTGTTATTTATTTATAACGAACTCAATGTACACTATAAATATACCACTATAAGCGTGACAAACGAGCACTCTAAGCGCCCTCTGGCATTGCCCGGCGTCGCGCCCCCCTTATCTCATAATCTACTCGGGAAAGCTGGGTACTGCTAATACCCAATAATCGTCGCATTAGTGTAGTGTCTGTGCAGTATATGCATTAGAACTATACAGTGGACGGGTCTCTAATGACCTCGTAGTTGACGGGACCTTAAACTCCAACAAACAACAACAACAATCATAATCTACTAGATATATGATCTCCTACGTAGTACTGTATAGATGTGTATATGTAACGATTTATTTCAGTGCCAACGCATAATAAAGTCCTAAAACTGTCGCAAAACCAGGATACATGATTACTTGCTTATGGAGTCAACGTTCAAGAAACCAGTTGTTGTGTCCGCATGTGTGTGCATTGGGTTGCTTATTATTGTGCAATAAGTCGAACATCATGCAATATTAGAATCCAACAAAGCATTACCATATTATCTCGTGTATAATATGCAGTTTTTTTTCCCAAAAAATTAGGTGCAAAGTCAGGGTGCGTATTATACATAGACATAAAAATGTCAGCCATTTTCAGAGGAACACCAAGCACGCTTAAAGAAATTAGTCACCTGATATTTTCAAAATAATGTATGTAAACCTATTTATGTTTCCAATCATGTGATTGTGTAGATTTCAATACCAGAAGTTCATTAGAAGCAGGGCCGGTCCGTCCATAGGTTCGAAGTGCGCAACAGAGGCGAAGTCCTTGGAAAGGTCAGCCATAATCAAAACAAAAAGGTTGCCACTTGCAAAGGCATCAAGGATAGTGAGAAAAATAGAAAGAACAGGAAAAAGAACCCAAGTTCTTCTGACCAACTGCATTCCTGCAATGAACTAAATGAGCTCCCCTCCCCTCCTCTCATTACGTGTCCATGCCACCTCAACCTATTCTCCCTTTTTCAGCAATGTCCATCACCACCAGGCTACCTCTAATATACACGTTCCTAATTCTATCGTCTCTCGACACCCCACAACGGAGCGGCAAATTGCGTTGGACACACCAGTTTTCGTCTGATAACCGACGTTAAGCAACGCAATCCCAGCTAGTAATGACATGGGTGGCAGTTTGGGAAAACTGGATACCGATAGTATCCAAAAATCGTCACATTCGTGTAGGGTCTGTGCAGTCTCTGCATCAGAACTACACAGTGGACGGGGCTCTAATGATCTTGTAGTTGAAGGGCTCTAAAACACCAACAAACATACAGAATTGCATGTATTGCAGCATTCATATCTCTGCTACTTGCATTCTATTGACGTGGCTCTTCCTCACTGCCCAATACCCTGATCCACATAGCATAGCTGGCCTAACCACTGCCCAGTAAAACTTCCCTTTCAGCTTGTTGGGGCCCTCCCATCACACAGGACTCCACTTCAACCATCCGCCATTGATTCTATAGGTAACATCAGAGTCTGTCTCACCATTATTTTCCTGTCCTTCCCAATTGGAAGCTAAATACTCTTCTTCTTCAGGTTCATCCTAAGCCCTCCCTTTTCTCTCGCACCTGTAATATGGTTTAGGCCCTTCTGTACTTGTCCTCTGCAGTCACTAAGTTTTCAGATATTGTCGGCAACACAGTAACTCACATTTACATTTTAATTGGAAGGATGACATGTTGATCTATGGCAGAATGCAATAAAGACATTTCTTTCAATTTCGGGCACTCATAAATAAAATCGTGATGTGGAGTTTATTTGTGTACTGTTTTGGTTTACTGTTGATAAATACTTTTCTTCTTTGTCTTAAATGTGTGAATTTTAATTACAGTGTTTAGTGTGGTGTTTTTACTGTATGTTAATAGCGAGTGCTTAAATTTGATTGGCTATCGCTCTGAGTGGCCAACCTTATCTATAGTAACCTTGATAGATAGTAACCTTGCCTTTAGGCATGTTGTTATTTTTTATGAGAAGTCTTGAAGAATAGGTGGTTGCCTCCTGGCTGAAATTTGCCATGTTTTATAAATAAGTGCAATTATTATTATTATTATTTAATTTCACCAATACATTTGGTAATAAATAATTCGCACTAACAGCACAAGCTGAAGCAGGACAACTTTACACCGTTAAGAAGCAGGATGATAATAATATTGACAGGCGGTTCCGAAAATCGCCCGGATTATGTCTAAAGGAGCACTTCAAAAACATGTGCCGCAAATATTTCTAAATATTCAGAATCCCTTAGTATAATTCAAGCTAACAGTTCAATAGGTTCTTTACTGCTCCTTAAATAATGTCACATCTTCAGTGGTTTAGCCAACTCCAAATTGGACTGGCAGTATAGAAATGGGAATACCAATGCAAACATGCCTCATTAGTTGCAAAGATCAATCGTGCATTAGTTGAAATATGCGCCTCATTGAGGCGGTTAGGGTGGAGCAATTGCTTCCCCTTCCATACGCGATGTGGATTTGTGACAGTTTGCAGCTTGAGAAATATTCGTACATTTATGCGAAGAATAGAAGAAAGTTTGCAGAACTGAAATTCAACATTTCTATACAACGAACTGCTATGAATGACTGCTGAAGTTCATAATGTTTTCAACTCTCGTATATTTACATATGTATAAGGTAATGTCAGAAAATTTTTGTTGCTATTCCATTCATTTGGCTAATACTTCTAATAAAAATTGAATTAATGTTAACGTCAAAGAAACAACGAACATCATCAACAAATCTGTCATAGGAAGGTTGCCTGCTTCGTTTATCGCACATGTTCTTTAATACAATATACATTTACATGTATAAAATTTATATGTTACAATAGTTAGAAAGTTGCTTAATTAAATAAGCTCTTTCTTGTATGTAGTGCTTCTTACTAGGAAGGCAGCTACAGTAAACTTGAAGTTTGCGTTAGAGAAACCATTTAATGGAATGAAATATACTTATTCACTTAATAAATTCATATCAAAATTATCATGTGAGCAAGTATAAGAAATTCCTCTAAACAGACACTAGTCATCAAATAACGTAAACGGTAATGCAATCTCACAATATACAATGTATTTTAGTTGTGATAGGCCTACTCACTACTTCCACATACTGTACTTCCAAACTATGAAAGAGTAAACGCAACATTTACTTTCTATTTCTGGAACTGTGGTTGATGAGATTGTCATCGGGCCATTAAAATCAAAGTGGTCAGCAGTCAAAAACTCACCCTTATCTCACCTCTGGCAGGGTCGGGTCTGCGGGTCCACTAAACATGCTCTGACAGGGAGCGCCCCAGCAAGGGTCTGGAACCCGCAGGAATGTTGGCTGAGTTGTTTGAGAGGATGCCCGCCTACCCCACTTGTAGCAACATCGCATTATACAACCAAAATGGAAACTTTGGCAGATAAATTAATGCTTTATTGGTTATAATATTACACAGTGTCTGATCCATTTCAAAATAACAATAGGTAAGCAATCCGATACACACCAATGCGGTCATCAAGGTAAAGTAATAAATATAATTAAATTTTTGAGATGTGTCTCCCCGCGCTCTCAGTTTTTTCTCAGTCTGTGTCAATGATTTTTCAATGTTGGCATCCATTCCATTTGAAAATAAGCTCATTAAATTCGGTCTCCGCGACTCCAGATTGAGTAGCGTTGTTATAACCATAATCAATACCACGCCCATGTTACGATGAACATTAAAAAAGCAGCTTTCGAACAACAGTATTGTGACGTAGCCCGCGATTCAGACTTCGGCTTTATTGGCCTTAGTTTTGAGAACTTCCCTATAAATTTAATAGCAAGAAGTGATATATGAAGGTACAGTGTTATAAGCAATAAGCAAACAACGAACCTGTATATTTAAAAGCTACCAAGCAAGTCCATGAAACTGTGTGCGATATGCTGTCTGCCTATTCATGACTTCAAAAGCGGCTTATTGCTTTGGACATACCAGTTCCCATCTGATGACCGATGTTAAGCAACGCAACCCCACCTAGTACTAACATGGCTGGCCGCTTGGGAAACTGGGCACCACTAATACGCAAACATCGTCGCATCAGCATTGTTTGTGCGGTCTCTGCAGTAGAACGACACAGTGGATGGGGCTCTAATGACCTTTGCAGTTGAAAGACTATAACTCCCCAACAAATCAAGCTAAAATATGACTGCAAACTCAAGTGAACTACTTCGAAAATCGCTTTGCATATCGCTTCCGCTTCTGAAACGCAACCTGACTCTTGCAACGTGCGTTTCTAAGTGAATCTCATGGAATCATGAATGTCAAATGAAGTGTTCTAAAACGTTTTGAGGCTTATAGATAGCTGTTGGCACGACTGGCATTATGGAATTAAACTACTGTTCTACTACATTAGCAGTGGTGAACCTACGACACGCAAAACAATTTTGCTGGCATGTGGCACGTACGATATATGTACAGGATAGCCTATGTAAAGCGAAACCAATCGATTTGTGAATTTTCCCTTCCCTGTAACACATCGGAGATAAGAGTACCCTACTATGTATTCCTGTATCAAACCATCCTGCACGTTAGTACATAAAGACATCGAACTTTTTAAAATTTTTTTTCACGTTAGCATATCGAGGTTCGCCCCCCCCTTCTACTAGATAAAGCTTAATGCATGGTATTAGCTACTTGTACTTAACGCAATATTTATCCCTGTGCTGCATCTGTTCTACTGTTGGCAGGTGACAGCTAAAAACTTATTGAACATTACATCAAAATGCATTTGTCCAATAATCATATGTCCTTAGTCATCTTATGTTTTCTTCTGTAGCGACACCGCCAACTACCGTGTTTCCCTGATAATAAGCCACTGTCTTATTTCAATTTTGGTGCCGGTATAAGCACTAGGGCTTATTTTCGGGGAATGTCTTATTCTTTTCTGTAATATTATCTTTTAAAGTCAAAGGGTCAGCTTATTATTAGGGTAGGCTTTTTCAGGCAAGAGAGAAGCCCTGAGTGCGCCTTCTTTCAGATGAGAAGTAAACCGAGGTTCTGCATCGCGTACGATGACATCTGCACGTGAAAGAACCCTCTGGCCTGGTTCACACGGCAACCTATTCGATACGATATTTCTCGTACACGATTTTATCGAATACGAGACAGAGTTTCACATGGCGACTATTCAATTCGAGTTTTCACGTATAGAGGGACACTGCAGGGAAGCACAGATAGTAAGTGAACTAACAGTCGTCATCACGAATGCACGCATTCAAGGGGTCCACTTATTACAGGCCTGGGAGCGGCTTATTGCATTGGACATACCAGCTCTCATCTGATCACTGAAGTTAAGCAACGCATGCCCAGCTAGTACTAACATGAGTGGCCGTTTGGGAAAACTTGGTACTGCTAGTACCCAACAATTGTCGCATTAGGGTAGTGTCTGTGCCGTCTCTGCATTAGAACTACGCAGTAAATGGGGCTCTAATGACCTTTGTAGTTGAATGGCCCTAAAACAGCAACAAACAAACAATTACAGGGCAGTGGTTGGGCCAACTATGCTATATGGATCAGTGTTGGGCAGTGAGAAAGACTCAGGTCAACAGAATGCAGGTAGCTGAGATGCGACTGCTGCAGTACATGAGTGGGGTGTAGAGAGTAGATAGGATTAGGAATGAGTATAATAGAGGTAGCGTGGGGGTGGTGGACATCACTGAAAAAGTGAGAGAATAGATTGCAGTGCTATGGGCACTTAATGCGAGCAGATGAGGAGCTCGTTAGGTCCATTTGAGGAATGCAGGTGGTTGGAAGCACACGGGGCAGGGGGAGACCAAAGCAGACGTGGGAGCAGGTTGTCCATAAGGATATAGCAGTGTGAGGGGTGGACGGGGAACTCGTGGAAGATAGATGGGAGTGGGGGGGCTAGAACCCACAGACTCGACTCTGCCACAGGCGGAATAAGGGGTTGATGATGAGGCAGGTGCACAAGCATCCCACATTTCAAAATCTGGAAAAATTTTTGCTAAAGTTTCTTTTCTGACTTCGTACGGGGAAAAAGTTTTAATTGTCACTTCTTTATTCGGGAAAAACTCGTATATGGGAAAAACATTGCCATGTGAACGAGGCCTCTCTATTATGGAACGGGTAGAGGAAGCAATATTTCTAGGTGTAGGACCTCGCACCCCTGGGTACAGTGGAATGTCCCAATGAACAGTAGAGAGACCATAAAAAGGATAGGGGTTGCAGCTTTGGTCGGCAACCGGGTGAGCGAAAACATTGTGCAAGTTATCGCCCTTGTTCTGACTGGGCGAAACAAGATGGGTACTACCCTCCCCTGCTACTTTTAACCTAGTCCTATGCTTTTTTAGTGAGTAATAAGAACAGTGATATTCACGCCCATTGCTTCAGCCAGTCCCTCCTAGGAAAGCAGAACTGATTATACAACTCGTCTGACGTCACTTACGAATGACTATTCCCAATGGCGGCAGAATGCTTCAATCTCGCGGCAAAGTGGTTGAGAATCGCTGCTCTATACTCACCAGTCCCTTTAAGGAAATCACCCTATCAGATGCAGAAACAAAAACGGATATGCTCTTTGCCTTAGGGTTCTCGTAGGGCTTATTTTCGAGAAGGGCTTATGTTAAGCACATCTTGAAAAATCTTGGTAGGTCTTATTTTCGGGGAAACACCGTAGTACTAAGGTACATGATATATATATATGAGGAAGTACCTGGGATAGTTGGATTTGCCTTCTGTCCCCTTGAAGTTAATGGTTTGTGTGTTGAAGTAGTTGTGGTCGTTGTAACTGTAAAACAAATACTTAGCGTGTAAAATATGTTTTATAAATATTCGTTTTGTACTTCAAAGTCACATTATGCATTACCTGGCGCGCGTAATACTGCAGTGTGTGAGGTTATCCCGCTTCGGTTTCCATTAGTACACGTCCAATTTCCATAATCGGAAGAACTGACGTTAACAATTGTCAAGTTGCAGTTCCTTGTTGCTGTATCCCGTGAATAGAGATGCGTGTCAGAGGACATCATTGGATTTTGATTAAGCTTCCATTGACAGGTAACTTCTCTATTAAACTCGCATGTGAATACAGCATTTCTGCCAATTTGTACAGTTTGATCTTGTGGCTTTTTCACAATCTTTAACTTGGGCACTGGAAATTAGGAATTTAAAATTGGAAGCCCTTAAGCCACATTGCCTAGCCCATATGGTTACAAATACTGAGAATACTAAACCAGTTCTTCTGGAATGAAATATACAATTGCAATAATTCTGGTTTCCACCCGTTTTGGCATGAAATTACCTATGGTTAGTGCCATCTTAGCTTGATTGACGGAATCCTTTTCAGCCAATGCCATACTAGTGCAGTCCCACTGGCCAACATCAAAATCTTTAAAATCAGTGATAGTAATGCTGCAGTCCTTTACCATGTTATCATTTGCCTGTGTATCAACGAAGTGATATCGTCCTGTCATCTCGACATAGGAATTTCTGCGAAGCCAGGCACAGTAGACGCTTGTCAGAAAGTAGCACCGTAGGACCACTGATTCACCTTCTGGTACTAGGGCGCTGTCGTTGTGTTTGACAATAATTTTAGTCGAGTCTGTATCGAGAAATAGTGTTGATGGATAGGTTCAAACTACTCGTGTATCGTTTAATGTTTACTGTAGATAGGGCTGATTTTTAATACTTATCCTGCGTCTAGCAGAAATTATGTTTAAAAAATATCTTGTCATTTATCTACAATCGATCATAACTTACCACGCAGTGTTAACCAAGTCTCTGTGGATTGGAGGACACCATATTCACTGTTCGCATAAGTTTGGCAACTCCAGTGGCCGACATCAATGTTGGAGAAATTTGAAATTTTTATACTGCAGTTGTTGGTTTTTTCTCCGTTTCCATTCAAGTAGCTGTATCTTAGTCTGATGTCCACAAGAGATTCTCTCCGTTGCCAGACACAGTCAACAAGCTTTTCAAAGTGGCATTCAATGGTCACGTTACTGCCATGAGGAACAATGGCGGATTCATTATGATTAACCGTTATTTCATCTAAAAAGACAATAATTAATAAAACCTCAGTGTTATCAAACTGGAATGGTTAATTGCGATCTCTGATGTTAGTGCCTGTCATAACTTTAGCGCACACAGTTCGCGTTTAACCAGCATTTCAAATTTAAAACGCAACTTTGAAATGAGTGTAATAGACGTACTAGGACGTTTTGAAGAGGATAGTATATTCAGGTTGTAGAATGAGCAAGAGTGGATCGAGATGTAATGAGAAGAGGGGAGGGCAGGTGTTGGGAGCCCCCAAGTAGGGAAACTCCAAAACAGACGTGGGAGAAGGTTGTGCGTAAAGATGCCACTCGGAGGAAAAGGGTATGATGATGACGCCAGAGTAGCATTTCTCAACTGGTAGTTCGCACCTCACTGTTGGATTGCAATAATATTTGGATGGGCCTCGAATTTAATTGCTAATGAATATGCTATCTCAGGATTAGGTAGCATCAGGGTTCGTGGGACACTAAGCTATATCCTATGTTACAGCGGAGGACTATCAGCAACGTTTGAGAAATACTGCCCGGAGGAAGTCTTCCTGGAAGGTTGCTTATCTTTAGGTAGGTTATGCCCTTGTCAACGAAATTCCACCAACGTTCCCTTGAGGGAAAATAAACCATTACACTGTACTTACTTTTGGGAATGCAGAACTTCCTGTCGATATCAACTGTATATCTGAAAATGATAGTGTTTCAAATTTATTACATTCTGTTAATCAACGTTCTCCATCCAGAAATGTCGTACCCGTCCACGCAATTGCCACAGTCTTTCTCACTATTGGTGCATTGTTCAGAATCCCATTTTCTGTAGAGTGTATTGCAGTGATAACATTGTCCTGTCACAGTCGAGTTTGGTGAAACCTAAAATTACAAAATTTTAACGTAATTTTCATCTGTTTGATTCTTGATTCAGAAAGTGAAAACCGTTGTTATAACTTACAGCTGGAGAAGCTGATTTAGCCGTGATGGAGCACATTAACAAAATCATGATTTTATTAACCCGCATCTTTTACCCTGAAACAGGTGCAGATGATGAATATTTTTCGTAACATATTGTTTTAATATATCAGTAGTTGAAAATTTTGAAGCCTGGAAAATGCTTCATTATACTATAGTGCTCACCACGAAAGTTGGCACATTAGTGGGAGGCAAAGGATGAGTCCTCTTCGAAAAATAGAGAAAACACTGAAGTTGTACTTGCCATTACTGGATGAAGCCTGGCATTTGAACTTTTTCAAACCCCCTAATTTTTGCAGTGAACTTTTTTACAGTATTTTCAGCAGTTCTTACATTCATTCAAATTCTTCGTGCTTTTAATCAAAAATTCATTTCTCAATTTCACCTTGGAATTGATGCTCAAACAATTATAGTAAAGTACCCAAAATCCGTCCCCTGTACTAAATCCGTCCCCCTTTTAACATTCAAGGGGAGGGCTGTAGCCTTCAGAACAGCACATGGAAGCCATCAGAACCATCCAGTTTACTACTGGCGCTGATGCAGTTTCTTTGTTCTGTTTTTAACTATTAAATTTTTCAAAAAATAGGTTTTGTGTAAGTTTACTACATTGTGGAATCGAACCTTAAACAGTTATATTGACACTTCCGAGAAATTTTTTCATCATTTGGCAATTGATAATTAAAGATTACTCCTTAAATATTACGTTCCTGTTGTCAGAACCATGTGGTTGTTTGTTCAAGAGATGGGGCTTTTTCTTTTGTTATTGCTGGGATCCTAAATCTGTCCCCTTTGAAATTCTCAAATTCGTCCCCAGGACGAATTTAGGACCCTCTTAATGTATTGCTCTTTTTTATATTCTATAATTTCCCAACCCCTTAGACTAGTATAGATTCATATATGATCACTTGTTCACCTTTTTATAATGTTTACCACTTCTACGCCTTATTATTATAATGTAGTAGAGCTGAAGTTCTATGAAGAATATCATTCCAAAATTGATATTAGGCTATTTTATTTAAACAGTGAATAAAAAGTTTTCTCTCAAGAAATTTACTATGAGAGATGTCAACCGTGTTTTAATGAAATTTCCCATAAAAATGATTCAGTAGATGTTAGCTGGAAAGGGGGGACGGAATTAGGACACCTTTTTAGAAAAATCAAAATCTGCGTTCTTATGAGTTTTTAATTTTTTTATGGTTTAGAAAGTTTTATTTAAAAGTATCATACTAGCCATACAAGTAGGTAAGGAGTTGAGAAACGTAAATCAGCTTTTAAATTATTTTTCCTGCAAATAATTTTCTCAGAATTGAAGATTTTGCTTAGGGGCATGATATTTGGGCACTTTATCATAACTCCTTATTGTTGTCAGTTCTCTCTACGTTTAAACTCATTTTAAGAAACAAATCCATTTCCACGCAATGAAAACTATTGTGTGGAGCCAAAATTATTTAGAAATTGCTCCTAATCCTGTCGTATTTTAAAACCCTTCAGCACACACGAGGCTGAAAATAACATAGCCCACACGTCAGGTCAATTTGACCGATTGTATTTCAAGTTCAATTTGGGTTAAATTTTTATTTATATATAAAGTGTTACACATATATTAATAATATTAAGCTTTTGAATAAATTGATAGTTAAATTTAAAGATTACTTTTCTATTTAAAGTGAGTTGCAGATGTTTAATGCAATATCAGTAGCACTAAAACGAATCACTTTGAGTGAAATATTACTAAAAATCAATTAAACAGTAGCATGTGTGAGGTGAAAATAACCCTGTTTAAAAATAACTGCACTAATGTTGGCCTTCCAAGCAACGTTAAAGTAAACTAGAAGTCAGATAAATAATTTATGAGAAATCACAGATCTCTAGTGACATTTATACAAACTAAAATAATAGTGAAAAGTATCTCTTGTAACATAGACCCGACATGTGTGCATGAAGGGTTAAGATTTGATTTGATTTTCCAATTACGATTTGATCTTGGCTCTATTATCTTAATGAAAAATTAATAATGGAATTCGTTCTACATAATTGGTTTCATTTAGCATTCTCATTTGTTTTGTTGGAGTTTAAGGTCCCGTCAACTACAAGGTCATAAGAGACCCGTCCACTGCGTAGTTCTAATGCATATACTGCACAGACACAACACTAATGCGACGATTATTGGATATTAGCAGTACCCAGCTTTCCCGAGCGACCACCCATGTCAGTACTAACTGGGCTTGCGTTGCTTAACTTCAGTGATCTGACGAGAACTGGTGTGTCCAACGCAACTTGCTGCTCAGTAGCATTCTCATAGCTGTTTATTGGTCTTATTATTTTATTACATAGAAATCGCAAAATTTAGCTTACTGTATTATCTCGAGTATAATACGCACCCCAAATTTCAAGATTTAAGTTACCGTATTATCTTGTGTATAATACGCACTTTTTTTCCAAAAAATTGGATGCAAAGTCTGGGTGCCTGTTATACATAGGTGTAAAAATTTCAGCCATTATCAGAGAACACTAATCACACATAAAGAATACTGGATCATCCATTGAAAGCAAGAAGAGACATGTTTGCTTATTAACCTTATTTAACTTCTATTAGATGCTATTTTGAGTTACTTTTATAATTATAATATTTAGCTACCTACACTTTATTTACCTTCATACCATAGATACAAGTGTAACCATAGATATAATAATACTAGTGTACTACTATAAAAAAATTAACAAGTCCTGTAATAAAAATCATTATTCTAAGTCCAGTTTTTCCAACAATACTAATATTAAAAGCCTAAAAATTCTTCACAATCGTCATCTGAAAGAATTGGGAACTGGCAAACATAACCTGCGTATTATACATGGGCATTAATACTTTTCTTTAAGTAAGTCTTAAAATTGGGGTGCATATTATACACAGGTGCGTATTATACATGAGATAATATGGTAATGTAAAAATCTTAATTCCTTGTATAAATATGCTGGTTGTTTGTTAGTAGGCTTAGCATTGTTGTTAACATACTTCAAGTCCTAAAGCAACTTCTAATGAACTTCTGGTATTGAAATTGCATAATCACATGATTGGAAACATAAATAGGCCTTTGGAAAGCATCAGGTGACTAATTTTCTTTATGCGTACTTATTGTTCCTCTGAAATTGGCTGAAATATTTATTCCTACTGTATGTATAATATGCACCCAGACTTTGCACCCAATTTTTTTGGGAAAAAGCTGCGTATTATTCACGAGATAATACAGTATTCCTGTTGTGAATATTTGATAGTTAAGAGCCTAACGGGAAGTTCTTTCGGACTCTCCTAAGATTCACATTCAGATAATTTCTCTATCATCCTGTTGTTTTTATGTTAAGGGAATAGTTGACCTTTCATTTATCCATATTAGTATTGCATTTGGCTTTTGTCCATGGTACCAGATGCAGTCCAGCAACGAGGGAATGAAGTGCCGGCTGGCCAGTATCTAACTTGTGCCTTCCCATAACCCAATAATGACAAGAAGATTGATTAAAAATTTTAATGTAACAAGTTAAATGTTACTAAATGCAATGTGTCAGTCAGTGTTGATTAGAATGTGAAGTAAAATAAAATCCACTCTGCTTCTCTAAGCAGTGGCGTAGCCAGGTTTTAGCACCAGAGGGGACTTGGAGGGGACTGTGCATTTTAACACAAATAAGTGCAAGTGCCAATCCAGAAACATTCAACAATGTGCCATATGCACTAATGCAGGTGTTCCCAACCCTATGCCCATGGGCTGCTTTGCCTGTGCATGGAGCTATTTGGAAATCCTAGTAAAGAATTTATTTAAATTTCATTTTACTCAGCCACTAGAAACCAAAAAGCGTGACAATGCAAACATTAAAAAACAGGCGGTCATTCACAAGATGGGTGACAGCACGTTAAGATTCAGCTAGCCACAGATTCTAGATGAGCCTTGATCTGGAGAGAACCTTCAACGTCAGGAAACGGCACCATTATAGCGGTGAAGATGTCATGATGTGCAGCTCGGCTTGTAAGTTTCAGGTGCCCTAGGCAAGTGGGTCCATCGCCACCCCTTTCATTAAATTTATTGCAGTTCTAAACTGTCAGAGCGTCCCTCACGCTCATGGCATTTGTCCCAATGCCAATACATTGCTATGACTCTGTAACAAGGCGCCTTGAGAAACTCAACGTTTAGAAATGGCCCCACCAATCAGAGAAGTTTGGGAACCCCAGGACTATGACCAACAGACTGCATGGCAAGGAAGTGCCTCTGAAATTAGCCGCCCCTTCAAATTTGTTCCCTTAGGCAGCCGCCTAGGTTTGCGTGCCCCATAAGCCACCAATGATGGTGTTGGCAGGCACCACGTTGAACGGGCGCACACCACCAAAGTGTTCAACACTGGCAATCTTAGAGCCGTTTGTGCGACGTTTCATGGATGCAGTAGGCTTTGAGCTTTTTATGGATGGCAATGCTCTTCCAAATAGGGCCCAAATGGTGAATGAATATGTCTGTGATATACTTCAGAGGGCAATTCAAATTTTTCAATAACCCCCCAGAACCATCCAAGGGCACCACTTGTATATTTTTGTGAAAGCTCTTGTTCTAAAAAATTGGGCTCACAACTTTATCAGAATTTTACAATGTGCTCTAGGGCTCCAGAAGGTTGGGAACCGCTGCATTAATGAATCATCCTTAATCATTGCATTAGAATGGAGACGTTTTTCATTCAGGACTCATGGAAATTGACATCACAGGTCTGGATTGCCTAATTATATCTATATTTTGAAATAATTGCATTGGACACACCAGTTCTCGTTAGATCACTGAAGTTAAGCAGTGCAAGCCCACGTCAGTACCAACATGGGTGGTTGGTAAAGAACGTTGGGCGCCTACATCCTCTACGCCTACCTCATCTCCCGCTAGCAGCCTCCTAAGGGTTTGGCCTGTTATGGCTGCTTGGCTTACCCCTAACCCGTTATTGTAACATAACCAGTGCTGGATTTAGATATTGAGAGGCCCTAGGGTATTTCAATTTTGAGGCCCTTTTCAAGCCCTTTTGAACCTCTTTTCTTAAGTTCTGAAGCCTGCTAAATGTTGAGGCCCTAGGCTTCAGCTTAATTAACCTATTGGTAAATCCCTTACTGAACATATCATAAGCAACTATCATTGAACTCGTAGGTTTCAGTGATGCAGCACAATGCCAAAATGATGATTTCAATAAATCGCAAATTCGTTTACCCTGAAATGTTTTTCATAACATATTGTTTTAATGTATTAGTAGTTGAATATCTATTTTGAAGTCTGCAAGATGCTAACGTTATTAACTTTCAAATTACGTTTTTCTTAATATTGTCTTACATTCATTCAGATTCTTCATGTCTTTAAATCACTTTAGTTTTGAATTAGCTAAGCATTATTTTCTCAATTTACCCGTTAGTGCGTTAATTAATTGAATGACTTACCTTGGAATTGGTGTTCAAAAATATTAAATCCGTTCTGCTGTTAGATTCTACTACGTTTAAACCCATTAACATAGGAATTTAATTTGCGCGCAGCGAAAACTTGTGTTGAGCGGAAATTGGGTCGAATTTGACAACGACCTCTTTTTCGGCGCATTATCTTTTAAGCCAAAAAATGATAACGGAGTTCGTTCAAAATCATTTAGCATTCTCGTAGTAGTTATTATTTACAAAATATTACCTTTTGTAAATATTTCTTTTATCATAGTTAAGGGCAAACGAGATAAATAACTTGTTGATTTCGGAATTGACGAGAATGCCTATCAAGAAAAGGTCAATATTTCTGCTTTGGCTACGAAATTCTTTTCAATTAACACAATATTTGAACGTCTAATCCTACCACCTTCCATGCTGTCGGCTTGCTTATAATTCTAGACTCTGCTTTCCATTGGTAAGTTTAGTGTAGATGAACGTAGCCAAGTGCTAGGTTGACAGTGTGTGAATACATTGAGGGCAGTGCGAGAAACTTCGCTTTAATAAGTCCTTATAAACAGCAACAGATTAATAATGATTACAATCATTGTGACTAAACGATTTTGTTGGTTGAAGGCAGACACATGTGACGACTCTCACAAAAAATATGTAGGAGCCATTGTTGCTAGCACCATGTTTTTAGGTCATGGAAAAACACATCGACATGCTATTCCAGCAACTAGTGGAGATACAGGGGTTGATATGGAGGTTAGACCACATGATTAAGGCTAGTGCAAAAGAAAAGGACGGAAGAAATGAAAAACTAGAGACGAATGATGAAGCTGTGGATAAGACAGAAGGAACAAGGGAAATTGAGAGAGACACAGAGGGGAAACGTCGCACAAGGATGCACCTTGCCTAATATGACTATTTTTGAGTATTAGTGGTGCCCAGTATTCCCAAGCTGTCACCCAAGTCAGTATAAGCTGGTTTTGTGTTGTTTACCTTCAGTGATCAGACGAGAACTGGTATGTCCAACGCAATAAACCGCTCCCATCCGTGTGTCAATTCAGAGGGACACGATGGGTACCCAATCCTGCCATAAGCGGGAAAGCGGTTAGGAGGTGCTTTATACCTGATAAAAAGAATTAAGACATTTACCGGTATTATAGTGTACTACTGCTGTACTCATACTTGACATTGGGGATAGATGGAATAG
>JAAFCE010001036.1:58964643-58982638 GCA_013389805.1 Trigoniulus corallinus | reverse complement strand
GCATTAGTCCAAGGCGCCAAAATTTAGGAGCGCCATTTTGGCTGTAAGTGTGAGAGAAACTGCTGCTTGAACTTGCATTATATTCTTAAAGGGCGGCAATTTGTTAATTTGTCTGGGGCGATTTAAGTGCTAGAGTGGACCCTGGCACCATTTTTCTCCACTGCTGTCATTTTTGTTTTAATTCCAAAAATCTGAAAGACACAAAATAAATGCTGTCCCTCTTAATTTGTGCCATGAACAACTGGCTCATGGTACAAGATGCAATTGTGGCGCTATGTACAAGGGTATGCACTTTTCAACAACAATGTCTACTGACACACGATTATATAAGATAATTGTTAGAGTTTATGCTCATTTTACTCACCAAATAATAGGATATTCAATAGTAACATTTAATGTAATCTGTGTAGATTAGCTGAATGAAAAATCACACTCAAATGGAAGCAAAACCGTTTACTTTTTGTGTCCAAAAATTTCTTTTTGACATAGCAAACGTGGTTGGTTTGCAAGAACGCCAAAACTCACAAGTACAAACTAGTATGCCCCTAAGAATGGCATATCTCCATAACCGCTATTTAATCGGCGACATGTGCCAGATATTCAAAGTGGTTCTAGGTACACCATGGTCAAGGTACAACATTCTCCCCTACTGCTAATACCAAAATATCGTCGCATTAGTGTAGTCTCTAAAACACCAGCAAACAACAACAGTGGATAGAAAAACACAAAAAAGCATACCATGGCTATATAGCGTTTTCACAGTTATAACGTTTGTTCCTTTTGTTCCCCAACTAAACGTTATAACCGTGTATTACTGTAATTTATTTGATTTACCTTCCAATTGGTGCTCCAGACGATTAAATTCTTGTAACTGAAGTTTAAAGCCATTTTGGTGAACATATATACTTCTTTACTTAATTTAAATTTCAGCGTGACGAAAACTACTGCCATGTTGCGTTGCGCGGAAATTAAGTGAGTAGTGATGTTATCTTTCCGCGCCTTTATAATTTCCTTGCAATCTGATTCCTACCGCATTAACACTCGAGCGGGCGCGTTGGTGAACTTAGTTCACCATGCACAAAACTTCATTAAATTCAAAAACTTCATACACAATGACACATTCTTTGATGCTAACCAAAATTTCATTTCTAAGGAAATGAAAAGAGGTCACCGAATTGGAGAAGGTGGCCAGAACTTAACCTTCAAGCGCTCACGTTATTTTGACAGACATTCAAGCTCGCAAGGCGGCAAACTGGCTGCCTCTCATTTTTCTTTGCATATGGCAGTTTACTAGATGTTTATAGAAGGCATCATGACAAATCTTGTTAATTAAACAGATATAAACGAAATTAAACGAGAAACTAAACTAGATGTGACCTAGTGTGACCCTGATTCTGGTACCTTGATACTGGGACCATGATATCTTAACCCTGATACTCAGGCCCTGACACTGGGGCCCTGATACTTGGACTCTGATCCTAGGACTATGATAGTGGGACCATGATAGTAGGACCCTGATAGTGGGACCCTGATTCTGAGACCCTAATCCTGGGACCCTGATACTGGCACCTTGATACCTTCACTCTGATACTGAGAAAATGATACTGGGACCATGATAGTCAGACCCTGATACTTGGGCCCTGATACTGGGACCATGATAGTCGGACCCTGATACTTGGGCCCTGATACTGGGACCATGATAGTCAGACCCCGATACTTGGGCACTGATACTGGGACTCTGGTAGTGGGCCCCTGCTAGTTGGACCACAATGGTCAAACCCCAATAGTGGGATCCTGATAGTCGGACCATGGATCTGCAGTGCTTTGTCCCATAGAGCCCCAAAAATCATGCTATAGGGAACCACTTTCCTATGAACTTGCAAGGCAGCAGAATGGCCGTTTGTGTAATCCTCCACAACCCCAGCTACTTTGAAAACGAATTGCTCCAAAATGACATGAGTTGGAAAAAAAATTTCAATTGCAAGTTGTGACCAAATATACAACTTGAGAATACTAGGTGGTCCCAATCATTTATTCAGTCCTGCTACAGTGGCACAAAATTTTATTTAATTTGGCGGCCAATTTGCCGCCCATGCGAGCGCTTGAAGGTTAATTAAATGTTAAACATGCGGCATCAGGACTATGCGTTTAATTCAAACCCTGTATTTTTTATGGTAGCTCATCAGATAACACTTAATAGGTGACATTCAACTTGCTTTTGCAGCCTACGAGCGGAGCTCTGTGTCTGGAACGTCCCATTTACAGTATGACAACAGGTTGTTCACTGCTTACTCTTGGTTATGCAGGTTTTCCCATCCTTTCCAAAAGTGTGTCTTGAAATGGAAATGTTGATTATTATCATATTATCTCGTGTATAATATGCACCTGTAGATAATATGCACCCCAAGTTCCAAGATTTACGTTCATTTAAAATCTCAATACTCATGTATAATATGCAGGCTAAGTTTGCCAGTTCCCAATTATTTCAGATGGCAATTGTGAAGAATTTTTAGGCTTTTAATATCGGTATTGTTGGATATAACTGAACTAAGAATATTCATTTTTATTGCAGGACTTGTTAATTTTTTATAGTAGTATGCTAGTATTGGTTACACTTGACTTAATATAGAAGCACTTGATCTATGGTATGAAGGTAAATAAAGCGTAGGTAGCTAAATATTATATTTATAAAACTAACTCAAAAGAGCATCTAATATAAGTTAAATGAGGTTAATAAGCAAACATGACTCTTCTTTCTTTCAATGGATGATCTAGTATTCTTTATGCGTGTTTAGTGTTCTCTGATAATGTCTGGAATTTTTACACCTATGTATAATACGCACCCAGACTTCGCATCCAATTTTTTGGGTAAAAGAAGTGTGTATTATACACGAGATAATATGGTAATTGTGTCATGGTGGTGAGGAGTTTTGTCGAGTTCGTATGCTAAAAACTATGTGTTCTTAAAATGTCAAAAGTCGAAGTATTTAGCTTTCAATTGGTAAGGACAGGAAAATAATATTCACGTACTTTCTAGGTCCACGGTTTCCAACCTGGGAGGCACAGACTATTGTCAGGGGAGGCGCCAGTAGATGGTATGAATCATTGTACTGCAAACAATGCAAATCCTTCTACCATCTTATTTATGTGAAACGGGTTTTTTAGCATAGACCGCATCATCATCATCACACCCTTATCCCACCTGTGGCAGGGTCCAGTCTGTGGATTCTTATCCTCCACTCCTGCCTATCCCCCACCAGGTTACTGCACTTCTGGCCAGCTGTTGCATATGCCACAACAGCTGTGTCGATTTCCTGTCCCCAAGCTGCAAATTGTGGAGTTGTTGCAACTTCTGCTGTTGCATCGGCGACCTGCATTGAGTGACCACACTTTTTAATGTCTCATAGGCATCTGCAATGGGGGGCCTCAGGAGTAGTTCCCACACCTCCATGATAATTTTGGGTGGCAACACATTTATGGTTAGGTCAAACTTGCGAGCGTCATTTTTAATTTGATAAGCCCTAAATCTGTGTTCTATGGTCACAAACCACATCTCCGGGTCATGCAACCAGAAAAGAGGCAGTTTCAGGCATTTGAGCCCATGGTGTTGTTGGATGGCATTCAAGTTAATTTCCTCGTCCAAGTGACCAAACGTTTTCAGGCTGGTTGGGAGTTCCAAATCCCTGTACTGACTAGGGCCTTCCATTCTATTTTAGTATATTTGGTATGAAAAAGATAAAATTGTGTGTCCTATCGTCTTCCATAGTACTTATCTGCTGTGAAGGGGTACTAACACTTTTCACTATTTTATTATACAGTAGAACTTTGGTATATCGAACTCGCTTATATCGAAATTCTGCCTATATCAAAGTTTAAGTGCTGGTCCCGCCTGACACAATGGTAATCAATAGGAAATATGCCCTGATATATCAAAACTCGTATATATCTTATTTTCAGTCCCTCTGATCAGAGGCCTATGGAATATATTGCAGTATCATAAATACAGTATTTGACTTTGGTCAATGGGGACTATAGAGCAGGTCTCACTCCATCCAGACCAAGGTCTTCAAACTTTGTCGACTCACAAAACCCTTAGAACTAAAAGGTTTTTATCTCGTCACTGAAATTGAGTTGGCAGCCCACACATGAAGCCTCTGATGTACAAATGTACCCCTCTGGTTGGAAGTGTGACCCTGGCCGAGTATAAAGCTGCATACACACTACTCTGATGTGATATGTTAACACGACACACGTGTTGTTAAAAAACTCAACCCTTATTTTGAATGGTAATGTGTCCATTGCTCTGATGAGGTGTGTTAATGTGTGAAGTGCTGTAACATGCATCAGATGAAGATCTAGATATTTAGATTTTCGTCAGACATGTTAAGGCATCAGATTCTTTAATTGAAGGTTTTTTTCTGACCTAACTTGACCCTGACGCTTTACAGTGGACATCAGTAGGCTTTTTTACATTTCATTGGACACACCAGTTCTCGTCTGATCACTGAAGTTAAGAAACACAAGCCCAGTTGTACTGACATGGGTGTTCGCTCGGGAAAGCTGAGTACTGTTAATACCCAATAGTCGTTGCATTAGTGTAGTGTCTGTGCAGTCTATGCATTAGAACTATACAATGGACGGGTCTCTAATGACCTTGTAGTTGACGGGACCTTAAACACCAACGAACAGAGTAGTGTGCAGGCGGCTTTAGGTGAGAAAGGATCATACATAAAAATTGAGGGAGATAATGGCACAGACAGACTCGTACTACTGGTCTTTTTTTGACAAGGACTATTTGGCAAAAGAATACTTTTCGAGAGGATAAAGTGGAGGGCTTCCTGAAAGGAAAGGCCACCATTGCAAGTATTGTAAGGGGACACAACAATTATAGTTTAGGGTTTTTGTTTTACAGAATCATTTGTAGGAATGAGAGTTAGTCTCTCCACTGCCAAATAAGGCTGCTTGCAATGAGGTGAATTAGAATAGAACTTCATGTTGTGATCTTATTGTTTATTTAACATGTGGGGGTGGATGGGGACCAAGAACTCGCAGACCCGACCCTACCACAGGCATGATAAGGGTATGATGATGATGATATGATGATCTTAATATTTATTCCTAAAGTTGAAATTGTAGATAGTGTAATAGCGGGACATTTACATTTGCAAAAACATAAATTTTGACTATATAATTTCCGGAATTGGATATGTCGAAGTATTTTTTACGGTCTCCTGAGGTTTGATATAACGGGATTCTACTGTATTGTGCACTTTTCGCTATTTTGTTGTGATCTAATGCTGGGGTCTTCCGTGTTGGGTATCCTGGAATGCAAATATGTGCTCGTATTATAAGGATAGTTATGCTAATGAACACACGAAGATTGCAGTATATGAAGCTCATAATGAAGTAGTAGTTTGTTTTCTAGGCGAGTGTTGCAGGAATGTGATGAATTGTATTCCGCTCTTTTTATTTTATTATTTTTGCATTTGTGTAGTATTTTCCTGAATGATATTGTGTTACAATATCTATTGTTGAAGAAAAATGTGAATGGGGGTGATATTCCTGTAGTCTTCTGACTTTGTAGCGAAGGCTGTAATAAGGTGTAGAAACTATGATGAAAGTGATTAATCCACACTTGTTGTGGTTTCCAACCTGAATCGCACGTTCCATATAATCCAACAATAGTTGCTCTGACTCCGGTAGGAAGATGAGATATATTTCCGCATTGCAAAATAAAATATCTTATTTTAATATTCAGACTAACGAAAGGTAAATATAACGACCAAGTATGTACAAAACTACTAAACGGTTTTTGGTTGAGGAGCGACAAAATTAAACGTCCTACCTACGTGATGATGTTAAAGGAACTCTCTCGTTTGAATTTTAAACATTTGTTCTTTTTCCCTTTTCTTTGAATTCGCGAACAGACACGTAAATGTTTGTTTTCATTTGAACAGCATGTGTATTGTGAACACCATGTGGAATGCACTTGCTGAGGAGCATATGAATTCTACTGATTAGAAGTACATAATGTTGATGTTGGAGAGGGATGTCTCCAAAATAAGAAAACAATGCAAATGTTGGAGAGGGATGTCTTCACACAGCCAAAATGCCGCCCCAAAATTTTGGCGCCCCGACAAACGCCTCTGTTGTATGAGAAATCGTGAAGAGTGCATGATTGTTTCCTGGGTGCAATTTGCGCAACGTTTGTGGGTGTCATCGTTTGTAATATTAACTTTTCTTTTCTGAATCTAAGCCTATAAGTGCAAGATTTTTAACATGTTAGGTTTTGTGATTGGTACAATTGTTCATTGAGGTTTCATATCGGATGTGGATTTCTGCCTGTTTGGGATTCGATAAATAATCTCACCTTTATGCAAAACATAGAAGCAAGTTGGCAAAAGTGAGATTCAACATTTCAAGAAAACTACCTCACCTGGACTAGTCACTACTCGTAAAGGGATATGACAAATTGCTTACAATTTTACATGTGGTATGACAATGCAGCAGGTCCTGCTAGAGTTCATAATGTTTTCAAAAGCTAATCACGAAGGAAAACCGTTGTTACTCCTCAGTTTCTAAGCCAATAGGTTTACTATAAAGAGATTTCAATTCTCTTTGACGGTGGCAAGAATGTGGGGATGCTAGCCTGATAATGCCAGCAACTACTATATTTATATAGATTTAGAGTACCCTACATCGTTTACAAAACATAATTGTTTAATGCATGATATTATCATTTACATGGTAGTTAAAACACCACGTAGTTAAATAAACTTTTGGGTGTATGAAGTGCCTTTTTTTCAGGAAGGCTAATACGGTCATTTTCAAGGTTTAGGGAAATATTTTCTTCAATTACTGAAAGAAGCCATTTAAATTAACGATACTTATTCAAAATAAATACCAGTGAACAGGCACTACTTATCATACAATGTAAACTTTATGTTGTGAGATCACTGAAGTTAAGCAACGCAAGTCCTCGTTAGTAGGGTAGCATGGGGCAAGACGGGGTCTACGTCAATTTGGCGCATGACAATTTGGCGCATGACAATTTGGCGTATGGCAATTTGGCGTAGTCAATTTGGCGTACGACAATTTGGCGTACATACAAATTTGGCGTATGACAAATTGGCGCATATATAATTTGGCGTATGACAATTTGGCGCATATATAATTTGGCGTATGACAATTTGGCGTACATACGATCTCTTGGGTGCCCAAATTTGTTCAAAATTGCAACGGTCATAACAACATATTTTAACAGTCATTGCAAGGCAATAGAACAATGAATGCCTACCATAACTGTGTTACAGGGCCCTAATGACCTTTGAAGTCGATGGGCCCTAAAACACAAACAAACCCAACTGTGTTATACGGGACCGTTGCAATGACTTATGCCCACGCGTGGATCTATGATGGGGATTTTGGGGTTGCAACCCCTCCCATGCACATATAAACTTATATTTGCATAATATGTGAGGTTTAGCTCAACCCCCCTGACAGTTGCAATTTTGAACAAATGTGTGCACCCAAGAGATCGGTATGTACGCCAAATTGTCGTACGACAAATTTGTATGAATGCCAAATTGTCATACGCCAAATTTTCCGTACGCCAAATTGCCATACGCCGAATGTGTATGTACGCCAAATTGTCGTATGCCAAATTGACTATGCCAAATTGCCATACGCCAAATTGTCATGGGTCAAATTGACGTGATCCCGGCAAGACGTCCCCTCTAAGATATTTTGGTCAATATCTCAGTGAATAACCAATACAGAAACCTAATGACAAGCATTCTGGATAGATAATCCCTTGTGCTATCACACTATACTCTGTAGAGAACTGCCCTGAATATGTTAACAGAATAATAAATAAAATAGTAAAAAATGAATTTAGGGACGTTTTGCCCCATGGTTGGGGCATAGTCTGTGTATAGTTTTCAATAACATCTTCTTGTCCAGCATGTTCCAGCATTTGTAAAAGAACTAGCTGTAGATGGCACTGTATCTGATGTGTCAGAAGACATGGAAATGGTTGCCACTGTATGTGATAACACAACAGAACTGGCCATGCAGCTCATAGTGTCAGGCACATCTGAAGAACTAACCACAGGCAGCCCTGTGACTGATGTAGTGATTTCTTGTGCAGAATTTGGTCCATGTGGCTCATCAGAGGTTAGCGGCTGCAAAGTCACTATCAAAGAAAATTGTATCATTGAAGGTCCATATTCCAGTTGTTTGAAAACCCTTAACTGCCTTCTCCACAGTGGCACACATACCATATGCCTTGCCAAATATCTCTGCATTTCAAAAAATGTAATAATCTACCAGCATTGCTTGTCATAAAATTTCAGTTCTGTTGTAGTTTGCTTTCAATGCCTTTAAAAAACGCTCAATCCAAGAGCTGCATCTTATGTGTGCAGTGTGGTGGTGATGTAATCATGGTTACCCCATGCTATCATGCAAATTCAACTGCTTCCAGTATTTTATGACTGTGGTGGCCATCAATTATTAGGACTGTTGGGTTGTCCTTTGATACTTTTTTATTAAATCAAAGTGACTCAACAAGAAGGCAAGATGAATACTGCCACCATCCTCATCTTAAAGCATTTGGCATTATTTGGGGCAAAACGGCCATATAGGAACGTTTTGCCCCAAGTGTAACATGGACGTTTTGCCCCATAGGAATGAGTGCAAGAAATCATTTGATTTCAAACAAGACACGTGTTTCATTAATGTAAAGGAAATGCAGAATTAAACGTTAATTCATTGCAGTTTTATTTAATGTGTTGCATTAATGGAACCACAACACATTATTAAGAAAAGATATTATAAAACACTACAAATTTTACAAAATGCATCATGAAACTTAATTTTGCCAAAAAATACATAAAAATACAACTTATTTGCAGAGTTATGACTATAATACAATATAAACATGGAAATGCATCACAGAATCATATGCACATCCAGCTGGATTTAAAACTTTTTTATTTTTTTTGAGATTTCCACATGTGGACGTCTTGCCCCTATGGACGTCTTACCCCATGTTACCCTAACAACAGGGGTGGTTTGTAAAAAATGTTGGGTGCTGCAAATTTCCCCACTCCTGTGTCCTCCACACCTACCTCCTCATCTCCCACGAGCAACCCGTTTACTCTCCAACCCGTTAGTTTAGCATAACATATTAAAGCTGCAAGACATGGTTACTGCAATTTCGAATTTCCAATACCGCCATTCAGTTTCCTAGCCATTGAAGAGTACAAGTAACATTGGCTTTTTTTATGCAGCGATGGTTGATGGCATCACCATGGTAACTTGCGTTTTATTTGCTCTTGATGTAATGCAGAAGTTCAATATTCTTCTATGTGGCATTATTTCCCTTATAAATTTTATCCACCCGTTTCTTTCAGTTTAACCAGTCTATACTACTTGATAGGCGGTGGTGAAAAACAGAGGTTCAGTGTTGGTCTCCTAAGTTCCTTTGCTGGACAGTCTGCCCTTCTATGTTCGTTCCATCGTACGGCACCAATTACATTGTGTAGCGATGAATTCAGGTGCGATGAATTGTGCTGTGGATATTTGTTGTCTTTCCCAGCTGGGGACATGCACTACTAAAACTGCATGCCTCCAGTATAGTGTAGGTACCTAGTCAGGTGAGTGTGAGACCTCCACTCACTTGGCAATGCTACAATTGATGAGTGTCTCCTGTGGGGTAGGACGGCACCCCCCCACAGGTAGCCCTGCTATTGCTGTGGGTTCTGGACATCTGACTGGGGTGCCCCCAGTCAGAGATGTCACAAATGGTAAAGGAGTCAGGCTCAGAGTAGGGACATGGAATGCAGGGACCCTGACAGGAAAAACTGGGGAACTAGTGGACACCCTCAGGCACAGGCGCATTAGCATTGCATTCCTGCAGGAGACGAAATGGAGGGGAAATAGGTCACGGATGCTGGGGGAAGGATACAAACTTAATTATACAGGCAGTGAGGAAGGGCGAAATGGGGTTGGCATTCTTTTCAGTAGGGACTTGCAGCAGGGGATCACCTCAGTCACAAGAGTTAGCAGTAGGATAATGTTAGTCTCAGTAGTTTGGCAGGGTACAGGGCTACACCTCATAAGTGCCTATGCCCCCCAGGCAGGCCTGGGTGACACAGCGAAAGCAGATTTTTGGAGTCTCTTTGACAAAGTAGTGCAGGCAGTAAACAACAGAATTAGACAGGGCAAGGGAAATGAACACTTAATTATTGGGGGTGACTTTAATGCCCACGTGGGTAGAGATGGTTCAGGTTATGAGGAGGTTCATGGAGGGTCGGTGTATGGCATGATAAACCCAGAGGGGCAGAAGATCCTTGAGACTGCAAGAGCACATGGCCTTGCAATTAGCCAATACATGGTTCAAGAAGAGGGAAAAAGCACCTAATTACTTTCCAGTCACCACAGGGGAGGTCCCATATAGACTTTTTCATGGTTAGGAAGCAGCACAGGGCAGAGATTCGTGACTGCTGGGTGCTACCCAGTGAGGATTTTTCAGAAAGACAGTGGCCATAAGCTGCTTATGATGGAAGTTCAAATAGAGGGGACATTTAAGCAACATACCTGGAAAGGAGAATCAGTTGTTAGGTGGTGGAAGTTGCCCACCAAGGCAGCGGAATTCCAGCAGGAAGTCCTCGGCAAGGTTGACTGGGATTGGGATGGGTCAGCCAATGCCATGTGGGACAGGGTTGCTAGGAAGATTAGGAGGTGTGGAGAGGCATTGTTAGGTAGGGGCAGAATAGGAGGAAGTTATCAGGGTAGGCAGACATGGTGGTGGAATGAGTAGGTGGAAGCTGCCATCAAACTAAAGAAGGTAGCTTTCCATAGGTGGCAAGAAACAGGGGATCAGGTTTCAAGGATTAACTATGTTCAGGCTAAGAAAAATTCCAGGAGGACCATTGCCCTGGTCAAGTACCAGAAGTATGAGGCCATATATGAAAAGTTGGGGACAAGGGAAGGAGAGAAAGCAGTTTTTAGACTGGCTAAGACCAGGGATAGAATGAGTAAGGATGTTACCAGTGCTTTAACTGTCAAGGATACAAATGGTAGGGTCCTGGTCCAGCCAGCAGAGGTAATCAAAAGGTGGGAGGAATACTACCAGGGCCTCTTAAATGCAGCCACCTGTGCTACAGCCACCGAAGGCAACCCAATCACCCCCCAAGAAGTCGGTAGGGTAAGTGAGACTGAAATTGTCAGAGCCCTTCAAAAAATGAAAGGTCACAAAGCAGTAGGCCCAGATAAGATTCCTATTGATGTTTGGCACACCTTGGGGACCACAGGAATTACATGGCTAGGGAAGCTATTTAATAAGCTTGCAAATGGTGATAGGATGCCATCTGCGTGGAGAGAGAGTTGGGTAATCCCATTGTTCAAGGGAAAAGGTGATGCACAGGAATGTGGAAACTATAGAGGCATAAAGCTGATGAGCCATACTATGAAGCTGTGGGAGCGTGTCATAGAATGTCGCCTCAGAGATCAAACAAGCGTCCGGGGAAACCAATTTCGGTTTATGCCTGGGAGGTCCACCATGGAACCAATCTTTATTCTACGACAGGTGATAGAGAAGCATAGATCAGCTAAAAAGGACCTTCATGCGGTATTTGTTGACTTGGAGAAGGCCTATGATAGTGTCCCTAGACAGGTACTGTGGAGTGTTTTAAGAAAGAAAGGGGTAGATGAGGGCCATATTAGGATAGTACAGGATATGTATGAGGGCTCCATTGCTAGAGTTAGGACAGCATGGGGAAACACGGCAGGTTTAAATGTGCAGGTGGGTGTGCATCAAGGGTTGGCTCTTAGTCCGTATCTCTTCACTCTAGTAATGGAGGGGCTGCTGACGGGAGTGGGAGAATGGGCGCCTCAGTGTCTGGTATTTGCCGATTATGTAGGAAGGGTGGAGGAGTCCAAAGAGGATGCACAAAAAGGCCTACAAGATCTTAAGACAGCAGTGGAAAGAGGGGGCCTTAAGGTGAACATGAAGAAGACTGAGTACCTAGCATTCAATTTTAGTGACCAGGGGCAAGGAGGAGAGATTCGTTGTGGGGGAGATGGGATTCCAGAAGTGCAAGAATTCCGGTATTTAGGATCAGGCGTCCAGAGCAATGGGGAAATAATTCTGACGTGACTCATAGAATTAATGCTGGATGGCTGAAGTGGAGGCAGGCAAGTGGGGTCCTGTACGACCGACGGGTCCCAGTAAAGTTGAAGGGTAAGGTATACAGAACCGTTGTTAGGCCCGCTATGCTGTATGGCTCAGAGTGCTGGGCGGTTAGGAAGAACCATGAAAAGCAAATGCAAGTGGCTGAGATGCGAATGCTGTGCTACATGTGTGTGGGGTGTCAAGATCTGACAGAATTACTTACTTACTTGCTGCCACTAAGGCAGGGAAACTCAACCTAACAGGACATACCTTTAATGAGGTTGAGGGGGGGAATAAGAAGGGGAATATTTAGTTTAACCATGTTCTTAATCCTAATAAACCATGAGTGATTATTGGAACAGTTAACCAAGAATTTCATGTATCTTCAATTTAAATTTATGGATTGGCATTAACAAATCGTTAATGCTTAAATTACCCTCATTGAAAGAAGCCTGGGCCATTTCAATTGGAGCTAAAGGTGGTGAGAAATGTGAAAATGGATGTTTCAATCTCCCAGATCTTGATGGAACCCGAAAATGTAACCTTACTAAAAGATCTGGGCATTTAATTATGACATGGAACAAATGGTATAGGAGTAGCAACTGATGGTGAATAAGGAGTTTACCAAAGGTGGAGTTACACTTTCGAAATAATGGTGGGTCAAGCATATTGGAGCCCCTTTTATGCAAATGTATGTGAGAATTCATCAATTTATCATAATACTTGGCTATTGATTGCATATGTGATTGGGCACAAGTGGACCAGCAATTTATAGCATATAAAACTTTTGGAGCAATCAGTAATTTAAAAGGGTGATATGATAATTTGGAGTGGCAGCCAATCCCACCTAGATGGGTGATTGCTTTAAAACGTTGTCTAATACTAAGGGCAACATGATGAGCCTGAGAAGCAAAGGACAACTTTTGATCAATAAATATTCCAAGATCTTTAATTATAGTGACCCTGGGAACTAAATTATTATTGATAAATTTGTAGGGGTAAGTAATGGGGTTTGGTTTTCGAGTAAAGGATATTACTGCAGACTTCTTGTTATTGAGTAAAAGACTGTTATGTACCAGCCCTTTCTCAATTTGATGCAGCCCATGTTGTAAAGTTTTAGAATCCTCTAAATTATTGATTTCTTTTGATACCTTAAGGTCGTCTGCAAACCCTAATAAAATATTGGGGTTAGGCACAGATGAAAATAAATAATTAAGAAATATTGAGAACAGCAGGGGACTCAGACAGCTTCCTTGTGGGACGCCCAAACTCAGTGAATAGCTAGACTTAGCTGTAAAATTTCCTAACCTAATATAGTTTTGTCGATTCTCCAAGTATGTTTTCAAAAATGCACAAAGTGGGGAAGAACAACCATATTCGCCACGTTTCCATATCAATAAATGAATAGGAACTCGGTCAAAAGCCTGGGATAAGTCAAGGTAGACCATATCCATTTGTTGCCGCCTTTTAAAGTTGGATAAGTGACACATAAGATTTGTCTCAGTAGTCTTCCCAGCTGTAAACCCATGTTGGGCTTCATTCAGAAACCCCTTGCTCCACTGCTGCATACACCAAAATAATACCTTCTCCATAATTTTAGCGATAGGAGATATTATGGCAATTGGGCGATAATTAGCAGCCTTGTATTTTGATCCAGATTTATGTATAGGAGTAATGAATGAGGTTTTCCACAAAGTTGGGACAAAATTACAAGAAAGACAATAAGTAAAAATCCTGGCTAATACTGGTGACAATATTTCAGAATAAGCCTTCAACAATATAGTTGGAAAAATGTCAGGGCCTGCATTGAAGGAAGGTTTCAAGTGATGAACAGCCTTCCTTACCTCCTCAGTATAGATAGAGGTAATATTTAGAGTATCTAGTGAACAAGGTAGAGTGTATGGGTAGGAAACAACCCCCAGTGGTGGTTGACTAGTTGTTGGTAAACTGGCTGCTAAAAAAGAGGTACCTAACATCTCAGTAACTTTGTCAGGGTCAGATATCATAGAACCATTTAAGGATAACGTAATGTCTGGGTCATGTTGACTGGTATAACGTCTATAAGAATGCCAAAATGAAGTCGGTGAGTGAACTGATGTACTCAAATAATCAAAAAACCTCTGGCGATCCCAGGCAATTAGCCATTTTACTTCAGCACGTAGCTTAGAAAAACGAGCATGTAGGTAGAAGGAAGGACTTTTCTTGTGTCGCAAAAAATACCTTCTTTTCATCTTTAACAGATGAATCAGCCTATTACTAAACCAAAATGGGTAATATTTACGAGCTCGGGGAGCGTAAGCCAATGGTACATACTGGGAGAGCCCTAACTGTAATAGAGACTGAAAGGACTCAAGAATAATTTCTGGATCAGAAGAAGACCAAATCTCATTTCAATTAGTGTTATACAGATAGCAATAAAGCCCAACATAGTCGCCCTGTCTCCAATTAATATGGCTACAACCAATGTCAGCTGACTTTGGCAAGGAAATTGAGACTGATAGTTCTAAGGGAGGATGATAAGGATCAATTAATGAAAGTGGTGCAGTGGCATTTATAATGCATTGCAATTCTGTAAAACACAGATCAAGTAAGCGATCTAAATTATTATAAATAAAATTAGTCTGGGATAGATTTAGAAATGTAACCATAGGCAATAGGGCAGAAGCTTTACCTGAATGTAGATGTCCATCAATTGTGGGAGTTGATGTGGACCAGTCAATGCTGGGAACATTAAAGTCACCCAAAACAATTAAAGATGAATAGTTGGCAGTGCTGGTAATTAATCCATCAAGCAAAGTTGAAAAATGGGAAACTGGTAGAGAGGGAGGGAAGTAGCAAAGTACCAATGTAAAATGCAAGGAGCTGGCAGGTCCAGCCATTAAGGACACTCCCAGTGTATATTCCTCTAAGCATAATTCCTCAACCATAACACATTTCCAAGGAAGAAGATCACGATTGATGGCAATAACAAGTCCTCCACCTTGCCTACCATTTGGACGATCAGAACGATAGACTGTGAAATTTGGAGGAAAGTAATTCTGTGAGTCCATATCAGGAGTCAACCAAGTCTCTGTCAGTGCTATAATATGAAAATTAGACAGAATGACATTAGAAAAAAAGTTAGAGGATTTGGAGCGAATACTTCTGACATTTTGGTAATAGATAGACAATTCGCAAGACGTTTTAGCCATCATTAGGCATGGATGAATGCTCCTCTCCAGCATGTACTTTTAACAATGAATTAACACTGGAACCTGGTGGTAATTGTAATAATTGCCCCAAAGAACCAGTGGGTGGTGGAAACCATTTAGCAGCAATCATATTATCATGTAAAATTCCACGAAAAGATTTATACACTGAATTCGTAGGCCATAAATCATTGGAAGTTAAAACATCCTCCAGAATTGGGTCAGCAAATACAACGAATGATGAATAAGAGTCGTGTTTTGAATTTAATTTATATATTGAAGTAGCTGATGCAGAGTGCTTATTTAGATAGGCAAAAATATCATCACAAGTGCAATGAGGGCTTAACCTTGAAATAAAAAGACGAAACTGTCGTTGTTGTGGTACAGCTAATAAGGAGGGATCGTCATTTGCACCCTTGTACAAAGGAGGCAATGTAAAGGGTCTTGAAGGCTTGTTATTGCTTACACTCACTTGTCCAGTCAGCGTTTGCTGATCCATCCTAGAAACATTTGTTTTAGGTGACTTAGTGGAATAAGGTGAATTTCGGAAATCCTTTGGGCCTTTAGATTGAACAGCATCTGCATATGAGTGAATTTTAGTTTTTGATTGCTTAGAGAATTCTCTAGCCAACATATCAGAAATAGTAGATAGTTGTGTCTTTATCTCAGAGATCTCAGATAGCTGTGCCTTTATCTCTGAGATCTCAGATAGTTGTGACTTTAAATCCGTTTTCAACAAGCAGAGTTCCTTAACAATAATCGTTGAGGTATCCAAGAAATCACGCAAAAGAGGGGTTAGGTCATCAAAAGCAGAAAATTTAGTTAATAATTTGGAATGTAAAGAGTCTAGATGAGATTCCAAAGTAGACATATTAACCCCACAAGCAACAGGGCTTGCCATATTCCCTAGGGTTAAGATGTAAAGAGGGTTTAAGTGGGGAATCATCAGTTCTGCCACGACGACACACAGAACATTTAAACGTAGGTGCCAGCAATGGAATCTCCGCACCACCAATGTTAAGACACTCAGTATGCTGTTTTGAAGAACACACAGTGCAACGTATAAAAACACTTCGAGGAAATATGTCTTTACCACACAGTGGACATGTACCTAAAGGAGCCATAGAAAGGAGGGTGCAATGTAACTAAAATATGAACTACTGTCAACTCATTATCAACCACTCACCTATGTGACAACATTTTAATACAGTAAACCCTGATACAGAAACGACAAGAATAGTGATAAGAGTATCGTATAAAAATATAAATTAGTAGAAATAAAATAAGTTAAAAATCAACATAATTTACAATAAAATGGTCACAGGACATTTAAAAATAAGAAAAAATAAAAGACAAACCGCTATGGAAAAAATAATCCAACAAAAACACTTAAATTGAAGAGCAAGTAAGTCGGTTGCTGGACGTGCAACGCCACCACCAGCTATGTTTTAATTAGAAATGATTATGTTAGAGGTAGCTTGGGGGTGGGAGATATTGCGGAGAAGATGAGGGAGAGTAGGTGGAGGTTGTATGGGCATGTGATGAGGGGAGAGGAGGAGCTTACTAGGTCCATTGTGGGATTGCAGGTAATCGGGGGCATCAGAGGTAGGGGAAGACCAAAACGGACGTGGGAGCAGGTGGTGCAGAGGGACATGGAGTTGTGTGGGGTGGGGTGGACCTGGTGGGGGATAGGCGGGAATGGAGGATTAGAACCCGCAGACCCGACCCTGCCTCAGGCGGGAGAAGGGTGAGATGATGATGATGATGAGCGATGAATTCAGGTATTCACAGTTGAGGGACTGCTGTTATGACCGTAAGTTATACCAGACCCATGTTATGATGAACGTTATGATGAAAACAGCATTTGAATGATGGTAATTTGACATCGCCCACGATCCCGAAACGGTCAGCACTGAATTCGGTGTTGTATTCTTCCCTATAAAATTCATAGTAAAAGGTGATATACTGTATAAAGATATACTTCGAGATACTACATATAACTATAATTATCGAAATTCAAATACAGCATATCGGTCATTAGTTTAGACCAGGCTGCGTCGTATTCTTTTGAGGCCTTTGATAACCTTTTTAACAGCTGAATGAGCAGGCAGCGTCCCTGTCTCGTTAAAAGCCAGCAAGCAAGCTCATTAAACTGAGTGTGATATGGCATCTTCTCAGTAGCGGTTCTAGCATACGCGAGGCCCTGTGCAAACCTGTGCAAATTGAAAGTGCGAGGCCCTTTCAACTTGCAAAAGCGAGGCTCGTGCATTTGCACAGTTTGCACGTGCCTAAAACCGCCAATGCATCTTCTTATTCATGAATGCAACTTTCAGAATTCAAAAGAACTAGTTTGGGAACGCGGGTTCACACGTGAATATTCGGATGATTCGTTTACATGTTTGAATTACTGGTCTATATTAACGATCATGTCAATTGAAGTGTTCTAAATCGTTTTAGGGCCTACAGGTATTCGTGTGACCGATTGGCACTAGGGAATTATACCACCCTTATTCTACATCAGTGGTGGCGAACCTACGTTTAGCAGAACAATTTTACTTTTATGTGGCAATGTACGGTATGTATACAGGGTAAACTATGCAAGACCAAACCAATCGATATGTGGAATTCCCAT
>JAAFCE010001036.1:58909703-58946874 GCA_013389805.1 Trigoniulus corallinus | reverse complement strand
ATATGTGCATGGGAGGGGTTGCAACCCCAAAAATCCCATCCTAGATCCGCGCATGGTCATAACAGTCATTGCAACGGTCCCGTATAACACAGTTGGGTTTGTTTGTGTTTTAGGGCCCATCGACTTCAAAGGTCATTAGGGCCCTATAACACAGTTATGGTATGCATTCATTGTTCTATTACCTTGCAATGACTGTTGAAATTTTGAACAAATTTGGGCACCCAAGAGATCGGCATGTACGCCAAATTGACGTTCGCCAAATTTGTATGTACGCCAAATTGTCATACGCCAAATTATATATGCGCCAAATTGTCATACGCCAAATTTGTATGTACGTCAAATTGTCGTACGCCAAATAGACTACGCCAAATTGTCATGCGCCAAATTGACGTAGACCCCCTTGGTGCCCCCAATCGCTTGCATACCCATATTAGACCTAATTAGTTCCTCCTCCTCCTCTCTCCTCATACTAACACCCGAGATAATAATAAACTACAGTAAGTCCTCGACTTACGCGATTTCTTTTAAAAACAATTTTAGGCTAGGCGCACACAGTATAGTCAAGACTGTCTGACGACAGTCTATGTACTATGTACGTAGTTGTTAATCAGTTTTCACTATTAGCCACTTTGCTACCCATTGGTTTTCATTGCCTGAGCTGAGCACACTGACTGCCATCAGACAGTCTGGACTATAGTGAGCGCCTAGCCTTAGGTGTGACACTGTGGTGGTGGGGTAACTCAGTTGTGCACTTTGCTTTCTGTAATGTCCACCACCCCCAAGGTACCTCTAATACACTCATTCCTAATTCTATCAGCCCTCGACACCCGACTCATATAGTGCAGAATTCGCATCTCGGCTACTTGCATTCTATTGACGTGGCACTTCCTCACTGCCCAACACTCTGATCCTGGCATGATCTGAGCTAGCCTAACCACTGCCCTGTAGAACTTCCCTTTCAGCTTCATTGGGACCCTCCTATTGCACAGGACTAAAAGATAATTAACACTGGACCACTACTTGAAGTAGTTCATCTATAAACACAGTATGTATGCAGATTGTTATGCGCAATATGTCCAATAAATATGTGCAATAAATAATATTTTCTTAGGTTATCTACATAGAGCTATTTGACTTGCACCTAACGTTTAAAACTAAAATATTTTTTGTCAAAAATGCTAAATATAGTTAGTGTATTTCCTCGACTTAAGCGATTTTTCGACTTTCGCGAAAACCTCCTGAACCAATTTATCGCATAAGTTGAGGACTTACTGTATTCATTATTACCTTGTGTCTTTTTAGATGAAATAACTGTTGATCGCAATGAATCCGCCATTGTTCCTCAAGGTAGTAAAGTGATCATTGAATGCCACTTTGAAAGGCTCGTTGACTGTGTTTGGCAACGGAAAGAATCTCTTATGGACATCAGACTAAGATACAGTTACTTAACCGGAAACGAAGAAAAAACCTACGACTGCAGCATAAGAATTTCAAATTTCTGCAGCATTGACGTTGGGCACTGGAGTTGCGAAACTTATGCGAACAGTGAACATGGTGTCCTGCATTCCACATCCACCTGGTTAACACTGCATGGTAAGTTATGAAGGACTGCAAATTTCTTGCCCTTTTCATAATTATAATAAATTTCAATGACGCCAAAATGCGTTAGTTATTTCGTAATACTTTACTGACAAATGGGAAAATATGTATTAGCAAAATTCCTGCCACATACAGGATTAGCACTGTCCATGGGAAACTTAAAACCATACATGAATAATTTGACCCTATCGAACGACATTCTTCCTCAATGTAGAAGCGACTAACGTCATTCTCAAGCACAACGAAACGGCCCTAATACCAGAAGGTGAATCAGTGGTCCTACTGTGCCATTTTCCGATAAGCGTCCACTGTGCCTGGCTTCGCAGACATTCCTATGTGGAGATGACAGGACGATATCACTTCCGTGACCCACAGGCGAATGACAACATGGTAAAGGACTGCAGCATTATCATCAATGAATTTAAAGATTTTGATGTTGGCCAGTGGGACTGCACTAGTATGGCATTGGCTGAAAAGGATGCCATCAACCAAGCCAACATGATACTAAACATAGGTAAGGGCATGCCAAAAAAGCTACATGCCACAATTATTGCAATTGCATATTTAAATTCAGAAAGAACTGCTTAAGTGCTTTCAATTACCGATAATGTACCATTTACACCAAAAACTGCAAAGGTCAGCACATATTCAGCACTGGTACCCAAATAGCAAAAGGCATAGTTCAATATTAATAGAACAAAAATATACCGGAAGTTCCTAATTTCTAGTGAATACATTAAAGATTGTGAAAGCGCCAGAGGATCAGAGCGTACAAATTGGTATAAATGCTGTATTCACATGCGAGTTTAACAGAGGAGTAACCTGCCACTGGAAGCATAATGAATATCCAGTGAAGTCTAATGACAGGCATCTCTTTGAACGTGATAGAGTAACAAACAACTGCAACTTAACAATAGTGTCCGTCACTTCTTCCGATTATGGAACATGGACGTGTACTAATGTAAACCGAAGTGGGATAATATCACACACTGCAGCATTACGAGCGCCAGGTAATGCATAATGTGACCTTGAAGTTCAAAACGAATATTTATAAAATATATTTTACGAGCTAATTATTCATTTACAGTTACAACGGTCACAACTACTACAATACATATCCCAATAACTTCAAGTGAACGGACGACAGACCCAACTACCCCAGGTACTTCTTCATATACATCATGTATCTTAATACTTGTTACAGAAGGAGGCATAATAAGTAAGAGTAAGGGCATTGCATTATTGGACAATGACATTTCGAAGAAAAGTTCAATAACTTTCTAGCTATCACGTGCCAGAAGTAGAACAAATGCAGCACACGGATAAATGGACGCGATACGTACGAACGTACCGGAGAGTTTGTTACAGTAATAAATAGTAGGGTACCCTCACTTCTGATTTATTATAGGAAATTGGAATTCCACATATCGATTGGTTTGGTTTGGCATAATAGGGATTTTGCAATTTCTCGTAACGTGGTCGTTTCTGGACGAAAGACGAGAAGTAAAAAGCCTTCTCGTCCTTCCCAGTCGTCTTCAATACAATAAGGACGCGAAAATCATAAATAAAAGTGGGAAAGGAGGGCGATTATTTGTGATTTTCTCAACTTTATTTTATTGAAGACGAATGGGAAGGACGAGAAGGCTTTTTACTTCTCGTCTTTCGTCCCGAAATGCCCACGTTACGAGAAATCGCAAAATCCCTAGTTTACCCTGTATGCATACCGTACATCCCACATAAAAGTAAAATTGTTCTGCTAAACGTAGGTTCGCCACCACTGATGTAGAATAAGGGTGGTAAAATTCCCTAGTTCCAGTCAGTCACACGAATACCTGTAGGCCCTAAAACGTTTTAGAACACTTCAATTGACATGATCGCTAATATAGACTATACCAGTTGTTCAAACATGTAAACGAATCATCCGAATATTCGCGTGTGAACCCGCGTTCCCAAACTAGTTCATTTGAATTCTGAAAGTTGCATTCAGGAATAAGAAGATGCCATATCACACTCAGTTTAATGGGCTTGCTTGCTGGCTTTTAACGAGACAGGGACGCTGCCTGCTCATTCACCTGTTAAGAAAGTTATCAAAGGCCTCAAAGGAATACGACGCAGCCTGGTCTAAACTAATGACCGATATGCTGTATTTGAATTGCGATAATTATAGCTATATGTAGTATCTCGAAGTATATCTTCATACAGTATATCACCTTTTACTATGAATTTTATAGGAAAGAATGCAACACCGAATTCAGTGCTGACTGTTTCGGGATCGTGGGCGATGTCAAATTACCGTCTTTCAAACGCTGTTTTCATCATATCGTTCATCGTAACATGGATCTGGTATAACTTACGGTCGTAACAGCAGTCCGTCAACTATAACTACCTGAATTCATCGCGACGCGATGTAATTGGTGCCCTTGCAAATTCAATGGCTACTACGATGGAACGAACATGGAAGGGCAGACTGACCAGCAAGGAACTTAGGAGAACGTTGAACTTCTGTGTTTCACCCCCGCCTATCAAGTAGTATGGACTGTTTAACATGAAAGAAACCGGTTGGATAAAATTGATAAGGGAAATGATGCCACATATAGGAATATCAAATCTTAAAAAGTACATCGTATTTATTAGTTTGTCTTGACAGTACTTCCGCATTACATCGAGAGGAAATACTACCCAAGTTACCATGGTGATGTCATCAACCATCGTTGAATAAAAAGCCAATGTTGCTTGTACTCTTCAATGGTGAAGAAAGTGAATGGCGGTATCGGGAATTCGAAATTGCAGTAACCATGTCTTGCAGCTTTAATATGCTATGCTAAACTAACGGGTTCGAGTGTAAGCCAAGCAGCCATAAGAGGTCGAACCTTTAGTAGGCTGCTCGCGGGAGATGAGGAGGTAGGTGTGGAGGACACAGGAGTGGGGAAATTTGCAGCACCCAACATTTTTTACCAACCACCCCTGTTGGTACTAACGAGGACTTGCGTTGTTAACTTCAGTGATCTCACAACATAAAGTTTACATTGTATGATAAGTAGTGCCTGTTCACAGGTATTTATTTTGAATATGTATCGTTAATTTAAATGGCTTCTTTCAGTAATTGAAGAAAATATTTCCCTAAACCTTGAAAATGACCGTATTAGCCTTCCTTCATACACCCAAAAGTTTATTTAACTATGTGGTGTTGTAACTACCATGTAAATGCTAATATCATGCATTAAACAATTATGTTTTGTAAACGATGTAGGGTACTCTAAATCTATATAAATAAAGTAGTTGCTGGCATCATCAGGCTAGCATCCCCACATTCTGCCACCGTCAAAGAGAATTCAAATTTCTTTATAGTAAACCTACTGGCTTAAAAACTTAGGAGCAACAAAAGTTGTCCTTCGTGATTAGCTTTTAAATGTAGGCGAATTGAAAACATTATGAACTCTAGCAGGACATGCTGCATTGTCATACCAAATGTAAAATTGTAAGCAATTTGTCATATCACATTGCGAGTAGTGACTAGTCCAGGCGAGGTAGTTTTCTTGAAATGTTGAATCTCCCTTTTGCCAACTTTCTTCTATTTTTTGCATAAAGGTGAGATTATTTATCGAATCCCAAAGAGGCAGAAATCCACATCCGATATGAAACCTCAATGAACAATTGTACCAATCACAAAACCTAACATGTTAAAAATCTTGCACTTATAGGCTTAGATTCAGAAAAGAAAACTTAATATTACCAACGATGACACCCACAACGATTGCGCAAATTGTACCCAGGAAACAATCATGCACTCTTCACGATTTCTCATACTAAATTAAAACATGTGGAAATAAACAGCAGGTGTGGTATCTTGAAAAATAACCCAAGAATCTGTGTGCTATTTAGCCCATAGGTGGAGCTTACCAGACACCATGCAGACGTTTATATCTATTTCACAGATGCAGAACCACTAAACTGGTAAGGTGAATATTATATTTATACTTTTCTGCCTTATACTTAATGCATACTTTTTTCTTTTCAACGCAATCAACATAAACATAAACAAGAGTTTGGCAGTTAATGGAATAATGTATGAAGCTAAATAAAAACAGAATATAACAAAAAATAAATCAATTACCTGGCAATTATACTGACTTTCAAATCACAAGTTCACGTGTAGGTCTCATAAAAGTACATACTGGTCATGGATTTATTTCTCATTGAAAAGAAGCTTGCAATTCATGAGTTCACGCGAAATGATCGTTAGTAAATGACAGTTATTGTAAAGAACGGCGGATAGCTCATTTTGATCTTGGAAAATGATAAATAAAATCGAATAAGGACCCAGTTCCTTAGGGCTATTTCTAATCACCTCACTAAACAGTATGTAGTGTAATTTTTAAAATAAATACGCGTAGGTATTGCATCACCCCACTGGTAGTGTTTGACAATACTCACCTTGACGAAATATGCCAATAGAGTAGTCGAACCATTTCCACTTGTTTCACATTCAGTGCATCAACATCACCATCCTACCCTTATCCCGCCTGTGGAAGGGACGGATCCGTGAGTCCACTGAACATGCTCTGACTGGGGGCAGACCCGCAGAAACATTGGCTGAGTTGTCTGTTGGGAGATGCCAGCCTATCCCACGTGTTCAAATACCGCATTATACAACTAAAATAGAAATTTTGGCAGATAACCTATAACCTATGATGACCTAGATGGTCTGACCTATTGGGCAATAACAATAAGCAGCAGGCATATTCCAGATCATATGAGGAGCTTCACATACAGTACAGTAAATGAAATTGTTGGTTTACTAGTTTCACATTATGTTGTTTTGATACTGAGTTTTATAAATATGGTAAAACAGGTAAATATGTCCCAGCAGGTAATATACCCCAGTTGTAATAGGACAACTATCTTTGACGAGATGGTGTTCAAAGCACTATAAGACAATAGATTATGTGCATAGTGGTACCCCGCTTAACGAACGTAATTCGTTCCAGCGATACGTTCGTTATGAGGGGTGTTCATTGTGCGGGACACAATTTTCCATAGATCTCTATGTTATATTGTGTAATTCGTTCCAGGGTTGCCACAAAAAATTGTGAAAATTGTTAAGAAGTTAAAAACAAAATGCAGTGCTGGTTGTTAATGAGCGAAAGCACTCTACGACCCATTTTGGGGGGAGTTCATACTTCACAAAAACTAGGAATTATCCTGCAGTGAGAATGCAGTCAATTACTTGCAGTGTGCAGCTGAACGGTGCTCATCAGCAAATGCCATGCATTGAGGGGTCCATTCTCCTACTCCCATCAGTAGCTCGTCCATAACCAGAATAAAAAGGCATGGATTTGAGTGCTGAACCTTGGTGCACCCCAAACTTCACTGGGGAGCCCCAGTGTTTTCCCCAAGGTGTCTTTACCCTGTCTGTGGAATGGAACCATCATACGAGTACAAATCCTAAATTATTCGAATAAATTGGTAAGCCTTCTCCGAGTCGATAATGATGGTATGGAGATCCTTCTTAGCTGCTCTATACTTTTCTATCATCTGCCTCAGAATGAAGATTCGTTCCACTGTGGACCTGCCTACCATGAACCCCAACTGATTTCCACAGACACTAGTTCTATCCTGGAGGCGACATTCTATTACATTACATTGGTATAACTCATTGGATTAATACCTCTATAGTTACTACAATCTTGGACATCCTATACCAGTGGTGGCGAACCGTTTTTGAAGACGGGTCACAATAACACAAAAGAAAACCAAGAATTTGTCCACAGGTCAGATGCAAGCACTATTCAATTTTATGAATAAAAATAAGTTATTAATAGTGAAAAAAGTTTATTAAAGGAGGAAATAGAGAACATCATCCAACTTTCATTACACCTTTAACATCATCTCATTAACACTCGGGCCACTTAAAATTGCACGGTGGGTCGCATTGTTTGTTTGTTGATGTTTTTGGGTCCTTCAACTACAAGGTCATTAGAGCCCCGTCCACTGTGCAGTTCTGATGCAGAGGCTGCACAGAAACCACACTAATGCGACGATTTTTGGATACTAGCGGTACCCAGTTTTCCCAAGCAGCCACCCATGTCAGTACTAACTTGGGTTGCGTTGCTTAACTTCAGTGATCAGACGAGAACTGGTGTGTCCAACGCAATTTGCCACTCCCCGGTGGGACGCAGGTTCGCCACCACTGTCCTATACAGTTCCTAGTTCACTTTGTATATTGAACAAGCGTTCATTATGTGAAACAAGTTCGTTATGCGATACTCCCGCGCTTTTTTGACGGTGTTCTTTATAGGGGACATTCGTTATACGAGGCGTTCGTTAAGGGGGTACCACTGTATTGCACATCGTGCATGCGTTTCTAGAAGAATGGTTGTCATTTGGTTTGATGAAAATAAATAAATACTGCAGTCAGCTGTAGAAGTAGATCTCCACAATTTATTGGAATGTTCATAAATGCTCATAAATGTTCATAAACGTACTGAGATATTTGAAATTTGAAAATGGTGTATTAAGTTTAGATCCTTAATCTAAAATTTGGTCAAGTTTTCAACTCTGTACCATGTCCATAAAATATGTTATGATGGTGGAGCACATTGCACCTGTTTGGGAAAAACGCCCCACAACATTTGGGGTAATATGCCCCAGTAACATTTATGTGTTTTGCTTCAGAAAATTGCTAAAACCTATATATTAAAATAAACTAGAGCTAATTTCAGTCAAGTTGCATTGGACACAGCAGTTCCCATAAGATCACTGGAGTTAAGCAGCGCACACCCACGTCAATGCCAACTTGGGTGGTTGGTAAAGAACGTTGGGTGCTGCAAATTAACCCTCATCCTCGTCCTTTCACCTACCTCCTCATCTCTCGCGGGCAGCCTCCTAAGGGGTTGACCTGTTATGGCTGCCTGGCTTACACCCCAACCCACAAACTAATCAAGATAACGCTTTAGCACAGGGGTCTCCAACATATAGCCAGTGGCTGGATGTGGCCCGCCAGTTGATTTTTTCTGGCCTGTGGAAGGATTCCATAAAACAGTGTTGAGCCATAGAGCAAGAACAATAAAATATTTTTCTTATCAAGGAAAGTATACAGATTGTCATAACTTCTTCTAATAAAATGGAATAAAGGTTAAAGGTTTCAATTCTGTATAAAGGTTGGAGAAGCCTGCAGGTGATTTATGATTTAAAATTTTTACAATTTGTGAATTTCTTTTTAAAATAACACCAGAAATTGAGTTGTGGCCAACCAGGATTTGAAAAAATTCCTAATCCAGTCCACCAATCACACATGTTGGAGACCTATGCTTTAGCAGAAGCTGATGGAAAGTGAAAATTTTTGTTGTGAATGTCACGAGTATTACTACAGTAGAATCCCGATATATATCGAACCTCAGGGGACCATGAAAAATACTTAGATATATCCAATTCCAGAAATTATATAGTCCAAATTTACGTTTTCACAAATGTAAATGTCCCGCTATTATACTACCTACAATTTCAATTTTAGGATAAAATATTAAGATCATCATATCATCATCGTCATCACCATACCCTTATCATGCCTGTGGCAGGATAGGTCTGCGAGTTCTTGGTCCCCACCCCCTCCCACACTACCTAAAATATTAAGATCAACAATGTTAAAAAACAATAAGATCACAACATAAAGAAGTTCTATTCTAATTCACTACACTGCAAGAAGCCTTATTTGGCAGTGGAGAGACTAACTCTCATTCCTACAAATGATTCCATAAAACTCCTAAAATCCTAAACTATAATTGTTGTGTACTCCTACAATACTTGCGATGATGGCCTTTCCTTTCAGGAAGCCCTCCACTCTATCCCCTCAAAAGGTATTCCATTGCCGAATGGTCCTTGTCAAAAAAGATCAGTAGTATGAGTCCGTCTATGACCTTATCTCCCTCAATTTATATTTATGATCCTTTCTCACCTTATACTCAGCCAGGGAAACACTTCCAACCAGAGGGGTACATTTCTACATCAGAGGATTCATATGTGGGCTGCCAATTCAATTGCCGTGGTGAGATAAAAACCTTTTAGTTATAAGGGTTTCGTGAGTCGACAAAGTTTGAAGATCTTGGTCTAGATGGAGTGAGACCCGCTCTATAGTGCCAGTCAACCAAAGTCAAATACTACATTTATGATACTTCGATATATGCCATAGGCTTCTGATCAGAGGGACTGAAAATCCCCTTCGATATAACCGAGATTTCAAAATAAATGAGTTTCGATATATCAGGGTATCTTTCGTATTGATTAACATTGTGTCTGGCGGGGCCGGAGCTTCAACTTCGATATAGGCAGAATTTCGAAATAAGCGAGTTCAATATACCAAAGTTCTACTGTATTCCACTAAGTCAAAAGTTGACTGGAAACAATGCAGTGAAGGTTTTGGTTGACTTCATTAGACATGCAACAGCCACAAAGACATTTGCAATGAATGTGCCACATAAGAGAGGCATAATTAAGTAATGTTTGGAGGTGGGGCGTTTTATCCGCAGTACTGGGTAAGACGCCCCAGTGCACATAAGTCAAAACTTTGATTTATTTCCTAGTTGTAGTTAAATTGTAACATTTCATTTATAGGTTTTATGAACGACTAATGCCACTTTATTAAAATTATAAAATAACTTTGAGATTCACATTTCATTATTTCTAGTTATAGAGATTTTTTCAAAATGTAGGGCGTATTACCCTGTTTTACCATACTTATCTATTCAATCAGCCATGGTCATTCTCAGGGCATTAACCCCCATGGTTCTAATAACGTTGCACTGTTATTCCAACAAAATTCTAACGGTCCATAATTACAATTTTGGATTCTTTGGGATTTAGGATGCATAACATGTCCACTTTAACAGTGGAACTCACAGTAACATATGCATTTACTCAATAAGCATAATGGACGTTGAATGTACCTAATGAAGAACAAAACAAAACGTTACATTTCACACGGAATGTTGCAACTAATCTTATAACTCACCACATTATCCTGAAGTAATACATGAAGTGACACTGAACCATATTGTTGCAAACATGCCTGAAAAGAACAGCTAATTCATATTCCCATGTCTTTAGGGACACCTGCTGTGAATTCTAGTGAGCCTCTGGGAAGGCTCTACATACCAAAATTATATTACACCTGAAAAGAAATTCATACATCATAAACATACCTTTATCCCACCTGTGGGCCACAGCAGGGCACCATGGACCATGCACACTATGACATCTTGGGGAAAAATGAGTTACACCCCACCCCTAGACTTTATATACAGTATGTAGGCTGCGTTTATAACAACTTAATGAATGAAGCCACAAATTATGGAAAGTTAGCTGGAGCAAGGGTGATGGAGAGGGAGACAGGTGGTTCAACCCATGTGTAACAGCTCTATCTCCCAGGTTTAGGACAAATCTGTTTATATGACCCTTGTCCTGTCCTGTGTCCCCTTGTCTGTTCATTGTCTTCCCTCTAACTGTAAATGGTAGGGAGAGGAATAAGGCGACAGTGGTATCACTGCCAGGTGGGAAAATTCAGGGACTACACTCATTCTGGAGACCATCTAAAGTAAATACCTACAGAACAGAAGATAGAGTGGCTGGTGGTCATCAGCCTTGGAGCAGAAGAGCTTGCAGAAAATAATGCTGCAGATGTGTAGGAAGCACTGACAGAGCTTGTTACAAGTTGTGAGGAGAGAAGGAGGGGGACATCCATCAGAGTGTGCACTGTCCCTACAAATGTTGTGAAGAAGATGGAGAGGGTCAGGGCAAACTGGATTAACAGAAGGCTGTGGCAGTACAGGAAGGACTTGGACATCAAGCTCATAGGAAGCAGGGCCCCTTTGATAGCACAGTATAAATCCTGGGTGAGAATTAGTAATCACCTCACAAAAGGGTACAAAATTGATTTTGAAGCACATGCAGGGATTTATGAAGGAGTTCCTAGCTGGAACAGTACAAAAATGAAGCCAAACAATTGAAAAGAGCAGGTAGAAGCAAAACGGAAGTTTGAGATTATATCTGGTGGTGTACCAAGGGGGTGTGGACCACACTGGATGGCATTGGGACACTGGTAGAAGGGGATTATGAGTGAGGAGATGACACCAAGACACCACTTGAAACTAAAAACGGCCAACAAAATGTTGCACCAGGTGACACCAATACTGGGCATACCACTGATTATTTCTATAAAATTTATGTAGCAATCGAAATATGATTGTGCTTAATTTCTTTACTTTCATTATAATTACTGTCAACTGAGGTAACTTTAGCCCTTTGCAGGCAACTTTGCCCCATCCAAAATATAACATTCAATGCCATCTAGTTACTAAATGCATAAAGTAACTGTCTTTGTGCAATAGCAAGACACCAGATTGCATTACTATGTTCATATTCTTTGCCTCACTTCTTCAGTTAACCTCCACTGGAGGAAACATTGATGAAAGATGGGTGTGAAGTATTTTGTGATTTGTTTATCTACTATCTTTTACTTGAACTTCTTTGCTAGAATGTTATATTGCCCTTCATTTCCTTACAAAATATTCAACACCCAATCTTCAAATCAGGGTAACATTAGCCCACTAATTGGGGTAACTTTAACCATGGCAAAAGTTACCCTAATTTTGAAAAAATTTCTGATCTTCAAAAGATTTATTTAAATAATTTGCAGTTATTATCCTTTTCACTCAATACCATGCTCCATATATATTTAAACTAATATTTACTTACTAAATTTGCTCCATGTATTTCATTCTATGTATAAAAATGCCTTGCAATCCTAAAAGAAACTCTTTGGGCACTCAACCCTATGCAAATTATGATCTTGACAAACTGGGAGAATGCTTAACAGCTATCAGATCTGGAGGATATCACATATATGAGTAGTGAGATATTGTAGGGAAAATAAGGGCCTTTAAAGAGGTTCCAAAAAGGAACCTATATTCAGTTCCTGAGGTGGACAACATGATACTTTGTACGAGTTTTGTTTAATGGCATTAATCTGTTATTTGTTTTTCTTCAACCACTTTTATCATTACTGTGCAAAATTTTGTAAGGCTATATTCTTTTTGAAGTAAGTCCTTTTCTTGTCATATGGTTAGAAATAAAATATGACTTAACAGTCTCAGGATGGTTCAAACTGCTAAATCATATAACTTAGGTTTAACCAGCCCTGGTGTCCCTTACTCATTTGGTTTAATATTAACCCAACTTTCCCAAACTTTACTCAAAATTTAAAAATAAATTGAGATACAATGATTTAAGAGTTTGGGACAAAGTTACCTCAAGTTAGGATAACTTTGTGCTTTATATAAAAAATTTCAATATTCACTTCTATTATGATTCAGTTACAAATGCAAAATTCTAAACTGGTTATCTATCTGTTTAGAACATTAAAATGTGTAGCAATGTTCAAAACAACCCTTAAGTTAAATCAATGCTGCTGACTACTTTCAAAAGTACATAAAATGGGCAAATGTTACCCCAGTTGACAGTATGTTATTTGGAAGTAAATTTATTTGAAGGGACCGTGGTGCCCGGGTGAAAGGGGAAAGTGCGGTGCTCAACAGGACCACTCCAGGAAAAATACTTGATAAAGGTAAATAAATTTGGACTGCTATCTTCTATTGATAGCTTAAAAAGGTATCTAAAGAGAACCTGTTATCTACAAACGTCACCTTATTGCTGCGCGACAAGGGATAACATTGTGCCTTTCAGTCGATTAAATGGATTTCTGTGCAAGCGAAACACCTAATTTGTTATTAGAAATCTGATATCACATAATAAGTTATCGCAATATCAACAAATGATTGCAGGTATAACAGTAGTGGATAGAGTTTCAATGCACGCAAAAGAACCCTCTCTACTATGCAAAGAATGGAACATTTCTAGTTGTAGTCGCCAACCGGATGAAAAAAAAACACTGTCCAATATATCATCTTTGGGTCCATTCTGAAGGACAATATCGGTACCTGACCCTGCCATAGGCGGGAAAAGGGTTAGGAATTGCTTGAATACAGGCATAACACCGGAGTATTTCCTTACACGCGGCATCAACAATGGAATTCTGTGTTCTTGCTGTGCTATGCGTTTTTTCCTACAACCGACTACTACATCAGGGGTTGATTTTGCTTTTATGTGAGGAACACTGCAAGCTTAGGAGTGTACGAACACACCCGCCAGTGAAAGGATTGCCAAACGTTCCATGAGCAATCGTCACACCCCATTCAACAAATTGATGCCAGTCAGCGGAATTGTAAAAGTGAAACAACGGCTGAATGGAAATGTCTTAAAGGGCGAAGATGGAACTGAATTCATGTAAGTAGTATCAATAATTTTAACTCCCAACTTGAAATTCAACGTCTGTTCTTTTCGGGGAATGTAACACATGTCGCCCATATACTTTGGGAGCTGTATGCGTGTTTCTGACGTGTAAAGGATCGTGGTAAACGATTTCCTTTTACATCGTAGGGCCTGCAGAAAAACCCGCCGCGGTGGCGTAGTGGTTAGCTCACTCGGCAACTAGGTACGATACTGGACCGTGGTGGGTCGGCTTCTTTCGGGCGAGAGAGAAGCCGCGAGTGTGCCTTCTTTCGGATGAGAAGTAAAACCGAGGTCCCGTGTGGGTGTACGATGGCACTTGCACGTAAAAGAACCCTCTCTACTACGCAACGGGTAGATGAGGCAAAATTTCCAGGTGTAGGAGCTCGCCCCCTGGCGTCGGTAGCATTCCCCAACGAACACTAGACCGACGATAAATAAGCGTAGGGGTGCAGCTTCGGCCGGCAACCGGCTGCAGAAAAAAACTATGTCCAACATATCACCCTGTGTCCATTCTGAGGGACAAATGGGTACCCGACCCTGCCATAGGCGGGAAAAGGATTAGGAGTTGCTTTGCTTTGCTATCGTAGGGCCTACATGTATTGAGAATAGGGGAATAATGAGAAGTTATGTGAATAGGGGAGGAGCTGGTTAGATCCATTGTGACGATGCAAATTATTTGAAGCACCCGCAGCAGAAAACGACAAAGGCAGAACTGGGAGCAGGTTACACAAGAGTTGTGCGGGGTGAATGTAAATGCAGTGGGAGAAATACCGGGGTGGATGGATAGATCTGTAAACTTTGTAGTAGACTATTACTCCTGCAGTCGGTCACATGATCAAACATATCCAAAATCCTACACATATCAACAGTTGTGATTTCTAAAATTGGAGCTGTCAACATAAAGTGCTCCATAGGATGTCTGGCTATTATTGCGTGATAAATAATAGTTAATACACGCCCTTTCCCAGGTTAGGGTTTAGCTAAAGAAGTCTATTTATTACGTGCTAGCACATTTTCCCATCTCGCATTTGGAATCTTAAGGAACACAACACATCGTAGCCATAGGTTTTGTACTGAAAGTCTAGCACAATCAATTATTCAAGTGAAGCAGTGGACATGAATTCTATCTCATGCTACACAATTACCAAAACTAGAAGAAAAAAGGGGAAAAAATCCTTAGTTCAATACAATTTCCTGACAAATGGGGAGAGGTTATATAGCATGCTTCCTACCATGCACAGGCCGATGTCAGACATTAGAGGTGTCATACGTATGAAAACGTTGAATATGAGATATGGCATTCGACCTTCCAGTGCCGGTCATATAGTCCCAGCCAGAACAGAAGTGCCAGCGTTGGAGTTCCAGCTGATGGTTTTAGAGTACCAGAAAGGCCTTACTGTACTGGATATAGAGGCCAAGCCATGGGGTGACGACCTTAGAAAGCCAGGATAAGAATACCAGAAATACAGTGCCGGCCTTGTATTGCCGTCCTTAAGTGTGATTTCCGCCTGGATGATCTCTCACACAGTACTAAGCCACCATATACGAGGGTCATTTTTTAATTAAGAACCCCTCTGGCTTAAAAGTCTTTTGAAAATTTTTATTTCTACAATTACAAAATCATTTCGCTATGTTTTGATGTAATCCCCATCCTGCAAAAGTCATTCTTCTAGACCAGAGATTTGTTTGGCGATCCCCTCATCATAGAAGTCGACCACCAGTCCATGCAGTCAATTATTGACCATGTGTTTCATTTTGTGCTCCTGCGTTAGCATTCTTGGAACCCACCTGGTAAAATTCTTTGAATACTGCAAGTGGTTTGCAGGAAATGTTATAGAGAGCCGATTGGGAAACATGTCGAAAATTCATATGCAATTAATTAATAGTGAAGCACATGTATGGCTAAATGAGTGCAGCAATGGCTGCTTTCCTTCTGTTCATCAGGGATTATGTTTGAGTGGCACAGACGTTGGTCAGCGTGGATTCATGGATGTTTGTTCTTCCACCATTAAATATAGAACACAATTTTCGAACATTCCCTTCATTCATCACACCATCCTTATCCACTTCAACGATTGGCCGATGCATTTGGGCAGGGCAAATGCTTTTTTTATTTAAAAGTCGAATAACACAGGGAACTTTAAAATCGGTGGGATGGGCATAGCTGGCAAAGAATTGCTGAACAATATTATCTACTTCCGCAAGCATCTTCAGACTCACTGATAGTCATGTTAATTGACAAGAGAAAATATTAGTAGGTAAAATGACTGCATGAAAGTATAACTTATTTGCAGAGAGGAGATGCAAGGAGTTCTTAAGCCCACTTCACAACAGCAACAGGAATGGCAGCAGGAAACGTGTTTTGTGCAGAGGCGATGGGTACGTCATGTGGAGGAGGTGCGCTCCTATTGGTTAAACGGCTTACGTTTAATGAGAAAGTGGGATTTTTTCAACTTTCCCATCCGTTGCCATTCTCGTTCCCGATGTTATTGTGAAGCGAGCTTTACTAATAGTTCATTCCGTGTTGTGCTTTCGTCACAATAAGACATGTGTTTCGTTACCTGGTGTCCTGCCATCTTGGTTTGTATTTGTAGGAAGTTAATTCTGTCTTTTTTTAGCTTGTATTTTATCGTTTTTAATTTATATTTATATCATATTTTATTGTTATCTTTGAGTCCTTCCATTTTAACATCACTCTGCCCCGTTTTGGGGATTGTGGTTGGACCTACAACTGTTAATTATTCAATCTGTTATTTTACTTTTTATCGAGTTGTTTTAGTGTGGTTCACTACTATCTACTTATCCTCCTTAGTCCCATTGCTATCAAAACTTATTGAAACCCTGCAGCCTCTCGAAGAGTTAATTCAGTTGTATGGTTGTGCAATGAGTCTCGAAAAAGCAAACATGTTCGGGCTCGCTCGCTTGCTCTCGGTGTAACGAGTGAGTTAGTATAGTATTTTTTAAGTAAATGAGCCAAGAGTGAGTCTCGGCTCACATTGTGGGTGAGAATGCGAGTCATTAAATAAATATATGATTAATTCAGTCATACTTTTATAATTATTTCATTTTTCTCAATAAACTCACTACGAGAGCAGCCAAGTCTGAGCCTCAATTTTTGTTAATTGGTAAGAAGGGTTGAGTAAGGCTCATTCACAAAAAAGTCCCCGAGCGAGAGTATTCCTGATATGCCTACTATGCTATGAGCGAGAGAGCTTCGAGCATATGTTCATTTTGAAATATGCACAACTCTATTCAGTTGTTAAAAGCGTTTTTAGCTAAGGCCGCTCACACACACAGCCGCTTGTGGCGGCTACTGGTAGCGACGACACGTTGTGGACTGCATTTCTAATAGGGTTGTGCAACGAGTCTCGAAAAAGCAAACATGTTTGGGGCTTGCTCGCTCGCTCTTGGTGTAATGAGCGAGTCAGCATAGTACAGTCCAACCCCGATAATGAAAACCCCGGATAATGAAATTTTCTGGTTAATGAAGACAGTTAGGTAGGTCCCAGCCAAAGTTACATGTCAATACATGTAACTGTACCTTGGATAATGAAGACTCGGATAATGCATAATGAAGACAACTTATACTTTTTCTGTATATGTGCTACAATATAATTTCACTCTGGATAATGAAGACAACCTTATAAAAATTTCAAAAGGACACAGTCTAGCTAGTTCTAAGCAGTTATAAGAGGGTGGTCAGGGATTTTGTTGGAGCAGAAAGCTCTAACATTCAACCCACTACTGAGAAGTAAAGGTTTTAGTAAAGGGTGTACAGTATTACCTACCTGCCCTTGTAATTGGATAGCTAGTCACATTTGTAAAAGCCCATCTTTTACATACAGTATACTCTCATTAATGGACAGCCATTGGGAATTAAGTCTGTCCACTATTAGGTGTCCACTATTGGGAATAACGATTTACCATGTACCCAATAGAGAGGTGTCCATTAAGGGAGGTTTCACTATATGCTGATGTTTTCATTAAATTTATCAATTTGTTTATTGAAATTCCATTTAGAAACGTTATGTTGTAAGTTTTAAGTGGAAAAAAAAAACACAAACAAATGCTGAGAAGCTATCATGGGCATGAATTAGACCTAAAATTGTACATTCTGGATAATGAAGACAGTTATGTTTGGTCCCTTAGGGGTCTTCATTATCGGGGTTGGACTGTATTTTTAAGTAAACGAGCCAAGAGTGAGTCTCTGCTCACATTGTGGGCGAGAAAGCGAGCGAGAGTCATTAACTAAATCTGTTTAATTCAGTCTTACTTTTATAATTATTTTGTTTTTTTTTTCAATAAACTCAATACGAGAGCAACCATGCCCGAGCCTCAATTTTTGTTAATTGGTAATAAGGGTCGAGCGAGACCCGTTCACAAAAAAGTCCCCGAGCGAGAGTATTCCTGAGACCCCTACTACGCTATGAGCGGGCGAGCTTTGTGCATACGTTCATTTTGAAATATGCACAACTCTAGTTTCTAATTGGAATCAAATAGTCTTGGTGCAGACACGGCGTTTGCAGTAGCACTACTGAGCAATGAGCTGCAGCAGTCGTTGGAACTCACTACTTGTTGCCAGTGGCGGTGTTTTTCCTATTACTGCAAGCACGAGATCTCGTTGCTGCTGCCTGTGGCAGCCACTGGTGGCCATGTACAGCGACTAGTGATCGCCACTAGTGGTGGTGTGTGCAACCGGCCTTAGATACCTATTTTGCCAGTGAATTCGCTGAGTTTAAATCTGAACTAAAACCGGAACTTTAATCCGAATTAGTAGCAGAATTTAACTCTTTGAAGGACGACTTGAGACTGCTCAGGACTAATCTCAGTGGTGATGTTGTGGCTGATACTGTGGTGAAACAAACTATTGACCCCCCCAGTAAGGGGTATACCATCATATGCTGCTATGGCTAGTAAACCTGGTAGGCCCAAGAGACTTCCCCACGGGGTCCAGGGTGACACTAAGATGAATCCAGTACGTCGTTCCTCACCTGATTATCTTGAGGAGCCTAAACCCACTCCTTATTCTCCTGTGGTACCAGGAGGACATGTTGATTTGAGTCGACCAGCAGGACAATTGCCAATGTCTGTTGCACAGGGGGATCCCTTGAGTATCCCAACGGTCCCTCGATTTGAAAGCTTTTGGTTATTATTAACGTGTCTTGGCCCCTCAGTGGATTGTCAAATGCTGCGTAAATTTCTTACTTTAAAAAATATTATAGAGGAGCTGTCAATCCAGAAGCTAAAAACTAAGTATGAAACCTATTCATCTTTCTTTATCCAGGGTAACTTGGATATGGAAGAAATTCTCTCTTCCATAACATTATGGCCAAGAGGTGCACTTTACAAGCCCTATCAAGGTCCAATTCGCTCTTCAATGATCATTGATTCTTTGCAAGCTTCCTCCTGTGGACAAATCAGGCTTACCTGAAAAGAATCTATTAGTGCAGGAGAGGAGCACTCTATTGAGGAACTTTCTGAACAATTACTAAACTAATGTCTACCTCACTACAGATCTATTATCAGAATGTTTGTGGCCTTAGAAGAAATGGGAATACCTTCCTAGCTAATGTGACCCTTTCCACTCACCATTTAGTCATCTTGACTGAGACCTGGTTATCTCCTGACCTGGACTCCTCAAACTTTTTTCCACCATATTACCAAGTAATTAGGAAGAATAAGCCTTTTCAATACTGTGGAGGAGGCATAATCGTGGCATGCAATACCTCAAGATTTGTGAGTTAAATGATTTTCCCACATCTGATCACTGACTAGCAGTGCAGGTATCTTTGGGGAACCTAATCCCACCCCTCATCATTCTGGCTTGCTACTTTTCACCCTCACTAGCATGGTCAGTGTATACTGAACACATGGACAACTTGGTGACAAGTCTGTCATCATATTCTCAGATTACAGTTATAGGAGATTTTAATGCCTCCCATATTAACTGGGCAGTGGACCCTTCCATTTATTGTGGTAGTTTGCATAAATCCAAGGCTCTGTCTCTCATGGCCTAGGTAACTACTTGTAAATTGGCACAGACCAATGGTGTTAAGAATAAAAATGATCATCTTTTGGACCTGTGTTTCACTGACATTTCGTGCCAGGTCCTTGAAGCCACGCCTCTTTCAAATTTGGATATTCATCACCCTTCACTAATGATCACGATTGATATTCAAACTGACTGGATTGATCCTCTATAGTTTTACCAACGATATTGGCAGCAAGGGGATTATATTAACATGTATTCTTTCTTATCCCAAGTCCAGTGGGATAATATTCTGTCATGCAGTACGTTAGAGGAAGCCATAAACAATTACAACCACATTTTATCTGAGGCGGTGGGGAACTTTGTCCCACTTAAAAGGATGGGCACCCATTCGAAGCTTTATCCTTGTTGGTTCAGCATGGACCTTATTGGGCTGCTCAAGAAAAAGAGAAAAGCCTTTTATTTAAATAAAACAATGTCTTCCCCTGCCCACTATTCTAATTTTGGATGTCTTCGGGCATGTGTTAAACCTCTTATTTCTTGGGATAGGGAAAGGTTTCTCCAATTTTTAACCTTTAAGTTGAAGTCTCCTGTCGTTTTCTGGCACAATTACAAAAAAATTAAAGCTAAACCCTCTCCTTCTATTTCCCCAATTCACCAGGAGACATTGGTATCCAATCCAGAAGAGGTCTGTTCGTTATTTAGCCACACATTTCAAACGAATGCTCAGCATAGCACCCATGTGTATATAAACAGGCCTTACCCTTTTACTCTTCCCCACACAGCTGATTCCATAAACATTATGCACATTACTACATCAGAGGTACTACAAGCCATTGGCAGATTGAAGCCGACATTTGCCACAGGCCCTGATGTCCTTCCATCAGTGGTAATTAAGGCTTTTCAAGATGTTCTTGGCCCTAGATTGGCAAAGTTATTTTAATGGAGTTTATTATCTGGATATGTTCCTGTCTCTTGGAAAATGGCCCATATTCAGCCAATTTCTAAAGCCTGTTCCACCTTTAATCCAGCAAACTACAGACCAATTTCATCGCTGCCCCCAACTGGAAAGGTGCTGGAAATCATCATCCACACTAAACTCTGGAATTGGAGCAAAAACTTTTTAGCTAGCCAACAGCATGGTTTCATCCCCCATCGCTCTACTGAGTCTAATCTTCTAGAGCATATTTTTAATATTAGAACAGCTTTTGCCAACTGAGCCCAGTATGACTATATACTTCGATCTTGCCAAGGCTTTTGACAGTGCACCTATTTAACTTCTGCTTTTGAAACTGTCAATGTATGGTGCATCCTCTCAGGTTTGCAATTTCCATGGCAACTACTTGACTGATCGATTGAACATTATTAAGCTAGGTGCCCACATTAGCAATGCTTCCTTCAGACAATCACCGGGTTCCACAGGGGAGTATCCTCAGCCCATTATTGTTTGCAATATTTTTGAATGACTTGTTTCCACTGTTGCCAGCTGATCTCTACCCCTTAGCCTTTGCCAATGACATAAAACTCTCAAGGTCGATCTTGCAACTAAGTGATGCACAAGCTTTGCAGGAGGGGGTGTATTTTATTGAGCATTGGTTCAAATCAAATGGTCTTTACATAAATATTAATAAAACCAATGTAATAACATTCACTTGGGTCCATAATCCCATTCTTTATCAATATCAATCATCCAGTGGTACACCCATTCTTCGGACTATGACCCCTTACCTTTCAACTTTATTGGGACTCTGCGGTCACACAGCACCCTGCTTGCCTGTCTCCTCGCTTTAGCCATCCAGCATTTATTCTGTGGGTAATATCAGAGTCGATTTTCCCATTGCTCTGAATCACTGATCCTAGATACCTAAACTCTTTCACTGGTGGTAGCACCTCATTTCCACAACGAACTACACCCCCTTGGTCCTGGCCACAATGAAAGCTAAGTACTCTGTTTTCTTCATATTAACCTTCAGCCCCCCCCCCCCCCTTTGCCATTGCTGTTGTGGTGTTCTGTAAGCCCTGTTGAACCTCCTGTTGGGACTCCTCTAACCTTCCTACATTGTCGGCAAATACCAAGCACTGGGGGCCCACTCCCCTATTCCTGTCAGCAGGTCATCCATTGCCAAAGCAAAGAGATATGGGCTGAGCACTGATCCTTGATGAAGCCCCCCTACCTTCACCTTGAAGTCACCAGTATTCCCCCATGCTGCCCTCACCCTAGTGGTGGAACCATCATCTCCACCATCTGCCGTAGAATAAAGATGGGTTCCATTGTTGACCTACCAGGTATAAACCCAAACTGGTTTTCTCGGACATTAGTACGATTTCTGAGGCGACATTCTATGACCCTCTCTCACAGCTTCATAGAATGGCTCATTAGCTTAATGCCTGTATAGTTCCCACAGTCCTGGGCAACAAGCAGCCCAAGATGAAGAATAAATATGTTGCTAACTTATCACGTTTTGGAAACAATAACATGTAGGGATTCAGATAATGCTTCGACTTCAATTTCGACTTCACGCTAGAGTTTAAGCACAACAGTAATTATATCCGCTCAGCGGTAATTACTCTGCTCCAGTGTTCATGGGCCTCCCTGTTACACGCCTTGCTCCGCTCTGTGTAGCTTACAATAATGATTTGCGAGCTATCTTTCGTATCCCTCATGGACTCCACATCATGCCATTTTGTCATAATGTGGGGATCTTGCCACTTAGGTTGTTCCTACGTTTTTGCAGTCCGCTGGAGCTTGCATGGGCACTGCGGAATCCTCTACACCCCTGTCATTATGTAATTTCTTCGTTTAGAGCCTCTGTGGAAGTCAGGTTGTCTTCCAGATACCTTTTTGTTTCAGGCCTCCCACCAAAGGACCTCAGACGTCAATTTTTTCCTGTGGGGTGTTTTGTCTGGTGGAATGAACTTCCACGTACGGTCCCAGATTTTTGACTGCTCCTGTGTTAAGTGTGTGGCGACCTGTTGCCACTTTAAGCACAATATGTTTATCCACTTTTTGTCGCTTCTTTAATTTTTCTGTAGTGCTTTCTTTGTGTTTTCATCTGATTGTACGTTGTATGTACGTAATTAAACAATAATAACAATAATAATAATAATATAACAAATAAAAATTTCTTTACAATAGGTTTTCATTTCCAACTAAAAGCTCGTTTGGAAAATTTCGACGTTCTAAATGCAAAACTTGAAGGTAATAACATTTCAAAAACTGCTAAGCATCAATATAGATCGGTCTGACTCAGATAATCGGAGTCCAATATTTTGAAAATATGATACAGCCATTACAAAAAATTCAGAATTTCATTCATTAGAGGAAAACGCTTACAAAAAACTATTAATAACAGCTTACAAATGAATCTTCCATTTTAATTTGATTACAGGTGAAAAAACAAGCACCTGGCGACTGCATGTGTCGTAGGTTGAAAATGATGTTGAATGGAATTGCTCTCATGCTTACATTCTGCCTCATAACAGAGTTAGCCTCAATAGTGGTAAGTAATTAAATCACCTTTCATCACTGAAATTTCCTAATTCACAACTAAAAGTGATTAGATTAACATTTTTTAAATTGGGTTTTTGTCAACGTCCTGTTCAAAATAACAGTGTTATGATTGTAAATCGCACAACAAAAAGTGGGGTACTGACTACTGCGTCAACGCTGAGCAGGACTGTGGCGAATGCGTCGATGGGTAAGACATTTTGCTTTAATTAAGAATAAAATCTTTTTTTAACATATTAACTCGACAAAACTCTTCAAAATGAGATAATTAATAACTGATTACAATGTTTACATTTTCAGACATTGTTTTGGGAAGGATAGGAAAGCCTGCATAACGAATGGTAATCAGGAAACAACAGTTGTCATACAATAGTGTAAATGTTGCGTTCCAGAGACAGGGCTCTTCCTGTACGGCACTGAAGGAAGTTCTACGCCAGGTACCAAGTGTTCTCAGACGAACTACAACCAAATACGACAGAATGCCAATAAAATGCTTAGTCCTAATCGGCATTAGGACATGTTTCGGCATGTTTCAACATTCGAGTTCTGGCCTTCACCTCTCTAATTCTGAGACCTCTTTTCATTTCCTTAGATAAAATTCTTGTTAACAACAATGAATCTGCCATCGTTCCTAAAGGGAGTACCGTCATTATTCACTGCCATTTTGAGAGGGTTATTGACTGCGTTTGGCAACGGAGAGGTTCTCTGATGGACGTCAGTCGCAGATACAGCTATTTGAGTGGAAATGGAGAAAGAACAACACATTGTAGTATAAAAATTAACGATGTCAAACAACACGACATCGGAAAGTGGAGTTGTGAAACCTATTCAAACAGTGAGCATGGTGTTCTGCATTCTACAAAACCCTGGTTAACGTTGTGGGGTAAGTAAATGGTCAAATGGATTGCGAATTTCACGGTTACACCACAGAGTTGCTCGTCCTCAACGACTATATAAATGATTAATACAGGGAAGTTAAGGAGAAACTTCTTATGTGCTTTACGATATATGCTATGTGAAGTAAAATAACATAACGAGGAGTCGATGGGATCTGCAACTGTCACATAACAGTGGCGTACCGCGGGGTGGGTGGAGAAGGACAGATGTCCCCGGATTCAGAAGATAGGGGCGCAAATTAAGTTTAGCAGGTGTCGGAGGGCGCAGATTTCGGTCTTTGTCCCCGGGCGCAGAATGCCCTCGGTACGCCACTGTCCATAAGGTTTCTGAGAATGATCCAATGACGTGAATCTAATCGTTTAGATTCGACAACCGTCATAATAAAGAACAACGACACAGCCCTGATCCCAGAAGGTGAATCAGTGGTTCTGCTGTGCCACTTTCCAATGGACGTTCACTGCGCATGGCATCGAAGAGATCGCCATGTGAGTATAAGGGGCAGATACACGTTTATTGACTCACGAGCCAATGGCAATATGGTGGAAGACTGTAGCATCATCATTAAGAATTTTCAGCATCTTGATATTGGTCAATGGGGGTGTGAAAGTCAAGCAGTGGCTGAGAAAGATGGGATTCGAACAGCAACGATGGAACTAAAATTAGGTAAACTGTTATAATTCTACTTCTTATATAGTGAGCAACACCGGACGTGAGTGCATTGGATTGCTTATTATTGTGCAATAGGTCAGCCGCCATGCAATATTATTCTATTGTTTGTTGGGGTTTAAGGTCCCATCAACTTCGAGGTCATTAGAGACCCGTCCACTGCATAGTTCTAATGCATATACTGCACAGACACTACACTAATGCGACGATTATTGGGTATTAGCAGTACCCAGCTTTCCCGAGCGACAACCCATGTCAGTACTAACTGGGCTTGCGTTGCTTAACTTCAGTGATCAGATGAGAACTTGTGTGTCCAACGCAACTCGCCGCTCCCATATTATTCTATAACCAACAAAGCATTAATTTACCTGCCAAAGTTTTTATTTTGGTTGTATAATGCGATGTTGGAACAAGTGGGGTAGGCCGGCATCCCCCACACAGACAACCCAGTCAATATTCCTGAAGGGTCCAGACACCTGGCTGGGGTGCCCCCAGTCAGAGCGTGTTCAGTGGACCCACAGACCCGACCCTGCCATGATGATATAGGGAACAACAAGACCTAAAAGAAATTCGTACCAATGGGAGCAATATACAACTTCTAATGTGGATAATGCCTCTTTAGCCACATATCGTGCCTTTACTTTCAGTTCATCACTTAACATTGGTGAACACTTCAGAAGTCCAAATCGCCGCCATTGGTGAAAAGATTACATTGAATTGTCAATTCAATAATAACGTCACTTGCAACTGGACCCACAATGGAGATTCAATAACTCCATTCTACAACTAAAATTTCATAAATGACAAAATGACAAAAAATTGCGACTTAGAAATTATGTCTGTTAGTGAGACGGACTACGGAAACTGGACTTGCAGTCACAAGAAAGGAAATGGTGGAATTCCCTCTTACACAGTAAAATTACAGGCATCAGGTTTGTTCCTTCCTATGTGTTTGAAATAGTTATTCTTGAAGCAATGCAGGAAGATAATTCGTATGTTCAGTGCAGTATACTATTTTATGGACATAAGATAGCTAACTTATATTTTTTTTTTCACGGTAATAGTAACAGCAAATGTCATCAAATATCATCTAATCAACGTTGCCAATGCGACTAGTGCCAAATGTCCAAACACATTTGTCTCTGAAGTTGTCATCATCTCCTTCATCTGGAAATATTTATAATTTGAAACTTTTGTGGGTTTGTGGGTTGGGGTGTAAGCCAGGCAGCCATAACAGGTCAACCCCTTAGGAGGTTGCCCGCGGGAGATGAGGAGGTAGGTGAAAGGAGGAGGAAGAGGGTTAATTTGCAGCACCCAACGCTCTTTACCAACCACCCAAGTTGGTATTGACGTGGGTGTGCGCTGCTTAACTTCAGTGATCTAACGGGAACTGGTGTGTCCAGCGCAACTTGGCTGCACCACTTTTGCGCTGGAAATGCACTGGGAATTTCCTACTATAATTTCTCGCTCCATTTCAGTGTTATCCTTGTGTAGAAACGCGCAATCTTACTTTTGTAAAACTCAGTTTCTACTTTTATATAAAAGTGATTTTGATGTAAATTTTGTAAAACAGTACATTGACTAGTTATTGGGTTTTCGTTTTCAATGGTAACACTCACAAAATAATCCCACCCAGTTTCAACGATTTTCCAAACAAAAACTGTTGATGGATCATATAGGGAACTTGGAACTGCTTTCAACTAACACGCTCTTATTTAAAATATTATTTGCATATATCGCCAGTGATTCGACTTATGCTTCCAAATACTTCGAATTCTAAAGGGTGCCTGACTTCTGGAAATTTGCTAGAGAAAACATATTTATTTTCAGGCTGAGAAATAATAAGAATAGTGGGAAAATACTATATATACAGTATATATAAACATATAGGGTGGGAGAAAGGAAGGATCAACGAAAGGATGACCAAAAGTAGCAGGAACACCATCAAACACTTTTCATCAAATTGATGTCAGTCAGCAGAATTGTAGAAGTCAACAAGGACGGAATGGCAAGGAATTAAAAAGAACTGGAACTAACTTTATGCAAGTACAGTACCATAATTAAGAGACACCGTACAAGTGTTTTCTGAGTGTAAGGGTTCCATAATGGCATCTCATTACGATTACAATGTCTATTCTTTTTTGTGGCAGTAGCACATACCGCCCATATACCCGTATGTTTGGATAGGTGGGCATGTTTCTCACGTGTAAAGGACGCTGGTAAACTATTCCCTTGAACAACTCATGTGTCGAGAGGATTGCTGCAATGAGAAGTTTTGAGAATAGCAGAGGGAGTTAATTATGTCCATTATGAAAAAGCAGGTTACTTGCAGCACCCGGGGCTTAGCTCGACAAAAAGAAGACTGGGAGCAGGTTGTACAAGGGTTATGATAGTGTGTTGAGTGAATAGATAAATAGTGGGATCTACGCGGGACTGGAAAACTTAAAAATTTGGCGCCCGTATCGGGCGCCTTCTTCGCCACGCCCTCGTTACGGCACTGCAGCGAGGCTGTTGATTACAATAACATAACCTACAATAACGCAGACGAGTGACAGGGCATGAGCCTGACTCCTGTTGCATTATAGTTATGGTGCAATAGGTCAGACACCATGCAATATTACAACCAAACAAAGCATTAATTTACCTGCCAAAAATTTCTATTTTGGTTGCATGTTACAGACACCTTCACACAAAAGGGCCTTATTACATCAGATAGGCGCCGTTTCTATCCTCTGTTGCTTTTGCCAATGGAATGCTTTAACGTATGATGTGCGGTCTTATGTATTTTCCTGTTCCAATTGTAAGTGTATGACCAAGTGTCACCACTTTAAGCGGGTAGTATACTTGCATCTGTTGGATGCGGCAGTTAATTAATTATGTGTTGTGTCTGTTGCTGTACGTTAGCAAATAAATAATAATAAATTCTGAGGACTGCTTCTGATAACTATTACAATGTAAATTCTGCTTTTCTTCGCAGGAGGCAATTACAAAGATCACAGGAACAACTCACCAGTTCCGGCCAAATCATTATTATTCAGATTAGTTAACAGTCAATATCGACTCTGATTTCGGCGTCTACGTAGAATTTCCGTGCAGCCGAAATTCAGATCGCATTTAACCTGGAAGCGAATTTCCGCTGATTGGAAACTTTTCGGCTCGGCGGGAATGAAAGTATAAACATCAATTTTCTGCAACACTATAAGGAAAAAAAGTAGTTGTGTTAACTTCATATTGCAGTACAAGTATTCAAAGGTAAAAGCTACTTCTAATAAACTTGAGAACTGTTAGGAAAATTTTAAATGAAAGAAAACGAAACTATCAACGTTTGACAGCTTTAAAACTGAACATCCAACTGCTGTATTGGTATTTTTTAACATCTAATAAGAAAATTTCAACGTCTGCATTTCTTTCACAGTGAAGATGTTAGGCCTAATTGGTTTTGTTTGTTTCGTTGCAGCCGCCCATGCTACTACTAGTTGAGGTTGTGCTGCTTAACTTCAGTGATCAGACGAGAACTGGAGTGTCCAATTAACAACCTATAGTCAACCCGTCAACAGCTGAGAAGCTAAAACATTACACACAAACCAGATAAGATAAGTTAGTACACATCATCATCACACCCTTCTCCCGCCTGAGGCAGGGTTGGGTCTGCGGGTTCTGATCCTCCACTTTCACCTATCCCCACCAAGTCTCCCTCCATGTCCCTTTGCACCACCTGCTCCCACGTCCGTTTTGGTCTTCCTCTACTCCTTGTGCCCCCAATCACCCGCAGCCCCACAATGGACCTAACAAGCTCCTCCTCTCCTCTACTCATCACATGCCCATGCCACCTCAGCCGATTCTCTCTCATCTTCTCCACAATGTCTCCCACCCATGATGGCTCGTGACACCCCACTCAAGTAACGCAACATTCTCATCTCTGCCACTTTCATTTCCCTTTCATGGTTCTTCCTAGCTGCCCAACACTCCGTGCCATACAGCACAGCAGGCCTAACAACAGTTCTGCAAACTTTGCCTTTCAACTTCATTGGGACCCGTCGGTCGCACAAGACCCCACTTGCCTGTCTCCAATTCAGCCAGAATCTATCCCCCGTCGCACAGTGGGGCAAGATGCTCCAAAAGTTGGCCAAAAATCAAAAATTGAAGTTTAGCTTTCATCTTTGCTGTTTTCATTTTTTGATTCCTAGATGTCCAAGGTATAAAACGGTGGGGACCAATTGTCAATATATTCTTTAACCTTCGCAATGCATTCATGTCTTGTAGGTGTTTTGGATTTTTCTTAAAAACATTCTGCCACCTTGCGTTGAAGTTATAGTGGTTTACATGCGATTATTGCATGGATTTTTACATTGAGATACGTTTAAGTAACATGGAGCTATCTTCTTCAGGTATGGTAAAGTACCCAAAATCCGTCCCCCCTTTAACTTTCAAGGGGAGGGCTGTAGCCTTCAGAACAGCACATGGAAGCCTTCACAACCATCCAGTTTACTACTGGCTCTGATGCATTTGCCTTATTCTGTTTTTAACTATTAAATTTTTCAAAAAGATAGGTTTTGTGTAAATTTACTAAATTGTGGAATCAAACCTTAAACAGTTATATTGACACTTCTGAGTAATTTGTTTCATCATTTGGCAAATGATAATTAAAGACTGCGCCTTAAATATTGTGTTCCAGTTGTCAGAACCATGTAGCTGTGGTTGTTTGTTCAAGAGATGGGACTTTTTCATTTGTTGTTGCTGGGATCCTAAATCCGTCCCTTTGAAATTCCCAAATTCGTCCCTGGGACGGATTTAGGACCCTCATAATGTATCACTCTTTTTTACATTCTATAATTTCCCAACCTCTTAGACTAGTATTGATTCCTATATGACCACGTGTTGACCTTTTTATAATGTGTTTGCCACTTCTATGCCTTATTATTATAATTTAGTAGAGCTGAAGTTCTATGAAGAATATCATTCCAAAATTGATATTAGGCTATTTTATTTAAACATCATCATCATACCCTCATCCTGCCTGAGGCAGGATCGGGTCTGCGGGTTCTGGCCCTCCACTCCCGTCTATCACCCACCAGGCCGCCGTCCACTCCACACACTGCCATATCCTTTCGGACAACCTGCTCCCACGTCAGCTTCGGTCTCCCCCTGCCCCGGGTACTACCCACCACCTGCAGTCCTGGTATAGCCCTAACCAGGTCCTCGTCTGCTCTTCTCATCACGTGTCCATACCATCTCAGTCTACTCTCCCTCATCTTTTCGGCGATGTCTACCACCCCCAGGCTGCCTCTGACATACTCGTTCCTAATTCTATCTGCTCTTGACACGCCACTCATATACCGCAGCATTCGCATCTCGGCAACTTGCATTCTATTGACGTGGCTCTTTCTCACTCCCCAACACTCCAACCCGTATAGCATAGCTGGCCTAACCACTGCCCTGTAGAACTTCCCTTTCAACTTGATTGGGACCCTCCTATCACATAGGATCCCACTTGCCTGTCTCCACTTCTGCCAACCTCCATTGATTCTATGGGTCACATCAGCGTCTATCTCCCCATTGCTTTGGAAAGTAGATCCTAAGTACCTTACCTCTTGCACCTTTCTCACCAGTTCACCCTTTGAACGGACGTCACCGTTATTTGCCTGACCTTCCCAACTGAAAGCTAAATACTCTGTCTTGTTCATGTTTATCTTTAGCCCTCCCTTTTCTATCGCCCCTCTTATGTCGTTTAGTCCCTTCTCTATCTGTTCTCTGCTGTCACTGACTTTTCCGATGTCATCGGCAAATACTAAGCTCTGAGGGGCCCATTCGCCTACTCCCGTCAGCAGTTCATCCAAAACCAGTATGAACAAGTAGGGACTAAGTGCTGAACCTTGGAGCACCCCAACTTTCACTGGGAAGCTCCTGGTATACCCCCAAGGTGTCCTTAGCCTGGCTTTGGAGCCTTCATACATATCCTGAACTATTCGGATAAGCCCTTCTTCTACCCCCCTTTTCCGTAATACCTCCCAAACGACCTGCCATGGGACACTGTCATAGGCCTTCTCCAGGTCGATAAAGATGGCGTGGAGACCTTTCTTAGCAGCCCTGTACTTCTCTATCAACTGTCTCAGGATGAAGATTGGCTCCATTGTGGACCTCCCTGGCATGAATCCAAACTTATTTCCCCAGACACTGGTTCTATCCCTGAGGCGACATTCCATTACTCTCTCCCAGAGTTTCATGGAGTGGCTCATAAGCTTTATACTTCTATAGTTACAACAATCTTAAACGTCCCCTTTGCCCTTGAAGAGTGGCACTATCCAACTCTCACACCATTCAGATGGCATCCTATTTCCACTAGCTATCCTGCTGAAGAGTTTCCCTAGCCACTTGGTACCTGTTACCCCTAGGCAGTGCCATACTGTGATGGGGATTCCATCAGGACCCACCGCTTTTCGGCCTTTCATCTTCTGGATTGCCCAAGCGGCTTTCTCCTCTGTTTCACACTCCGCTGCCCCTACTGATGCAGGATGTATGGTGGAGTCCTCATCTCCATCAGCAGAATTCAAGAGATTTTTGAAGTACTCTTCCCACCTCCCCTTTACCTCAGGTGGAGACAACAGGACCCCACCTTCACTATCCTTAACTGTTATGGCCCTGGGTATGTCCTTATCTGCCCTATCCCTAGCCTTAGCCAGTTTGAAAACCTTCCTCTCCCCCTCCTTTGTCCCTAGCTGCTCATAGAGGGCCTCATACTTCTGGTGCTTGGCCAGGCCATTGTCACGTTGTGATTCCAGGGTTAAAAGTGCAAAGTTCTATCAAACAGCACTGCACCACAGAATTTCGCTAAGGGGATGTTGGCCATGATCCAGCAAGTGTTCAGGAGTGAAAGCCAATCAACAATTGGTGTCTTGAGATGGTACAAGTGCTTCAAAGACGGCCGATAGTGTGTAACACAAACCCGGAGCAGGTAGAAGGTCAAAGCCATGCTGATTGATTTTTGATGCCAAGGTTGTTATTTACTACGAATTTGAACCTGAAGGACAGGCCATCAGGGACAGGACTGGATAGGGCTGAGGGACAGGACTGTGCATCAATGTGGAAAAGTGATCCTAAATAACGAAACTTTTGCACCCCTGGGATCCCCTCAATCCCACAACTAGTCTGACTCCCTTGCCCCAGGCCCCTAAAATTGAAAGATAGGTATTCTATCTTCATGTTCACTTTAAGGCCCCTTCTTTCCATTGCTGTTTTAATGTCTTTTAGACCCTTTTATGCCTCCTCTTTGGATTCCTCAAGCCTTCCCATATCATCACCAAATACCAGGCAATGAGGGGCTCATTCCCCTATTCCTGTATATGGGCTAAGTGCTGACCCTTGATGCACACCAATCTGCACAGTGAAGCCTGCAGTGTTTCCTCATGCTGTCCTCACCCTAGCAATGGAACCATCATATATATCCTGCACTATCCTAATATGGCCTTCATCAACCCCTTTCTTCCTTAATATGCTCCATACTACCTGTCTAGGGACACTAGTAAGTTAGTACACATCAAGTAGGCATATAACTTCTTATTAAAGGGGTTGCAGCTAGCAACACATTTGTAAGCAGAGCAGAAGGCCGAAGAGCAAACTGAGTAGGGGAGAGAATTCCAATGACTAAAGCTCCAGCAAGGAAAGTACTTCTTCCCATAATCAGGAAGTACACCGAGTTCAAATAAGAACAGCCTGTGATTATCTGACCATGGCTTAAAATATTCTAGGACAAAGTGATAAGCATGTTGCTGAATTTTTTTAGAGCACAAACCAAGGCATACTAAGCCATAGTAAATTACCAGTTTTCTAAATTGGAGGACATTTGCTTTAGTTACTCAGTTACCATGTTATTCAGTGAATATTGTTATAAGATATCCATAGTGGGGTAAGATGTAGCATAGATTGCCACTAGGATAGGGCTAGAAACTGGATAACTGGGTAAACTTCGGACCAGAAAATTGGTACTAATTTTGCCACTGTGAAAAGGGCTTTTAATCGTCAAAACAGATTCTACAGTGCACTGATTTTTACAACTGGTCTATTGTATTGTTCAAGGAAAGTGAGAGAGACATCGAACGTAATGCCCCGGGATAGACGGACTGACTGAGCTGGACAGCAGCCCAAATAGCTTGCGAAAAAAAAAAACACAACTGTCTCAGTTTTGTTAGCATGGATCAACATAAGGGAAGCTGCATGCCAATCAGAGAGGCGCCCTAAGAGTGACGAGGAGGAACTCAGCGTGCAATGGAGTTCTAAAAATGTTGTCGTTGGAAAACGGCCACAAGCTCCACTCACCATAAACACAGGGTAGCGAAACAGTGAAAAAATTAAACAATAAAGGTCCTACAGCCACTCCCTGATGTTAATTGGAATGAATCCTCATATTTGTGATGCTGTTTCACAACACAATCAGCTACCACAGTGGTAAGGCACTACTGCAGTATCCATGATCCGGCCAAATTACATTTATAAAATGATTGCTAATATTTTGTCATTTAATGTTTTACCTACACCCACTGCTACAGAACAGTGTTATGACTGCAATATGTGAAAAAAAAAGTGGGGTTCTGAGTACTGTGTCAATGCAGATGCTTAGATGGGAGAGATATTTTGAAGATAGATGCTACTGACCATGCCATTATCAAAAAAATCAATGTGTAAACTTTGCATTTCCAGATGAGAAATAAGTATTGAAGGAGTGACCAGTGCACAGAACCAGCACCAGCGCTTTTAAGGTAGAGTATAAGCTTATCTGCATTAAATAATGAAGAGAAATTTCAAAATACATGCACATATGCAGCTGAAACTTGTTTTTATGTCCTTGCTTCTGCCACACAAGTGGCAACTCTTTTGTGAAGCTGGTAATGGCTTGATATTTGCTGGTTCCTCTGGCGACAAACCAAAAAGCCCCATTGCCTATTTAGTTCAAGATTCTAGGCCCTTTACTTGACTCCAATGCAGATACCTAAGAAAGCCATTACTTCGCAATTATCAAGGTCCTTCAACCACTTTGCCTCTGGTTCACATTCTTTGAGTTGCCTTGCCTCCTGGTTGGAACAGAGAACAATCTCTTTCAATATCATGCATTTCAAAAAACAGGCAGAATGCCTCAAAACATGTTGTAATGTGAACTGCTGACTTTGGCCCAGGTGACATTTCATCACATTTTCAACAATAGTTTGATGATTTTCAGGTGGGAAAGAATTCCAATAATCACCATTTTTGAGAGTTGAGCCAGATCCTGAACCTCCTTGGAGTGGAAAATTGCATTGGACACACCAGTTCTCGTCTGATAACTGAAGTTAAGACATACAAACCCAGCTAGTACTAACATGGGTGGCTGCTTGGAATAACTGGGTACCACTATTATCCAAAAATCGTCGCATTAGTTTAGTGTCTGTGCAGTCTCTGCATCACAAATTCAATGTCGGCAAGGCTAAGATGGCCTTGTAGTTGAAGGGTCCTAAAACACCAACAAACTGACAGACTGCTTGTTATTGCTTTCATCACCTCTAATGTCATTCAAGTTCATCTCATCACCATAATCTAGTACTACCTCAATGTTGTTTGGGGGGTCATCACACTGAATCAGTGGTGGAGGCACATAGTCAAGGTCATCACTGCCTTCTGAATCATCATCAATTTTGTCATCTTCCCTCTCATTGTCAACAACAATCATATCTACTTCCCATAACAAATTATAACTCCATTTTGGGGAAGACATATTTTTACCACAGATTCTAAACATCAGATCTCAGAACGAATTTTCACAGATATATTTATGTAATTGTGTGCTGTAATTTAGTGTGGTAGGATGCCCCCCACATTTAAACTCAGATAAGAACTACAGATAGAGACAAGAAAAACGAGTTTAAAACTTAGCTTTTGGTGTCTTCTAGGCTGCAGTGCTTAACCCTGTCACTGATGCTGCAGGTTCTGGGCATCTGGCTGGGGAGCCCCCAGCCAGAGCTGTCCCACTAAGTAAGGGGGCTAGGCTAAGGTTAGGGACATGGAATGTGGGGACCCTTACAGGAAAAGCAGGGGAATTAGTAAACACCCTGAAACATAGACAGGTGGCATGTGGGGTGGATGTGAGCCTGGTCGGGGATAGATGGGAGTGGAGGATAAGAACCCACAGATCCAACCCTGCCATAGGTGGGACAAGAGTGTGATGACGAATGATGTGCGCTGTAATTTGCTCATGCAGCTTCATCAGACAAATCTGTTACAATCAGTATATAACACTGAATAGCAATGGGAAGTGTAATGGGTCTTCAAGACCCCACTTGACCAAAGTACACATGTAAGCAAATCAGCCTGGATTTTGCATCAAGCTGTCAACGCAATTTAAATTTAATTTTCCCAAAACACAGTTATTGAATTTTGTAGATAAACTTTTGGATAAACTTTTTTGGATTAGTTTGTTGGTTGGGGTGTAAGCCAGGCAGCCATAACAGGTCAACCCCTTAGGAGGCTGCCCATGGGAGATAAGGAGCTAGGTGAAAGGATGATGAAGAGGGTTAATTTGCAGCACCCAACGTTCTTTACTAACCACCCAAGTTGGTATTGATGTGGGTGTGCGCTGCTTAACTTCAGTGATCTAATGGGAACTGGTGTGTCCAATGCAACTTGGCTTAGATGTCAAAAGGGTTGGAACTCTATACAACATTCTAGTTTTAAATTCTAGTTTTAAAATTCATTGGGGTCAATCAGACATCTGTTGACCATCCTAGGGTTAAGCATACTTGTAAGGGCTGTACATTAGTACAGTATGTACGTGTACCATACTGTAAATGAAAGTCATTGCTTGCTGAACATCTTGGTCAAAGTAAGCTGTTTGACCGTCAGTATTCGTTATTCCGGCAGCCAAATTGCGCATTATTTTGCAAATCGCAGTACGTTCCCTCTTAATTTTTTTTTCTCAAATTCTGAAAGCAATTCGGATAATCAGCGAATCGGATAGTCGGAGTTCGGAAAATTGGAGTTCTACTGTATAAGCTTATATTACCATTTCTCAGCTGCTTATGTACTTTTACAAACAGTTATTTGAAAAATTCAAATATGATGCATGCTTTGTGCAAGACAGGCTAAACTGAGTAGCGATACTGAACTGTGGTGCCAGATTTATGTACTACGATTTGCCAAATTGACTGTGCCAAATTGTCATGCACAAAATTAATGTAGACCCATCTCCTTAGTAGTCAATGACTACCTGGTCCGGAATGGCATTGCAAGGCTTCAGCACCTCTCTCCCCACAGTCTGAATGTGGCCCCATCAGACTTTTTCCTGTTTCCCTGAGGGAAGACAGCCTGAAAGGACAGTGCCATGGAACCATAGCAGAGGTAAAAGCAGCTTTGACTGCTGCTTGAAGGGCGTGTTGACGATTAAGCACAGGATAACATGCATGGTAATTATACAGGTTCAAGAATTCGATGATGGTCAGTGGCACTGCAGCAGAATGGCAAAGGCATTAGTTGAACATGATGGGAAAAATCAAGCCAAAATGTCAATCAAAATACAGTGAGGGAAATAAGTATTTGTACACCTGAAATTTTTTGAATATGGCAATAAATAGACAGCATTTTTCATTTTAATTTGTATTATAGTTCTTTATTTACAAATAAAAATGCTCTTATTAAAGTTTAAATAAATAAAATTCAACAGAAATTTAGTTATTGAAGAAAAACGATTTTTCCTATGGGAAAAAAGTATTTGTACACTTGCATTTGAGTCACAATTTTTCTTAAGAAAATAAATTTAATACTTTGTATGAAGGCCCTTTGAATCAATTACAGCCTGTAATCTTCTACCCATTGAATTGACAAGAGTTCTAGTTACACTTGGGTCAATTTTGGCCCATTCTTCTTGAAGAATTCCTTCCAACTGTTTTTATTGGAAAATTTGCGATTCCTCAATTTTGAGTTTAAAATTGACCACAAATTTTCTATGGGATTAAGGTCAGGGGATTGAGGAGGAGTTACCAAACGTTTTGGGGTGTTATATAGAAGCCATTCTTCTGTTATTCTGGCTCGATGTTTTGGGTCATTGTCTTGTTGGAAGGAAAAAACGTCTTTTAGACCCAAATTTTCTGCACTTTGTTGTAGGTTATGGCACAAAATGTCAACGTACATTCTGGCATTCATAATACCAT
>JAAFCE010001036.1:58870730-58886392 GCA_013389805.1 Trigoniulus corallinus | reverse complement strand
GTCGATAAAGATGGCATGGAGATCTGATTTCCACGGACACTAATTCGATCCTGGAGGCAACATTCTATTACTGTCTCCCAGAGCTTTATGGAATGACTCATTAGCTTAATACCTCTATAGTTACCACAATTTTGGCCCTATCTCCCATAGTTATTTTATTGAAAAGTTTCCCTAGCCATGAGATTCCTGTAATCCCTAGACTATGCCCCACTTCAATGGGGATTCTGTCTGGATATACAGCTTTTCTACCTCTCATCATCCTAAGGCCCCTTCCTCCACTGTTATGCTGTCCACTGTCCCTGAAAATATAGGATGAGTGTCAATGTCATCCTCTCCCCTTGCAACATTGAAGATGAAGAGGTTGTGGAAAGCTCTTACAACCTCTTCTTTACCTAAGACGGGGGAAGAGGGCCTTACCTTGGCCTATTTATAAACTTCTCTGTCCCCTTCCTTGGTCTCTAACTGATGATATAGGGCTTCATACTTCTGGTGTTTGACCTCCTCCTAGGTGTGGTCTTGAAAAATATTTACACTATTATTAAAATATTAACGCAGAATTCGAATTGGCGATGCTTGAACTTGTTTGAACGTACTGCACAGTACATACAGTATAATTCTCTGAACAGAATAGCATTAACACGCAAACACAGCACTGCTTCAATGGGTTGCCCAATATAAAATTTAAATAATATGATTTGATTTGTATTGAAAATGAAAAATATGTACCGTTATTTAAGTACCTTTTAAAATACCATATTTATTCTAATAATCAGCGCCCTCTAAAAACTTTTTGTTGTTGTTTGTTGGTGTTTAGGGCCCTTGAACTACAAGGTCATCAGAGCCCCGTCCACAGCATAGTTCTTATGCAGAGACTGCACAGACACTACACTAATGTGACGATTTTTAGGTGTTAGTAGTACCCAGTTTTCTCAATCGGCCACCAATGTCAGTACTAGCTGGGGTTGTGCTGCTTAACTTAAGTCATCAGACTTAAGTCCAAAGCAATTTGCCGCTCCCTCTAATAAACGGCGTATTGTATAATAAAGAAACTGAATTTATCATTATAATCATACCCTTATCCCGCCTGTGGCAGGGTCTGGTCTGTAGGTCCACTTAACATTCTCACACTGGGGGCACCCCAGCCAGATGTCTGGAACCCACAGGAATATTGGCCGGGTTGTCTGTGGGGTGGCCTTATTACAGACACTGAAAAATAAACAGCGCCCTCCAATAAACGGCGCATCAAAATAGCCGTTGAAAAAAATAAACGGCGCGCCGTTTATTAGAATAAATGTTAAGTACCTTTATACATTCTGAAGGGGCGCAAATTTGTCGTTTTATCCGGGGCGGCATAAGTGCTAGAGCGGGCCCCGATGCAAGTATACTACCCGCTTAAAGTGGTGACACTTGGTCATACACTTAAAATTGGAATAGGAAAATACATAAGACCGCACATCATACGGTAAAGCATTCCATTGGCAAAGGCAACACAGGATAGAAACGGCGCCTATCTGATATAATAAGGCCCTTAAGTGTGAAGGTGTCTGTCGCATGCAACCAAAATATAAATTTTTGGCAGGTAAATTAATGCTTTGTTTGGTTGTAATATTGCATGGTGTCTGACCTATTGCACCATAACTATAATGCAACAGGAGTCAGGCTCATGCCCTGTCACTCGTCTGCGTTATTGTAGGTTATGTTATTGTAATCAACAGCCTCACTGCAGTGCCGTAACGAGGGCGTGGCGAAGAAGGCACCCGACACGGGCGCAAAATTTTTAAGTTTTTTGTTATTATTGGGTACGGAGAGGAGCAAGTTACACTAGCCACAGGCGCTTCATACCCCCGTTACGGCACTGCCTCACTGAGGATATTAAACAGAAAGATTGCAATAAGAGCTGAACGGAGGTGGGTATACTGTGTACCATTTGGTTGGGTCTTTGATCATGTGAGCGACTTGAGTGAGGATGTACTACTTATTTTCAGATCGACCCACGGTTGTACCCCTCCAGTCCCGCGTAGATCCCACTATTTATCTATTCACCCCACACACTATCATAACCCTTGTACAACCTGCTCCCAGTCTTCTTTTTGTCGAGCTAAGCCCAGGGTGCTGCAAGTAACCTGCTTTTTCATAATGGACATAATCAACTCCCTCTGCTATTCTCAAAACTTCTCATTGCAACAATCCTCTCGACACATGAGTTGTTCAAGGGAATAGTTTACCAGCGTCCTTTACACGTGAGAAACACGCCCACCTATCCAAACATACGGGTATATGGGCGGTATGTGCTACTGCCACAAAAAAGAATAGACATTGTAATCGTAATGAGATGCCATTATGGAACCCTTACACTCAGAAAACACTTGCACGGTGTCTCTTTATTATGGTACTGTACTTGCATAAAGTTAGTTCCAGTTCCTTTTAATTCCTTGCCATTCCGTCCTTGTTGACTTCTACAATTCTGCTGACTGACATCAATTTGATGAAAAGTGTTTGATGGTGTTCTTGCTACTTTTCGTCATCCTTTCGTTGATCCTTCCTTTCTCCCACCCTATATGTTTATATATACTGTATATATAGTATTTTCCCACTATTCTTATTATTTCTCAGCCTGAAAATAAATATGTTTTCTCTAGCAAATTTCCAGAAGTCAGGCACCCTTTAGAATTCGAAGTATTTGGAAGCATAAGTCGAATCACTGGCGATATATGCAAATAATATTTTAAATAAGAGCGTGTTAGTTGAAAGCAGTTCCAAGTTCCCTATATGATCCATCAACAGCTTTTGTTTGGAAAATCGTTGAAACTGGGTGGGATTATTTTGTGAGTGTTACCATTGAAAACGAAAAACCAATAACTAGTCAATGTACTGTTTTACAAAATTTACATCAAAATCACTTTTATATAAAAGTAGAAACTGAGTTTTACAAAAGTAAGATTGTGCGTTTCTACACAAGGATAACACTGAAATAGAGCAAGAAATTATAGTAGGAAATTCCCAGTGCATTTCCAGCACAAAAGTTTCAAATTATAAATATTTCCAGATGAAGGAGATGATGACAACTTCAGAGACAAATGTGTTTGGACATTTGGCACTAGTCGCATCGGCAACGTTGATTAGGTGATATTTGATGATCATTGCTGTTACTATTACCATGAAGAAAAGTATAAGTTAGCTATCTTATGTCCATAAAATAGTATACTGCACTGAACATACGAATTGTCTTCCTGCATTGCTTCAAGAATAACTATTTCAAACACATAGGAAGGAACAAACCTGGTGCCTGTAATTTTACAGTGTAAGAGGTAATTCCACCATTTCCTTTCTTGTGGCTGCAAGTCCAATTTCCGTAGTCCGTCTCACTAACAGAGATAATTTCAAGGTTGCAATTTCTTGTCATTTTGTCATTTATGAAATGGTAGTTGTAGAATGGAGATATTGAATCTCCATTGTGTGTCCAGTTGCAAGTGACGTTATTATTGAATTGACAGTTCATTGTAATCTTTTCACCAATGTTAAGTGATGAACTGAAAGTAAAGACACGTTATGTGGATAAAGAGACATTATCCACATTAGAAGTATTGGGACGAATTCCTTTTAGGTCTTATTGTTCCCTATATCTTCGTCATCATACCCTTATCCCGTCTGTGGCAGGGTCGGGTCTGCGGGTCCACTGAACACGCTCTGACTGGGGGCACCCCAGCCAGGTGTCTGGAACCCACAGGAATATTGACTGGGTTGTCTGTGTGGGGGATGCCGGCCTACCCCACTTGTTCCAACATCGCATTATACAACCAAAATAGAAACTGTGGCAGGTACATTAATGCTTTGTTGGTTTTAGAATAATATTGCATGGCGGCTGACCTATTGCACAATAATAAGCAATCCAATGCACACACGTTCGGTGTTGCTCACTATATAACAAGTAGAATTGTAGGTGTTTACCTAATTTTAGTTCCATCGATGCTGTTCGAATCCCATCTTTCTCAGTCATTGCTTGACTTTCACACCCCCATTGACCAATATCAAGATGCTGAAAATTCTTAATGATGATGCTACAGTCTTCCACCATATTGCCATTGGCTCGTGAGTTAATAAACGTGTATCTGCCCCTTATACTCACATGGCGATCTCTTCGATGCCATGCGCAGTGAACGTCCATTGGAAAGTGGCACAGCAGAACCACTGATTCACCTTCTGGGATGAGGGCTGTGTCGTTGTTCCTTAGTATGACGGTTGTCGAATCTATGTAAACGATTAGATTCACGTCATTTGGATCATTCTCAGAAACCTTATGGACAGTGGCGTACCGAGGGTATTCTGCGCCCGGGGACAAAGACCGAAATCTGCGCCCTCTGGCACCTGCTAAACTTAATGTGAATTAATATTTTGCGCATTTTTTGCACCCCCTATCGTCTGAATCCGGGGACATCTGTCCCTCTCCGCCCACCCCGCGGTACGCCACTGTTATGCGACAGTTGCAGATCCCATCGACTCCTAGTTATGTTATTTTACTTCACATAGCATATATCGTAAAGCACATAAGAAGTTTCTCCTTAACTTCCCTGTATTAATCATTTATATAGTCGTTCAGGACGAGCAACTCTGTGGTGTAACCGTGAAATTCGCAATCCATTTGACCATTTACTTACCCCACAACGTTAACCAGGCTTTTGTAGAATGCAGAACACCATGCTCACTGTTTGAATAGGTTTCACAACTCCACTTTCCGATGTCGTGTTGTTTGACATCGTTAATTTTTATACTACAATCTGTTGTTCTTTCTCCATTTCCACTCAAATAGCTGTATCTGCGACTGATGTCCATCAGAGAACCTCTCCGTTGCCAAACGCAGTCAATAACCCTCTCAAAATGGCAATGAATAATGACGGTACTCCCTTTAGGAACGATGGCAGATTCATTGTTGTTAACAAGAATTTTATCTAAGGAAATGAAAAGAGGTCTCAGAATTAGAGAGGTGAAGGCCAGAACTCGAATGTTGAAACACCGGCATTAGGACTAAGCATTTTATTGGCATTCTGTCGTATTTGGTTGTAGTTCGTCTGAGAACACTTGGTAACTGGCGTAGAACTTCCTTCAGTGCCGTACAGGAAGAGCCCTGTCTCTGGAACGCAACATTTACACTATTGTATGACAACTGTTGTTTCCTGATTACCATTCGTTATGCAGGCTTTCCTATCATTCTCAAAAGCGTGTCTGAAAATGTAAACATTTTAATCGATTATTAATTATCTGATTTTGAGGAGTTTTGTCGAGTTAATATGTTAAAAAAACATTTTTTTTTCAAGTAAAATGTCTTACCCATCGACGCATTTGCCACAGTCCTCCTCAGCGTTGATGCAGTAGTCAGAACCCCACTTTTTGTTGTGCGATTTACAATCATAACACTGTTATTTTGAACAGGATGTTGACAAAACCCAATTTAAAAAATGTTAATTTAATCACTTTTAGTTATGAATTAGGAAATTTCAGTGATGAAAGGTGATTTAATTACTTACCACTCTTGAGGCTGACTCTGTTATGAGGCAGAATGTAAGCATGAGAGCAATTCCATTCAACATCATTTTCAACCTAAGACACATGCAGTCGCCAGGTGCTTGTTTTTCACCTGTAATCAAATTTAAAATGGAAGATTCATTTGTAAGCTGTTATTAATAGTTTTTTGTAAGCGTTTTCCTCTAATGAATGAAATTCTGAATTTTTTGTAATGGCTGTATCCTATTTTCAAAATATTGGACTCCGATTATCTCAGTCAGACCGATCTATATTGATGCTTAGCAGCTTTTCAAATGTTATCTTACCTCCAATTTTTGCATTGACAATGTCGAATTTTTCCAAACGCACTTTTATTTTGGTTTGAAAACCGACTGTAAAGAAATTTTTATTTGTTATATAATTACCGCTGCGCCTAAACTCTAGCGTGAAGTCAAAATTGAAGTCGATGCGTTATCTGAATCCCTACTTGTTATCGTTTCGCAAAACTTGATAAGTTAGTAACATATTTATTCGTTTACATCTTGGGCTACTTGTGCCTGGGCTACTTATTTCAAAAAGGGTAACACTCTAAGAATAAATCAGTAATGAGCCTCACGAGCCGGCCCTGCACGCGGTCCTTATGAAAATGTAAAATGTTTTTTTCCTACAAAAGGCCCCGCAGAACCTCGTGCCGGCACTGCTCATGTGGATCAATTTAAAATTATCTAATTTATAATTTGCTTGTGTTTTCTACAATTGGCAAAATTGAAATCAAGAGAATTGTAAACGTTTTGTAAAAACCTTTCATGGTAAATGATCAACAGATTTGGCATCTAGCCTGAGCCGGGTTTACCACTTGGCTTAGTAGGCTGAAGCCTAGGGCCTCAACATACATTTAAGGCTCAGCCACACAGAACGTGATCTGTCGCAGTGGGCAGCGATCTTTGTAATACGTTGAAATGTGTTAAAACGGTCACACAGAAGGGGATCTGTTGCAGCGATCTATTCTTGATCGCAGACGGCAGCGATCAGGGGCGAATCTAGGTTGCTCGGGGCCTAGGGCTTATTGAAGTTCAATAATGTCAAATTGTTTAAATTCAATGAATAATAGTATAAATAATCTATATTATTAATATTAACTATTTTTACTATATGACAAGTGCTCCTTTTTAATTAAAAGTTATTAAAAGTTTATGTTAATTCAATTATTGTGGGGCCCCTTGACACTTGGGGGCCCAGGGCTTAAGCCCTATTAGTCCCTATGTAGATCCGCCCCTGGCAGCGATCCACATGTTAAAAATTACATTTTTATCGCGCGATCACGTGATCAGTTTGGCAACGTGATCAGTTTCTCATTACGACGGTCGCGCGATTTGTGCCGGCTGCGACAGATCGCGTTCTGTGTGGCCTAGCCTTTTGACAATGTACGTATTTGTCATATATTTTTCCAAATCTTATTATGTTGATTAAAACATTAATGTGTGTGTTTTATTGCAACCTAACGACCCCTTGGGGGAATACCGGAAGCTTCCCAGTGAAAGTCGGGGTACACCAAAGCTCAGCACTTAGTCCATACCTTGTAATTCTGGTAATAGACGAACTGCTGACGGGAGTTGAAAAATGGGCTCCTCAGTACTTGGTATTTGCCGACGATATCGGAAAACTTAGCGACAGCACAGAATAGATAGAGAAGGGACTAAATGAAATTAAAGGAGCGATAGAAAAGAGAGGATTAAAGATTAAAATGAAGACGACAGAGTACCTAGCTTTTATTTAGGAAGGACAGTGAAATAGCAGTGACGTACGTTCGAGGGGTGAACGAGTGAAAAAGATGTAATTGTTTTGGTACCCTAGGATCAACGACCCAGAGCAATGGGGAGATAGATGCCGTTGTGACCTGTAGAAGCAATGGGGGAGGGGGTTGCTGAAGTGGAGGCAGGCAAGCAGAGTCCTGTGTGATAGGAGGGTCCCAATGAAGTTGAAAGGGAATTTCTACAGGGCAGTGGTTAGGCCTGCTATGCTATATTGATCAGAGTGTTGGGCAGTGAGGAAGAGCCACGTCAATAGAATGCAAGTGGCCGAGATGCAAATGCTGTGGCACAGGAGTGGCGTGTCGAGAGCAGGCATGTGTAGAATAGGCACGGTTATAAAATTGAAATATCACTCTGATTTCTTAGCCAGTAAAAATATCACAAGTGTGAATTTGTAAGCGCCAAGCCTTCACGTCTGGGCCCGAGGAAACGACTTTTAGTTTAAAACTTTTATTAAAAAGATCAATTTTTTTTACTTTTCTTTTACGTACCTCATTTTGATTAAAATAAACTTTACAGTTTCAAAAAATAATAGGATGTTTTTCTCATTTCCTGTAAAATTTATGAAATTTCACTTATGATGTTTTACCAGAAAGGTGTCGATATACCGGTAATTAATCCAAGTTACAAATGCAATATAGGCAACGCAGTGTATTTAAAAGAAATAAACATTTGAGATGCAGACATAATATATCTTAAAGTTGATTTCAGTACAGAAATGTTGCTGAAACTACAAAAATGGGAATTATTACCTGGAAACTTTCATATTTTGTAGATGCTGAAGATTCTGAATCGTCCCGATTGTCTATGGAAGAAATGATATTTAAATTACTTTTAGTTGCTTGCTGAAATTTCCATACCACATAGTCCATAATGTAATTTATGACTTGTGCAACTGGCCTTAGTGGTAAAGAAATTTTTAAATTTACGTACCAAATACTTTTAACATGGCAGTGTGATACACTGATCTTCCTTTAGTGCTGCAAGTCCACTCTCCATTATCTGCATAGCTTGCAGACAAAATTTTTAGATCACATGTTCTTGTCATGGTATTGAGATATCGATACTGGTTGGAAGGTTGAATAATATGCCCATTCCTCCTCCACATGCACATCACTTCACTACTAAATTGGCAGTTGAAGTTAACCTGGTTTCCTACTTCTACAGTGTGATTATTTGGCTTTTCCACAAATTTAGGAGATGGAACTGAAATTAGGTATAAAAATCATGATTAAATTGTCATTTTTCATTAACCCTATCTGCAATTCTTCATTTTCAGTCTTAGGAATTTGCAATGCAAGGCACCGGTTTTGTATTGATAGCAGTAATATATCCAACTGTGGAAGTTGCAGATGCAGGGGCGAATCGGGGGGTAGGGCTTAAAAAAGTGCGTACCAAATATTTTTATATCATATATTCAGTATCCCTTAGAAAATTGGAGCAAACAGTCGGCATTCCACAATTGTTATTTACCATTGTCCGTCTTAACCACTGCAAAGGCATCAACAGCAAGTCGCTCACCAGATTCCAGTATTATTGTTTTTGTTTTTGCATCGTCTCAATTCGTGGGGTAGGCCAGCACCCTCCCACAGACAACTCAGCCAATATTCCTCCGGGTTCCAGACACCTGGCTGGGGTGCCCCCAAATCAGAGCATGTTCAGTGGACCCAGAGACACAACCCTGCCACAGGCGGGATAAGAGTATGATGATGATGAGAATCCCTTAGTGTAAATCTAGCTAGCAATTACAATAGGTACTCTCCTACCCCTTAAACAACGTCCTATCTTCAGTGGTTTAGCCAACTACATTTGTTTGTTTGTTGGAGTTTAAGGTCCCGTCAACTACGAGGTCATTAGAGACCCATCCACTGTATAGTTCTAATACATATACTGCACAGACACTACACTAATGCGACGATTATTGGGTATTAGCAGTACCCAGCTTTCCCGAGCGACCACCCATGTCAGTACTAACTGGGCTTGCGTTGCTTAACTTCAGTGATCAGACAAGAACTGGTGTGTCCAACGCAACTCGCCGCTCCTGCCAACTACAGATTGGTGTGCAACTGTTGGACTAGCAGTATAGAAATGGTGATAGCAATGCAAGAATGCCACATCAATTGTGCCGCATTGAGACGCTGAGGGAGGAGGAATTGCGGCATTGCTCCCCCTCTGGATCCACCTCTGATTAAATTGAGAATCTCTTAGTGTAAATTATCTAGCAATTACAATAGGTCCTATTCCGCCTCTCACGCAATGCCCTAGCTTCAGCGGTTTAGCCAACTACAGATAGGACTGCAACTGACCCATTTGAGACACTGAGGAGGCAGGAATTGCTGCATTGCTCCCTCCTCTTGATCCACTCCTGAACTGCGGTGCTGAAGTAATGAAGCGATGTACAAGATGAATCTTTGTTAGTTGTGAATTTAACTTGTTGTAACTCTCCCTTCTGCCTTTCAGTATAAATATCTGCCTAGGGAACACACCCGAATCCCTCAGTAGAGTGAACTCATGACCTGCCATCAACAACAAACATTGAATTTCACCAACACTCACCCAGACTTAGATTCATTGAAGACATGATGGTGCCGTTGTGGTGTGCGTCTCTTAGACTCTCACAAACCCAAAGTCCCACATCAATTTCCTGATAATCCTTAATGGTTATACTACAGTCCTTTGATAATTCCTGCCACTTATCTATTGTATTGTTCACGAAGGTGTATCTTCCACCAATGTTCGTGTGATATCCTCGTCGTTTCCATGCACAATGCACAAGTCTTGGAGAGTGACACAGTAGCACAACAGTCTCACCTGGCGGTATGAATTTCTTTTGCTTGTCTTTTACGGTTATATTACCAGAATCTATTGAAAGATATTTTCCTCATTCGAATGTGTGCCTGCTTGTTACACACCATTTTGAACTTGACAAATACACTTACCAGCTTGAAGCAACCAGGTTGAAACTGCGATGTTGACGGCAGTTTTGAAATCACAACTCCACTGCCCAACGTCATCTTCATTAAAATTGCTAATTTTAATACTACAATCCGTTGTACTACCTCTTATTCGATTTAGAAAATTGTATCTTCCACTGATATCGACGGGGTGGCCACTCCTGTTCCATATGCACTTCAAATTGTTTGGTAAAGTACAGTGAATAATTGCACTACTTCCATTTGGAATCATTGCTGTGTCGCCGTCCATAACTTTTATTTCCCCTGGAGTGGGAAAAAAGTAATAATCAATGTTTGAAACTGTGTTTTCGCCCGTGAAAAATATTAGTCTACCGTGTATGTTTTACGCCCGACTGCTTATCAAATGAATGCATACATGCCTTTCTTCCATGCGGTTATAGACCCACCTCGGTTGTGCAGCAGGTAGCATGCGCGTTAACTGCGTTAGTGGTTCTAGATTCGGTACTGAACAGCGGTGGGATGACTTCCTTCAGGTGGCATAGTCCCCCAGTGCCCCTTCGTTTGTGTGAAAAGTGAAATGGACGTCCCGTGGTTCCCTGCCTTTAGTGTGGTGCACCAACGAACATTAAAACCGACCATAAATAAGCATAGAGATTTCAGCTTTGGTCGATAGGCAGCTGGGGAAAAGTACCGTTCAAGGGTACTTTTGAAGGGGGTACCATTGAAGGGGGGGCAAGATGGGTATCCGACTCTGCCATAGGCAGGAAAAGGGTTGTGATTTGCTTTTGCTTCCATACGGTTCCCCTATTCCAAGAGTGTTGGAGTGCTCAACAAATAGACCCTTATGCTTCTGACGCGGTGGTGCATTCTTCAGGTAGCCATGGTACCGCATCGTTATGTGAGTGATGAAAATTCACCAGGTAAGAGCAACCTGGCGCGTAATAGGAAAGTATCGGCGTATTGTGAGAAGTTACATGGCGCTGGTGAGTTTTCTCCGAAAGCAAATAAGGGAGTGGCTGTATCGCGTTGGACCAGTGTTTTTCAACCAGGGTTCCGTAAGTTCTGCCCAAGGGTTCCGCCAATGGCAAGGTACAATATAAAAATAACAATGAAAACACAAGAAACTAGAACGACTTTTGTCTGTGAAAGATGAACTTCGGGTGTCTCAAACATTAGGACACGAATTCAACTGCTTATGCTGACACACACACCTATATCAATTAATGTTTTTTTGTCACTGTATGGGGTTCCGCGGAAGGTCTAAATGTTCCAAAGGGTTCCGCAAGACGTCTAAATGCTCCAGAGGGTTCCGCAAGAAGTCTAAATGCTCCAAAGGTTTCCGTTTCAATAAAAAAGTTGCAAAACACTGCGTTGGACACACCGGTTCTCGTCTGATCACTAAAGTTAAGCAGCACAACCCCAATTAGTGCTAACATCTGTGGCCGCTTGGGAACACTAGGTACCGCTAATCAAAAATAGTCTTAACAGCGTAGTGTCTGTGCAGACACTGCATTAGAACTGAACGGGGCACTAATGAACACTTCACGATGTGAAGCAAGCCTGGCGATTTTGCAAAACATGAGATTAGGACGAAACATCTACTCACCTAAAGCTGCGCATTTTCTGGATTCGTTTTCTAAATAGTATCTACAAGTAAATAAGAAATTATCCAAATTAGCCAAGTTTTGAAATGAAAGTAGATTACGGGTTATGTTTAATGTTGCTACTTACCCTTCAGTGCAGGCACCACAGTCGTCTGTGGTTTTGCTGCAGGTGTCACCGGAATACCATTCCTTGTGAATTGCAGTGCAGTTATAGCACCTTCCCCTACTCGGCTGGGATGAAGTCAGAGACTACAACAAATTGACAAGAAATATCTTAATTTTGTCGTAATGTGTCGCCTGTATTTTCAGTTTGGATCAGCACTCACAATTGGTAATATATTGGTGCTCCAGCAGCAAATCAAAATATAAATAACTTTGATAATATTCATATTTCTATCAATTTCTTCCTAGAGTAGCCTGTGGTGGGTTCCAGGATGCACTTGACTGTGACTTGACTTGTCGGCCAGAGAATAATGCGAAGTGAGGTTTATATGTGCAGTAGGGAAGGTCAGGTGTAGTCTGATCTAAAACTAACAAATAAGTTCGATAATGAGTTCGCTTTTCTTTGAAATTTCGTGTGAAGTCGTTTCCAACATAATGTTTGTATAATTTCAATTGTTTTCCCAACGCAACTCAAGTTAGTAATGGCCTGGGTGGTTGGTTGGGAACGTTGGATGCTGCTAATTTCCCCTCTCTTGCATACCCCAAACCTACCTCACCCGTGAGCAGCTTTATTTAATTTAAAAAATTGAATAGCATTTTTATTAATACTGTTCCTCCAATATCGCGTGGCAATTAAAGCGGTTGCCTTCCTCATCTTGCCGTAACGCCGGGCTTGTTGGCCACCTAGGCATATTTTTCAAATTTCCACTTCGACACCCAAAATTTCTAACAAGCAATGTCATATTTGCAGTATGATCAGAAAATTCCGGAATGGCCAATTATTTTATTATATAAACTGCAAAGCCACACGTAACCTTTTCCCCAATGGCAGGGTCGGGTACCCATGTTGTCCCTCACAATGAACACAAGGGCGATATATTGGAGAGTGTTTTTCCGCAACCGGTGGCCGATCAAAGCTGCAGCCCCTATTCTTATTTATCGTCGGTCTACTGTTCATTGGGGAATTCCACCGACCCTAAGGGGCGAGCTCCTACACCTGGAGATTTTGCTTCATCTACCCGTTGCATAGTAGAGAGAGTTCTTTTACTTGCAAATGTCAGCGTACACCACACGAGACCTCGGCTTTACTTCTCACCCAAAAGAAAACGCACTTGAGGCCTCTTTTGCACGAAAGAAGCTAACCCACTTCGGTAGAGTATCGAACCTAGAACTACAGACACAGTTAGTGAGCGTGCTACCCACTGCATCACCGAAGCGAGACCTTCCCCGTTACAACGTGAGCTCTTCCCCAGTGGCGTTCCTGTAGTGTCTGGCGCCTGTATGCAAAACTTTATTTGGCGCCCCTATCCCAGTCCTCTCGCCTAATACAAAATTGCTATATAAAACAAACGTAACACTAATAATTTGAGGAACAGTGATTTATGCAATTTGGAAAGAAGTCGCCTTTTACAGTTTTACTTTATATTACAGTGGAACCTCGATTTGCGAGTAACTTGAACTACGAGTGTTTCACTAGACGAGCAATATTTTTTAATAAATTTTAATTTGATTAATGAGTGATGTCTTGCAATACGAGCAGTGCTGCTGAAACGATTTATTTTACTACACATATTCATTTTTTTTTTTTTTTGCGTTCCATTCAGTCTGGTTCTATTACATACTTTAAAAGTTAAGAATTCAAGAATTCGCTGCATTCATTCGCTTGAGTACTTAGTGTTAGAGCTTGTCAGCAGTACGCGACTAGGATATGGTGAACATTCAACATCATCATCATCTCATACTTCTCCCACCTGAGGCAGTGTCGGGTCTGTGAGTTCTAATCATCCACTCCCGCCTGTCCCCCACCAAGTCCCCCCTCCACCCTCTGCACCAGCTGCTCCCACGTCCGTTTTGATCATCCTCTACCTCTGGTGCCTCACATGCCCATACCACCTCAACCTATTCTTCCTCAGCTTCTCAGCAATATCTCCCACCCCCAACCATACCTCTAACGTAATCGTTTCTAATTCTGTCACATCTTGATACCCCACACATGTAGTGCAGCATTCACATCTCAGCCACTTGCATTTGCTTTTCATGGTTTTTCTTAATTGCCCAACACTCTGAGCCATACAGTATAGTGGGCCTAAGACGGTTCTGTATATCTTGCCCTTCAACTTTATTGGGACCCGGCAGTCGCACAGGACCCCACTTGCCTTCCTCCACCTCTGCCATCCTGCATTAATTCTGTGGGTCACGTCAGAATATTTCCCCGTTGTTCTGAAAAACTGATCCTAAGAATCACTTTTTTGTTTTGTGTCCAAATGTAGTGACTGTTCGTTAGCACCCCCTCTCTTCTCTCTCGTCTCCCTCATATCAACGCGATTCTTTCTGAAGGCAAAGTGCAGTTAATTTGTTTTATGTATTTTTAATTTATACTGTATTTTGTATTAATCATTTTTATATGAAAATTTTTGGGTTATAGAACGAATCACCTAAGTTTCCATTATTTCCTATGGGGAAATTCGCTTTGATATATGAGTGCTTTGGATTACAAGCACGTTTCTGGAAGGAATTGTGCTCACAAATCAAGGTTCCACTGTATATTACTTTTGCCCCTTGCTCCTTTAGGGAAACCAACTACAGTGAAACCCCTCAGTCGGTCTACCTCATGGGAGCGGCGAGTTGCGTTGGACACACCAGTTCTCGTCTGATCACTGAAGTTAAGCAACGCAAGCCCAGTGAGTACTGACATGGGTGGTCGCTCGGGAAAGCTGGGTACTACTAATACCCAATAATCGTCTCATTGGTGTAGTGTCTGTGCAGTATATGCATTAGAACTATACAGTGGACGGGTCTCTAATGACCTCGTAGTTGACGGGACCTTAAACACCAACAAACAAACAACAAATCTGTCGACCTCTATAACATGTACTGTATTTTGGTTAACCCCCTAATAGGTCCAACCCTCTGATGTTTCCACTTTTGAATATCCTCAGGGGTGGACCGATTAGAGAAGTTTCACTGTAGTTGTGCAATGCATTTCTGGTCACCTTTGACCCTTAATCAGTCCTTTCTTAATCAAACCTTTAGGCCCATTGCACACATCCAATATTTACCCAAACAGCATAGCGGGCCTAACGACCATTCTGTAAACTTTGCCTTTTAACTTTATTGGGACCTGGCGGTCACACAGGACTCCACTTGCCTGCCTCCACTTCAGTCATCCATCATTAATCCTATGGGTCATGTTGGAATCTATCTCCCCATTGCTCTGGGAAACTGATCATAAATAATGAAACTCTTGCACCACTGGTATACCCTCACCTCCACAACGAATCTCGCCACCTTGCCTCTGGCTGCTAAAATTGAAAGTGAGGTATTCTGTCTTCTTCATGTTTACTTTAAGGCCCCCCTGTCCATTGCCATCTTATTGTCTTGTAGGCCCTTTTGTGCACCTTCGTTGGACCCCTCAAGTCTTCCCACATCATCAGCAAATACCCATTCTTAAGAGGGGCCAATTCCCCTATTCCTATCAGCAGCGCATCCATTACTAAAGTGAATAGATGGGATCATGTCAATTTGGTGCATGACAATTTGGCATAGTCAATTTGGCGTACGGCAATTTGGCATACATACCGATCTCCTGGGTGCAAACATTTGTTCAAAATTGCAACTGTCATAACCAGTGGCAGATCCAGGATTTTCGTCGGGGGGGGGGGGGGGGGGGG
>JAAFCE010001036.1:58822314-58837770 GCA_013389805.1 Trigoniulus corallinus | reverse complement strand
GGTCGGGTCCGCGGGTCCATTGAACGTGCTCAGGCTTGGAACGCCCCACTCCGGCATCAGGAACCTGCAGGAATATTGACTGGTTGTCTGTGGGGGATGTCAGTGTCATGCATCAAAGTGTCCAGGGTCTACCTCAAAGTGCCCACCATCTAGGTCTGGGATGCAGATGTCCGAATTTGTCTCTTTTCTGCAGAGCACATATGCAACGTGAATCAAGGTGCAGATTATATCAAAAAAGCCTAACCAGGTAAAATGGAAAATGGCTGGGACACTTTGAGGTATGTGTCAAATTACCGAGTCTGACCTGATTACTAAGTGCTGGGAATTAAGTGTCTGGCCAGACACTTTGACGCCAGGGGGTATCCATAAAGGACGCCACAGGATTTTTGCCAAAATTTTACTCCCCCTCCCCTATGTCACATTTTGTCCCACTTGGATGATCCCCCACCTACATTAGGAGGTCACATTTTGTATCACCGCCCCTCCTTTCTGAGTTCAGTAAACAGGTTCAGTTTTTTAATGGCATTATCTTAGATGTCAACCTGAGACAAAGGGAAATATTTTTCAACCCAATATTTTACAAAACACTGCACTGAAGGTTAAAATCTACAATAAAAGAAATGTGACATCCTCTAGTCATAACTTCCCCCAACCCCATTACCCCCTCCCCCATAAAGCGTGACGTCCTTTATGGACGTCCCCCAGGACACTTTGAGGTATGACACCGGCCTATCCAACTGTTCCAACACTGCATTATAAAACCAAAATATAAATTTTGGCAGGTAAAAAACACTAGAATTATGCAGGTTAGGCCTACTGTATATTCAGCAGTTAAATTCAAAGAACTGAAAGAGAACAATTCATGACTTTTAAATAAAGTTTTATTTCCTTAGGAATGTTGTTAATAAAAGATAAATTGAGCCCAATAATGTTTCATCTACTTTTGCTTTAATTTTTATCAGTTTATTATTATTGGTGTAAAGTAACAAGTCCCCTTGCTATTAAAATAGGTGGCCTTCACTGCATTACTTATGCAGCTCCCTATTTTTTTAAATGGACGCGTCCATTCCCTCCCACCGATGTGTCAACTTATATGGCGACGACTATAGTTGTAAATTACTTGTAATACCCCTGCTATTCAACAGATAAATTGAATAGTTATTAGGGACGTTGAAAATTAGTCGGAAGGAGCGCTACAAATTACAAATACAAATGATGAACTCGTTCGTATTTATAATTGTGAAGGGACGTTGAAATGGGATGTCCAAAGTGAATGTCGCCACCATTGGTCAATGGTCGCACTCATTGCAAAGGACTATGTGCTACAGTTGAGTGTGATGTTGCTAGCACGGTGTGCTAATCCCATTGCAGGTTGTTGTGAGATCATTTTTTCATGCAATTTATTGATTGTAATGGTTTCATAATTTAAATTTACTAATTATACTTGTAAACTTTATTTTAACTGTCTTAAATATTTTCTGGATTTTCTATTTTGATTAATTTTCCACGTTAAACATTGTTAATGATCAGGTGTCTTTGTTTTTAAAAATGGCTGCCTCACGCTGCTGTTATAGGTTCATAGCACATGCGCAAGGGTGTGGCCTATTCAGTGCCTTCCGAATCGTAACTTGGAGAAAGTTACGATTATGAAGGCTTCCAACCGTTGAAAAAGTCGGGGGGGGGGGGGAGGGGGAGGCACAATTACACTACTAGACACATCCGTATTCGTATTTGGAATGCCTAATTCGTGTTTCATTTCAACGTCCCTATTACTATAAGTTGCCCTCATGCAAAAGGTTACAATAGCCTAGACTGGCCTGGATGAAAAAATTACTTACGAAGACCAAAAACTTATTAAAGCAAAAGTTAAAACCACGTGGAAAGTTGTACATTGGCTTCATATAAGGACTTGTTTCAGTGGCTATATTCAAAGTGGTTGCATTTTGTGCCATTTGAGGGCATCAAGGTAAATATCAACATGCCCCACCTTCCTCTAGCTGATCCCGAAAGTGAAAATGATATTGAAGAAAGACCAGGCCCTCTCACAGCAAAATTAATTCATGATTATCTTTGCCTTTGCAGTGAATTAGAAAATCACTTGCTAGTAACTGATGCTAATTCTGAAACAGCTGTAAAACAGTGTTTCTCAATACCGTGAATTATGTAAAAATTTGATAGAATCATCATCACAATTCCTTATGGATGTGAAAGTGATTCCTATATGTCGAATAAACAAATTTATTTACCCTAAACAAATTATGAGTCTTTCTCTTGTAGAAATAGGCGTTCTCCAGTTTGTGGTAGTTTATTATTTTTGGGATAAGCATTTCATGTAATTCTTCGAAACAGTCTTGTGACATGTGAAAGTACAAAAAGAAATGGTCCTCGTGTGATCGAAACTCCCTAAACATACAATAGTATTCGCCACATTCATTCCTCTTTTTATTTATGTCATGAGTTCATATTCGTTTTCTTTTTGGAACACGTGAAATTACCTAAAGCAGCAGTAGGTCTTCCACATCTTCCACTGTCACTACGACCTTTAATGAACACGATGGTCCACGCCACAATATAAAGCAGCACAGAACGTCATTCTATTTGACGAAGCCTTAAATTTGCTTCTAACATAGCAGTGCGTTTATTTCACTTTGCTTTTTTAGATCTTTGTTGACTAGAAAATTGGCAGTGGAATTTAACCTTGTCCCTAACCTCGAGTCAGATCGTTTTGCATTCAAAGAATCTTAAAAGTCCAAATGAAATCAGCATTCAAAAATATTCTTTACACTGTAAGTTTGTAAGCAATTCTGTTTCTTATTTTTGTTTCCAGTTTCTGAACGGGTTTACATGATAGTGGTTATGGTCATGAGCTTTAGACCTGGCCTACTAAGTTCTAAAAGCCCTACCTCAACCTCAAAGTTTAACAAGTAAGTATGCTAAAGCATGAATTTTTTTCTATCATTAATCACACAATCCTGTTTTTTCAGCCACTGTCGATTCAGTTGTTGAGGCAGTCTCAGGTTTTCAGAAAATCTTCAATGATAACACAGTTTTTGGATAATTCTTCATTACTATTACTATGTTACTAAAGGTTATATTCGATGGATATCCATGTAAGAGCCTCATCGTTTCCACACACAACACACCAGTTTTTCAAAGTAATGCAGCAGTACTACAACTTCACCATGAGGTATGTAGTATGTGTCTTCATGGTTTTTTACGATCATATTACCAGAATCTGTAAAAGGTGCGTTGTCACACGTGAATGTTACCGATTTCAAAGGGGGAAAATCAGTTATGTACTTACCAGCTAATAGCAGCTAGACTGCAGTGTTTTTCAACCGGGGTTCCGTGAGGTCCACCCAAGGGTTCCGCAATGGCAAGGTAAAATATAAAAATAATGAAAACACAAGAAACTAGAATGACTTTTGTCTGTCGAAGATGAACTTCGGGTGTCTCTCTCAAACATTAGGCCACAAATTCAACTCCTTATACTGACATACACACCTGTATCAATTAATGTTTTTCTGTCTCTGTATAGGGTTCCGCGAGAGGTCTAAATGTTCCAAAGGGTTCCATCCCAATAAAAAGGTTGAAAAACACTGAGCTAGAGGTTTGTTCCGTAAAGGCCATCGTTGTTATTATCGGTGGTCTGACGACTTCATTCTCCAATGTCAACTTGATTCATTTCGATAATATTTACACTTCAGTCTGTTGTGTTTTTTTTTCCAGGATCTTTCTGAAAATGGTATCGCTGGCTATTATTCACCGTCTAGCCAATCCTTTTCCGGATATACCACATTTTGATAACGCTGCTCCCGTTCTCAGAAGCATTGCAGAGCCACCATCTATAAGTATTATTCCACCAGGAAAAATAAGACAATGGAATCCAATTTGGTGAGTACTTCCAACTTTAGATCCATAGTGCATTTTAAATACCTTCAGAAATAGACTGTAAGGATCCGATGGATGATTTTGGGGCATGTGTGCGACTGAAAAAGGAAGCCTAATTGATCTGTAGTTATGTTAATTATTTATGAAATGTATTCTGTGGCGGCATTCAAGTTTGCAACCTATTATATGTCCAAGAACTAAAATAGGTAAGATATTAGTTCTAAAGTCGGTTACATCAAAATATGACTTCAGTTATTGTTCGTTAGTCAGAATGCTGGTCAAACAGACGAGTAGTCAGGAATGCAGAATTTATCTTGCAAGGATCATAGTAAGCCAAGAAAATATAGTGATTGAAAATGCCAAAACAATTACTAACCCAAAGGTGCTCAATTTCTAGAATTGTCTGCTGAATGAAGTCTGCAATAAATGACAATTAATAACCGAAATTCGGCGAGTTGATGAAATCTGATTTTAAACGGATTTTTGTTGCCCTTTATGTCTATGCCATTGTGAAAGGTGTAACCAGGTGATCCACACTTGAGAATTGCTGTGCAGTCATTGCATTCTCTCTTATGGAAGTGATAATTGCAGAAAAAACATTTAGGTTATAAATACTGCCAGACTGTCATAAGTCACAGTCTGGGAGCTTTTTGGCAATACTTACTTGTGTTAAATCGGTGATAGATCCGCAAATGCAGATATAAATCGATGGCCAACCACGCAAATGTTTTAAGTGCAAATTTTGTGTTTTGCGAAAACTGCATTTTTAAGTTTGCAGTTGTGCTGTAATCTATGCTACTGTGTAAACTATTTATGTTGGACAATGTTAATTGTAAAATCACTTAGAAAAAATGTGCAGAATGTACTTTTGTTTTCAGACAATATCAACCCACATTTAATCCAATTTTTCAATTTTTGCACTTAAAACATTTGTGCAGTTCACCATCGAAATTAACTTCGATAATCTTTTGGAGTGGTTTGAAGCCAGTTTTTGTTTTCACCAATGCATGGATTAGTTAATGCGCCTATAGTAGCTTGACCGATCAGAAAATCTTACTGCAGTTTGACAGTCATACAACATGATCCTTAACCTAATTTAGCAGATTTTGCTTTTGATGTACGAGGGCTATTTTTTTCAAGGTCCGGTCGGTTGCAAAATGAAAGCCACAGTGAAAATCTAAACTGTTTTATTTGGAACATTTAGGTACACATTCCAGCTATTTCTCTACATAGTCACTTCTCTGACTGAGACATTTGTCATAGCCTGGTTCGAACTATACCCTCGTCATAGAAGGCAGCCGCCTTGTCCTTTCAGCCAATTCTGTACGAGTATACTGGTCTGCAACTCATTGTCTGAGTCAAACTTCTGTCCTCCTAGCCAGCTTTTCATGTGAGCAAAGAGATGAAAGACGGAGGGAACCAAGTCTGGGCTGTATGGTGGGTGCTGAAACACTTACAGGGGGACAGAATTCTGACTCAGACGACGACCTGCAGACCGGTATACTCGTACAGAATTGGCTAAAAGGACAGTCGGCTGCCTTCTATGACGAGGGTATGGAAAAGTTCGTACCAGGCTATGACAAATGTCTCAGTCAGAAAAAGTGACTATGTAGAATGTGTACCTAAATGTTCCAAATGAAACATTTTGGATTTTCACTGTGGTTTTCATTTTGCAACCGATCGGACCTTGAAAAAAATAGCCTTCATACATTGTAACTTTAGAGATACAGTATCTCCTAGACTGCTAGCCAATTATTGTTCAGTATTCCGCTCTGGGCTTCCCTGAGAACCACATCATATGCACTTGATACTACTCCATAGAGAAAACCATGACCCTGGCCTTACTCCCTACGTTTTATGTAACATACAAATGGAATAAATATCAGCCAGAGGGTACTAAGAAGGAGGTTAGAGCAAGAGTTAACCTGAAAGATCTCATACCATCTAACGCTAGAAAGGGGCGCTCCCAGTTGCCCTCCACCGGGTCTTAATGTCCCACTGCCGTCGTTTATACCTACTACCACAATGTTCGTGGGCTGCGCTCCAAAGCTGGCGACTTTCTGGCCAACGTCTTTCTTTGTATTTACCACCTGATAGTGTTTACCGAAACCTGGCTCTCCCCGGAAATCCCAGTTACTTCAAGTACTTACCCAGTTACTTCCCCCGAGCTGGAATGTTTGGCTGATGGATAGGGCCCAACATCGCCGTTGTGGAGGGCTAATCATTGCTCATAATTTCAGGCTTCTTCCGCTGACTGGGCTCCCGGTCCCAGAGCTGCCATCTGGCGATTCTATACTTGCTATCCGTTTCTGTGGAGCCAATGATCCTATTTCATTTTTTATGGTAATGTGCTACTTTCCCCGTCCCTACCTGCAGTTGAATACCTCAAACATTTAGATTGGCTTTCAACCCAAGTTAGAAATTACTCCGAATTTTTATTTTGGGAGACTTTAACGTTTTCCAGATTGACTGGGGTCTATCCCCACCAGTTTACAAAGGGACTCTGGCTAAAGCTAAGGCCCTTACCCTCATTTCCTTGGTCTCGTCGTGTAAAATGGCCCAGCAGAATTCAGTTCCTAACCAAAACAACAGGCTCTTAGACCTCTGTTTTGCTGACTCCAATTGCTGACATCCCCTTTCTGCATTAGACCCTCACCACCCCTCGTTACTATTGATCTTCGACATTATTGCATATGTTAGGCCCCCCCCAACTGTATCGGTCCCCGACTGGAAGCGGGGTGACTATGTCAACTTATATAAACATCTTGCAAGCCATAATTGGGAGTCTTTCTTCCCTTAGCCAAGCTGTTGAACACTTTAGTGATATTCTTGGCGAGGCAATCGCCAGGTTTGTCCCTTTTAGAGTGGTTGGTAGGCCGAACCCGCACTTCCCATTTTGTTTCTCACCCCTACTTAAAGGTCCCATAAAGGAAAAACGGAAGGTCTTTATTCTGAATAGGAAGCATCCTTCAGAATCGAGGTAACTGGCGTTCTCCCATTTAAGGGCTAAGGTAAAATACTTGATCTCAAGGGACCGTGGGCGTTTTCTCGATTTCTTAGCTACTAAGGTTCACTTTGCCCCTTTGTTTTTAAAGTTAATGACGTTTTTGTTGGGCCTTTCGAAGATTTTTCTCCTCACATTCATTGTCTGTTTCCCCGTTTTCCCCCGCTCCTGCTGCTTCAGCTTCTGGTCCGGGAGCTGTTCCTAGGTATCCTTACCCGACCTTTAGTACCATAGAGCAGTTGGATGTCTCTTCAATTTCCACTGCTGAGGTTTATTGGGCCTTAGCCCGCTTAAGGCCGACCTTCTCAACGGGCCCCGATGTGACATCATCTGTTCGTCTAAAACAGTGATTCTCAACCTTTTTTTCGCCACGGTACACTTTTACTAATTTCAAAATTTGGCGGCACACTAGTAACGACACATTTCTAGGTACACAAACGCCAAAGAAAATATATAAGTTGTAACCTAACCCTATGCAAAAACTAGCCTCGGTAATTGTGTCAGTAGTTTTTGGTTCAATACTGGATCGAGGTGGGTTGGCTTTTTTCGAGCGAGAGAGAAGTCCTGAGTGCACCTTCTTTCGGGTGAGAAGTAAAACCGAGGTCCCGTGTGGTGTACGATGGCGTTTGCACATGGAAGAACCCTCTCTATATGGAACGGGTAGAGGACCGAAATTTTCAGGTGCAGGAGCTCGCCCCCAGTCTTCGGTGTAATGTCCCAACGAACAGTAGAAAGACGATAAATAGCATAGGAATTGCAGCTTTGATCGGCAATCGGCTGTGGGAAAACACTGCCCAATATATCGCCCTTGTGTCCAGTCAGAGGGACAAGATGGATACCCGACCTCGCGGCACACCCTCGTGAATCTCACGGCACACTAAAGTGCCGCGGCACAGTGGTTGAGAATCACTGGTCTAAAAGCTTTCCGGGAAATCCTTGCTGCTGTCTTAGCAAAGTTTTTTACCTGGGCACTTAGGTCGGTGGAAGTGCGTCAAGGTCTTGGAGAATGTATAGCACAAAAAGTATTGGGACTGGCGTGGAAGTGCTTCGTCTTTCGGAGATCCAGTCAGTCTAACTTGCTGTCCCATCTTCTTTCCATTTATTTCTCCTTCAAGAGTCGCTCTCAGTATGACTATCTATTTGGACCTTTTAAATGCCTTTAACACAGTTGCGGTTCCCCTACTTTATAAGTTGGGACACTACGGCATGGTCACCTCTCTTTGCAAATTATTTTCAGGGCTATTTGGCTGAACGGTCTAATATTATCAAACCTGGTTTGTTAGTACTCATTCCTATGTGCAATCCACTGATTTGCCCCAGGGTAGTGCATTAAGCCCGTCTGGGTTGAGGCTTTAGGGTGCAGGCTGGTCTTCATTTTCTTGAGCATTGGTTAGTTAAACAACGTGGCTATTAACTATAATAGGTCCTTCATTATCTCTTTTCCTCGTATTAACTTTCCACTCTTCTATTCATCATGGGCAACCCAGTTTATCACACTACAGTGGTGAAGTACTTGGAGATGCTGGGCAACATGAAGCCTGACGTTGTACCATAGTATTAGTAAGATACATAACAAACTTACTTGCTTCCTCATATCCTAATCATGAGCCTCCAGCCGTTCTCTGCCGATATCAAGCGTTGGCACGTCGTCCACCCCTCTAAGGGGACAGCCTCGTGTTCATGGGTGCTTAACATTTCAGGCATCCATTATCCTGAGCCAGCTCCTATTGCTGCATAAGACTTTCCGGAATACGTTGGACTGCCTCCTCCCCGTTACTGAACTGCGTTTCATAGTTCCTCTTGGTATACCAGGCTTCAGCATCTTTTTATTACCCCACCAGAAACGCGATGAGACCTTGATCAGTTATCGCCAGATGAAGTTAAGCAACGCAAATCCAAGTTAGTACCGACATGGGTGGTTGGTAGGAAACGTTTGGTGCTGCAAATTTCCCCTTTCCTACGTCCCCTACACTTACCTCCTCCTCACCCACAAGCAGCCTCCTTAGGGCTCGGCCTGTTATGGCTGCTTGGCTTACTCCCCAACCCATTAGCATAACATAGCACTAACATCAGGTCCAGGAAGATTTAAATAATCTGAGTTTCAGTAATGACGACCGCTTAGCATCCAGAAATATCTCCAGAAGGCAGATAATGTTATGTCTAACCACACCTTTCAAGACCACTGACAATGCTTGATACCAGGCTTTTCGAAGAACCCTATTTTCACTATCTTAAACCTACTGCCTTTTCAAGGTAGGGTGTGGTAGGGCCCCTCTTCCTCGTAAATACTACATCGGTAACATGATTGGCCTCCCACTACAGGGTAGGATCACTCCTGTTAGGTTCTCCATACCCACTTTTCTTTCTCTCCCCCTGCACACAAGCACCCTCCACGGGGTTCGACCCGTTATCGACGCATGGCCCCACCCTTCCATCAACATACTGTACATAACCAGAATTACCATTATTAAATAATTTTTATTTACAAGTCATGCAAAACAAAAAAAAAAAAATCATCTACAACATTTACCTGTACAAAAGTTATTCATAAATAATCAACAACACATTGAATAAATACACAACAGTTCCTAATACACTTCTTCTACAGTTGGGCCTTGCTTAGAGTTATAGGAATTTTGGTTAAAATCACCACTACAACCATTTCCAGACTGTTGTTCAGAGTTTTGTTGCTGTCCACTCTGATGCATTTTGGTCATGTAAGATGTGCACTCCTTTTGCATTTCTTTTAACTTGGCCTCATACTCCTCCTTTTCAGCCAACGTGTTATTGTCTAACCAACTGATTACACCCTCACAGAGCCTCGTCACTTTGTCCTTGTCCTCCTCTGAGAGTCTAGTTCCTGCATCAGACACTGCCTGTTTCACACCATACACATAGCTCTCCAAATTATTTCTGGCTGCAATCCTCTCCCTCTGACTGTCATCTTCGGCCTTGTATTTCTCAGCATCGTTCAACATCCTGTCGATCTCCTCTCTGGAGAGCCTTCCCTTGTCGTTGGTAATAGTGATATTGTTGGTTCTGCCTGAGGACTCATCCTTAGCTGTCACGTTCAAGATGCCATTAGCATCGAGATCAAAACTCACTTCAATCTTTGGCACACCTCTTGGTGCAGGTGGAATACCAGATAGTTCAAATCGGCCCAAAAGATTATTGTCTTTGGTCATGGCTCTCTCACCCTCAAACACTTGAATGGAGACACCCGGCTGATTATCAGAGTAGGTTGTGAAGGTTTTTGAGGCTTTACAAGGTATTCGACTGTTGCGGTCGATGATGTTGGTCATCACTCCTCCAGCCGTCTCAATTCCAAGCGATAGTGGTGCAACATCTACCAGAAGCACATCTTGGATGTTATCACTCTTGTCTCCAGAAAGCACAGCTGCCTGCACTGCTGCTCCATAAGCCACTGCTTCATCAGGGTTAATGGACAAGTTGAGTTCTTTCCCATTGAAGAAGCCCTGAAGCATCTTTTGTATCTTTGGAATGCGAGTAGAACCTCCCACAAGGACCACTTCGTGAATACTGGATTTGTCCATCTTGGCGTCAGTCAGGGCCTTTTCCACTGGTTCCAGAGTAGATCTGAAGAGATCCATGCATAATTCTTCAAAACGGGCTCTGCTAATCTTGGTGTAGAAGTCAATTCCTTCAAACAAGGCATCAATTTCTATAGATGCCTCACTGCTGCTTGATAGTGTCCTCTTGGCTCGCTCACAGGCAGTTCTCAGCCTCCTCAGAGCTCTTGGGTTGTTCCTCAGGTCTCGTTTGTGTTTTCGCTTAAATTCCTCAACGAAATGATTCACCATTCGGTTGTCAAAATCTTCACCTCCCAAATGAGTGTCGCCAGCAGTGGAACGCACTTCAAACAGTGATCCTTCATCGATAGTGAGGATTGACACATCGAAGGTACCACCACCCAAATCGAAGATGAGCACATTCTTCTCACCCTTCAAGTTCTTGTCCAGTCCGTAAGCCAGGGCAGCAGCGGTGGGTTCGTTGATGATGCGGAGCACATTGAGTCCAGCAATTACGCCAGCATCTCTGGTTGCTTGCCGTTGAGAATCGTTGAAGTAGGCCGGTACTGTGATGACCGCATCTCGGACGGTCTTCCCCAAGTAGGCTTCTGCAGTCTCTTTCATCTTCGTCAGCACCATGCTACTGATCTCTTCTGGTGTGAACACTTTGCTTTCTCCTTTGAACTCCACTTGAATCTTGGGTTTGCTGCCATCGTTCACTACCTGGAATGGCCAGTGTTTGATATCTGTTTGGATCTTTGGATCGTCATAGCGTCGACCAATCAATCGTTTGGCGTCAAATACTGTGTTCTGTGGATTCATGGCCACTTGGTTTTTGGCAGCATCGCCGATCAGTCTCTCTGTATCGGTGAAGGCAACGTAACTTGGTGTTGTCCGGTTGCCTTGGTCGTTGGCGATGATCTCCACTTTCCCATTTTGGAATACACCCACACAGGAGTATGTCGTCCCGAGATCGATTCCTATTGCTGGAGTCTTCATTGCTTTTGCTGTTTTGCACGTTGTAATCGTCAATATAATTAATAAGTAGCTTGGATTAAAGCTTGTGAAGTCAGTAGTTCAATATTCTAGCTTGAAGTTATTTTATGTCATGCTTCTCTGCAGCCCAAAACGTGGTTTATATACCCGAGAAATGAATGACGTCAGGTGTTGTAGAAAGTTCTTGAATGGTCTGTCACACGTTTCCTTATCATTCGAGAACGTTTTCGAATGCTATAGAATATTCTGATCGTGAACGCTACTCTGCTCGTAGCAGAGCCCACGAAATGCATTGAGCGCTTGGCTAACTCATTTCGAGCGCTTTCTGTCCTTTTGTAGGTAGCCTTCACCTCATGTAGCTATCCGTTCAGTGAGATTGCTCAGATCGTTCTGTCTTTTTTGACGGCTGTGGTAGTGTGTCAACAACGTTTCCATTATTAAATTTGAAATCAAAAGCTGTCATATGTCTGTTTTATTTTTAGATCGAGGCTTCGCTTAGCGGTGAGTAACTTCAAACTAGAGTTAACTAATTTATTATAGAGTTCAGAAGCGCAGAGGTCACTTTAGACATCTTTGCATTTAAATGTCACTTCGTTGTTGATTGCATTGTAGACCTGTACTCAGCTCCCGCTCTAGCACTTCTGCCACCCCGGACCAAAGGACACATTGCCGCCCCTTGAAGCAGCGCTCTGTTCTCACACTTACAGTCACAATGGCGCCCCGGACAAATGCCCGGGTTGCCCTCCCCCTTAGAGTGCGCCCTGCCTGTACGTCATCATCGTCATCACACGCATATCCCGCCTGTGCCTTGGTCGGGTCATCGGATTCCAGCCCTCCACTCCCGCCGCTCCACCTGCACCCCCATATTCACACATGCAACCTGCTCGCACGACTTCCTTAGTCTTCACCCTGCCCCGAGTGCTTCCAACCGCCTTTATTCCCGTAATTGACCTTACGGGCCCCTCGCCTTTACTTATCACATTGCCATACCACCTCAATGTACTCTCCTTCATTTTTTCCTCAATGTCCCCACCTCAAGCTACCGCCAATGTGCTCTCTACCTCTCCACTTCCAAGCTACATCGACAAACAGATGTCATTAAATTAATAGTGAATTACAGTCGGCTCTTGTTGTAACGAACCCGAAGGGGATGAAAAATTCGTTCATTATATTGAGGGTTCGTTATACCACAAGGCGGAGCTGGTGCGAAGTGGGTTCATCGCGTTTGCCAAAACCGCCCCCAGCCCTGGCCTTAGGCCCAGTTTTAGTTTATTTTGTTAGTGTTTTAGGGCCCCTCAACTACAAGGTCATTAGAGCCCCGTTCACCTCGTAGTTCTAATGCAGAGACCGCACAGACACCACACTAATGCGACGATTTTTGGGTATTAGCAGTACCCAGTCTTCCCAAGCGGCCACTCATGTTGGGAGAGGCGAATTGCGTTGGACACACCAGTTGTCGTCTGATCACTGAAGTTAAGCAGCGCGACCCCAGCTAGTACTGACATGGGTGGCCACTTCGGAAAATTAGGTACTACTAATACCCAAAAATCGTCGCATTAGCGTGGTATCTGTGCAGTCCCTGCATAAGAACTATGCTGTGGACGGGGTTCTATTGACCTTGTAGTTGAAGGGCCCTAAAACACCAACGAACAAAGCCACCCATGTCAGTACTAACTGTGGTTGCGTTGCTTAACTGGTGTGTCAATACAATAAGCCGCTCTCCTTTGGCCCAGGCTTGTACCTAGGTGCGAGCCTGGTTCAATACTTTTGCCAGAACCCGGCCTCGCTTTTTCAAAGGCCCCATGCACGGGCGTCTATATTACAAAATGTAAAATGTATTTTCATACAAAAGGCCCCGCAAAATATTTATATTTGAACCCTTTTTTGCAAAAGCTCGCATCAGCTTGTTTTTGGTCCAAGGCAGTTTTCGTGGATTTCTATGACTTCTAGTGATTTTTAAATAAATTTGCTTGCCAAATGTTTTCCCAATGGCACAAAAGTATATTCTTTGTCTCTGACCCTCGACATCCAGTAGCTATTTGTTATAAAGAGAATCATTTAGCCCTGTGGGATAATGAAGGGACCAGCCAAACCGTTCTTTATATCGAGGGTTTCGTTATATCTAGCGTTCGTTATATAAAGCAGCTAATACATGGGAGGTATAGGCATTTTGACTGGGACCAGCTACCCTTTTCACTATATTGAACAGTTCGTTATATTGAGATTCGTTATATTGAGAGTCGACTGTATTAGGTTATGCCCCAAAGTAAGCCGGCTGGTTTTAATGCGTTCTTGAATGTCGTTTACTACCACTGGGCAGTAGTGTCACTAGTGCTGTCTTTTGGTTTTATCCTGTATTTATTATTTTATCTTTTTGCCATTCATCGCCGAAGGTTGAGCTGGTATGGACATGTAATGAAAAGAGGGGAGGAAGAGATCGCACTCCAAAAGATGAAATGTCACAAAGCCATAGGTCCCGAAAAGATTCCCATCGATGTTTGGCGTAGCTTGGGGACCACAGGAATTACATGCCAGGGGAAGCTTTTCACCAAAATAGCCAGTGGTTACTGAATGCCATCTGCATAGAGGGAGAGTTGGATTGTTCCACTGTTCCAGAACTGTTGGAACTACAGAGGCATTAAGCTAATGAGCCATTCTATGAAGCTGTGGGAGAGGGTCATAGAATGTCGCATAAGAAATCGAACTAGTGTCTGAGGAAATCAGTTTGGGTTTATGCCCAGTAGGTCTACAATGAAACCCATCTTTATTCAATGACAGATGGTTGAGAAGCATAGAGCAGTAAAGAAGGACCTGCATGCAAGCTTTGTAGTCTTTGAAAGTAATGCAGCAGTACTACAGCTTCACCATTCATATTAGCAGAATCTGTAAAAAGTGTGTTGCCACATATGAATGTTAACTGCTTTCCCCCTTTGAAATCTCTATGTACTTACCAGCTAATAGCAGCTACAGGTTGTCATTATCAGAGGTCTCACAGCTTCACTGTCCAATGTCACCTTGATTCAATTCGATAATATTTACACTGCTGTCTGTTGTGCTATTTCCAGGACCTTTCCGACAATGGTATCGCTGGCTATTATTCACCGTCTAGTCAAGCCTTTTCCAGATATACAACATTTCTGGTCACACTGCTCCCGTTCTCAGAAGCATTGCAGAGCCTCCATCTACAAGTATTATTCCCCCAGGAAATATAAGACAAGGGAATCCAATTTGGTGGATGCTTCCAACTTCATTTCTGAAGGTACTGTATTTAAAATGCACTATGGATCTAGACAGTAAGGATCCGATGGATGATTTTGGGGCTTGTGTGCGACTAAAAAAAAGGAAGCCTAATTGATCTAGAAAGTTATGTTAATTATTCATGAAATGTATTCTGTGGCGGCATTCAAGTTTGCAACCTATTATATGGCCGAGAACCAAAATAGGTAAGACATTAGTTCTAAAGTTACATCAAAATATGACTTCAGTTATTGTACGTTAGTCAGAATGCTGGTCAATTCGATAATATTTTCACTGCAGTTTTTTTTTACCTTTCTGAAAATTATATCTCTGGTTAACCTCTCCTTTTCCAGACATAAGACATTTTTGGTCACACTGCTCTCTTTCTCAGAAGCATTGTAGAGACTCCATTTACAAGTATTATGTCAACTAGAAGAAATAAGACAAGGGAGATTTACTGTATTTATAAAGGTATTTAAAACGCACTATAGATCTGGACTGTAAGGATCTCATGGAATAATTTTGGATGACGGAGTTTTAGGGCCTGTGTGTGTGCCGGAAAAAGGAAGAATGTACAATGAAATAACTACAAACCTGTAGTTATGTTAATGGTTTGTGAAATGCATTCTGTGGCGGCATTCAAGTTAGCAAACTATTATATGTCCAGGAACCGAAATAGGTAAGACATAAGTTCTAAAGGTCGGTTACTCCAAAAACATGCTGGTCAAAGAGAAGAGCAGTCAAGAATGCCGGATTTATCTTGCAACGATCATAGTAAGCCAAGAAAATATAGCGATT
>JAAFCE010001036.1:58778189-58794151 GCA_013389805.1 Trigoniulus corallinus | reverse complement strand
TAGGCCGGTACTGTGATGACCGCATCTCGGACGGTCTTCCCCAAGTAGGCTTCTGCAGTCTCTTTCATCTTCGTCAGCACCATGCTACTGATCTCTTCTGGCGTGAACACTTTGTTTTCTCCTTTGAACTCCACTTGAATCTTGGGTTTGCTGCCATCGTTCACTACCTGAAATGGCCAGTGTTTGATATCCGCTTGGATCTTTGGATCGTCATAGCGTCGTCCAATCAGTCGTTTGGCGTCAAATACTGTGTTCTGTGGATTCATGGCCACTTGGTTTTTGGCAGCATCGCCGATCAGCCTCTCTGTATCCGTGAAGGCAACGTAACTTGGTGTTGTCCTGTTGCCTTGGTCGTTGGCGATGATCTCCACCTTACCATTCTGGAAGACACCCACACAGGAGTATGTCGTTCCGAGATCGATTCCTATTGCTGGAGTCTTCATTGTTTTTGTCGTTGTGTTAATTCACACGCTGTAGTCGTCAAGATGATTAAGAAAGTAGCTTTGATGGATGATTGCGAAGTCAGCACTTCAATATACCAGCTTGAGGTTATTGTATTTCATGGTTCTCTGCAGCCTGAAACGTCGTTTATATACCCAGAGTTGCATGACGTCAGGTGTTGTAGAAAGTTCTTGAATGGTCTGGCCCACTTTTCCGTAGTATTCCAGAATGTTATCGAAGGTTTGGGATCGTTCATCTTGAACGAAACGTCATCCGTAGGTGGACGCTTGAAATGCATGGAGCGCTTTGTAGCTCTCCTTCAAATAGCTAGTTACATCGTGTATAAAGCGCTTTCGATGGAGTTCCATAGCGCTAATAGATTGCCGTTAAATGGTTGTCGATTGCTTTTTATTTCTTTGTCATTTGCAGTATGTGATGTTGTTGGCATTGTGTTTCTGCGTTAAATTGAAAAGAGAAAGTGTAGATTATTTATGTTTTCTAAATTTCGATAATGGCTGAATATTACTGGTGAGTGGTCGTAATTTTGAATGTTAGAAGCTGTTGAAATGTGGAAGTTATTCGAAGGCCGATCTCAAAATGGTAGATTTAATAAATTCGCCTTTGGTTATATGCAGATTAAATACAATTCATTACTAAAGTTAGCTGATATCCATTGAATAGATTAAAGTTCTTGCTGATGCGTTTACTTTCTCATCAAAGGTTGCAGGTTCGATTCCTCAAAAGAAGATGAGAACCCAAAGAACGATTGTCCCTTGTACGCATGCGCGATGTTACCCACTGTTTACTGTTACTACCCCTGGAATTATTTCTACCATGCTTGATTGTGGGTATGTGGTTGGATTCTGGCCGAAATTGGCTAGTTGTTTCCGGATAGAAGTACCGTATTATCTCGTGTATAATACGCACTTTTTTTCCTGAAAAATTGGATTCAAAGTATGGGTGCGTATTATACATAGGTGTAAAAATTTCAGCCATTATCAGAGAACACTAAACACACATAAAGAATACTGGATCATCCATTGAAAGCAAGAAGAGACATGTTTGCTTATTAACCTCATCTAACTTATATTAGATGTTGTTTTGAGTTAGTTTTATAAATATAATATTTAGCTACCTACACTTTATTTACCTTCATACCATAGAAACATCATCATCATCATCATACCCTTCTCCAGCACGAAGCCGGGTCGGGTCTGCGAGTTCCAATCCTCCACCCCCGTCGATCTCTGACCAGGCCCCGAATCCACCCCACACACACCCATGTCCTTTTGTACCACCTGCTCCCACGTCCTCTTTGGTCTTCCCCTCCCCCTGACGCTCTCAACCACCTGCAGTCCCATGATGGACCTAACCAGCTCCTCCTCCCCCCTTCGCATCACATGCCCATACCACCTCAATCTGTTTTCCCTCATCTTTTCCGCGATGTCTCCCACCCCCAGACTACCTCTAACATGGTCGTTTCGGATCCTGTCAGCTCGTGACACCCCACTCATGAAGCGCAGCATTCGCATCTCCGCCACCTGCATTCTCCTTTCATGTTCCTTTCTCACGGCCCAACACTCTGAGCCATACAGCATAGCTGGCCTAACCACAGTTCTGTAGACTTTGCCTTTTAGCTTTATAGGTACCTGGCGGTCACACAGGACTCCACTTGCCTGTCTCCACTTCAGCCAACCTGCCTTAATCCTATTAGACACATCCGAGTCTATTTCCCCATTTCCCTGGAACACAGATCCTAAGTATCTAAACTCCTGCACTGCTGGTATCACCTCATCTCCTGAGCGTACCTCACCTTCTGGCCTCTGACCACTCCAGTTAAAAGCTAGGTATTCTGTCTTTTTCATATTCACCTTCAGGCCCCCCTTTCCCATTGCTACCTGGATGTCTTGCAGGCCCTTTTCGGCCTCCTCGTTGGACTCTGCAAGCTTTCCCACATCGTCGGCAAATATCAAGCACTGGGGGGCCCATTCCCCCACTCCCGTCAGCAGCTAATCCATGACTAGAGTGAATAAGTATGGGCTAAGTGCTGACCCTTGGTGTACACCCACCTGCACGTTGAAGCTTTTTGTGTTTCCCCAAGCCGTCCTCACCCTAGCAATAGAGCCCTCATACATATCCTGCACTATTCTAATGTGACCTTCATCTACCCCTTTTCTTCTTAGCACATTCCATACTACCTGTCTAGGAACGCTATCATATGCCTTCTCTAGGTCAATGAATACCATAGAAACAAGTGCTTGTATATTCATACAAGTGTAACCATAGATATAATAATACTAGCGTACTACTATAAAAAATTAACAAGTCCTGTAATAAAAATGAATATTCTAAGTCCAGTTATGTCCAACAATACCGATATTAAAAGCCTAAAAATTCTTCACAATCGTCATCTGAAATAATTGGGAATTGGCAAACTTGACCTGCGTATTATACATGGGCATTAATATTTTTCTTTAACTAAGTCTTAAAACTTGGGGTGCGTATTATACACGAGATAATACGGTAAGTCCCAGGTTTGTCTGCCAACGAATGTGAAATAAAGTTGCGATTCTCTATTGCAGTGCGCCTCAACCTTTTCTCACCTGCGGCAGATCAAAGGTCTTCCTAGATTTCCGCAGTACTGTACATCAAAAGCTAAAATATATGGCACACCGGTATGGTATGGTGCATGTCACACTCTCCTCCTATGCCGAATGGCTTTGATAAAACCTGGAAAAGTCATGTGGGCCAATGTTGATAAAATCACACATAGTGTATTTCGGCTCACCTTCAGCATGTTTTGGCCTGTCTCTTGCCAGTTCCCTGTATTGCATCACTGCGGAATACCTAACGTTTTAATGGCATTAATTGTTTATTATTTCTTAATTAGAATCTACAAATCATCAACATCATCCCCTTATCCTGCCTGTGGCAGGGTAGTTTCTAGCCCTCCACTCCCACCAGGTCCTCGTCCACCCCACACACTACCATATCCTTAGGGCCAACCTGCTCCCACGTGCTTCCAACCACTTCCATTCCTGTAATGGACATAACGAGCTCCTCTCCCCTCTCTTCATCACGTGTCCATACCACCTCAATCTCTTCTCCTTCAATTTTTTCCGCGATGTCCCCAGGGGCGGATCCAGAGGGGGGAGCAATGCGGCAATTCCTCCCCCTCAGTGCCTAAATGGGGCGCATATTTCAACTGATGCATGCTTCAACTTTGCAACTGATGAGGCATTTTTGCATTGCTATCCCCATTTCTATACCGCCAGTTCAACAGTTGCAGTGCAATCTGCAGCTGGCTAAACCACTGAATATTTAAAATATTTGGGGCGCCCGTTTCTTGAAGTGCTCCCCCCTTGATCAGCCTCTGGATGTCCCTCACCCCAGGTTACCTCTAATATTCAGTACTCATTCATTCGTAATTTTATCAGCTCTCGACACCCCACTCATGTACCGCAGGCTTAGAATCTATAAATAACAATTAGAAATCATATTGCATTAAAATTGCTATATAATTAAAGTATTCGACATGCCTAGACCCTACACCGTGCTCAATTACAGCGTCAGTGGTTCCAGGTTCGATACTGGATCGAGGTGGGTTGGGTCTCTAATGACCTCGTAGTTGACGGGACCTTAAACTCCAACAAACAAATCGAGGTGGGTTGGCTTCTTTCAGGCGAGAGAGACAGGTCGCGAGTGCGCCGTCCGTCGGATGGGAGGTAAAGCCGTGGACCCGTGTGGTGTATAATGCCATTTTCACCTAAAAGAACCTATGTAACCGGTAGATGAGGCAGAATTCCCAGGTGTAGGAGTTCGCCCCTTGGCGTCAGTGTAGCTCCCCAACGGGCAGTACTACTGCCTGACGATAAATAAGCGTAGGGTTTGAAGCTTCATTCGGCAGTCGGCTGCGTGACAATACCGTCCAACAGATCGTCCATGTGTCCCTTCAGAGTGGTACAAATGGGTCCCTCTCCCTGTCATGGGTGGAAAAAGGATTAGTAGATGCTTTAAACGAGTATGCATTTTGTCATTAATTTCAGGTGCGATATTTGCCGCTAGATGGCAGGGAAGTTCATATATTATTTCTCGTTTCAAATCAGCTGTTACCTGCATCGATTACTGCACTGTATTTTGTATCTCCCCAGTTTCTTTCGATTAATACTAGATGGCACTGATTAGCTCTTGATCTAATAGTTGCCATGACGACTGCTTGCAATGGCCACTGAACGATGGAGTCGTTCATTCTGGATCTCTGTGGCGGATTCTGCAAGCAGTTTTTGGAAGTGGATTCTGTGGTCGATTTGGGCGGAGTCAGGTATTAAAGGAATGGCGGATTGGTTGGGAAGAATCCATTTCCGGGAGCAGGTGAAAATTTACTATTAATGGAACTGTAAACCGGAACTACGGATCCATCAGTTTTCCCCCACATTGTTGTTGTTGTTTGCGTTTGGTTTGATGGAAGAACGTGGCGGCTGCAGCAGCAGCAGTGTTTATTAATGAGTATCCAGATCCAGTTTCCAAATGTGGAGGCTGCAACTAAATGGAAACTTGATCTCCGATTGATTTGCTTCCATACTGTTTTCTGAAATACTGTACCAATATCGACAGCTAACCCGGAAGTAAACCTTTGAGACCTTTTATTCACTAGAGTTTTCTATTTGGAATTTTTGAAGAATGTTAGAATAATGTTTGTTTAGACCCAGTTCCGGTTCTCGTTTTACAGCCCCTTATTTTGTACTCTAAATACTAATTTTCTGACTAGAATTGCTGTTCCCATGCGCAGAATTTTCCAAAATCTCTTGTCAGCTTGACAGGCATGCGGAGTCCACGGAAAAGGCTCCGGACAGAGGAGCCACTCGTCCTCTTCTTTCTCTTGTATCAAAATTTATAAAGATTTCTTATCTTGGAATGTCGTCGTGACTTCTTACTCCGAATGGATCTCCCTACCACTACCAACATTCCAACTGCGTCTAACACCACGACCATCACTTCCACATCCATCAGCACAACTTCAACTAGTATTATTGGCACTGTTGGCACCAAGATCACTCTTGGAGCAGGTATATCTTTAGTAAAGAAACAAGCACCTAGTCGAGCTTCAACCCGAGTGGTCACTGTCATCAAGGCAGCATCTAGTACTGTAACTGATCCAGGAACTAGTGGAAGTAGTTCTGAAGACACTACTACTACCACTACTGCAGCTGGTCCTAGTGGCTCCACAACCACCTCGACAAGTTCTGCCACTACCACGAGTCCTGTTTCTGCTTCTGCTGTTCCTGCTGCTGCTGTTGTTATTGCTACTGGATCCAACTCATCATCATCTGGTGAGTTGAATGGTTTTCCTCCTTATTAATGTTTTCTAGTCTTGCGCGGTTTTCAGGAGTGTTTTTCTCAAGGACTCATTGTTCACTTCTGGTAGAGCAATAAAAACTGCTGCACAGAATGGCTTTGAACGAATCGTTGTTGGAATTAAGGAAGGTGCAACTATGCGGATATTACAGATTTAGTGTTGATTACATTCTGCACATTGTCAGGAAGAGTGTAGGCAGGGCATCATTTTCGATGGGGTGAAATTACTCTGAGGAATGGTAGACAGGAAGGTGATTGGCTTACTGACCAGCAAGAGGCAGGCGGCAGGACAAACAATGAGGCACGTATATGACTAAGTGAATCCCATTATTTATGGAATCTTTTTCAGGAAATTATTTCCTATAATGTCTTCCAGCTCTCCCGTCCCCGTCTTCACTAAGTCGAATTCCTTGATAATATCACTTCCTCCGCTATTCCATTGGCGGGTTTTTTCTCCTAGCCCTACTTCCACAAGATGGTCTTGAAGTCAGCTTTATTTTTCTCACTGATTTCTGACAAGCAACCAAACAAGGACTCTGTATTGTTGTGAGTGTGTGTCACAGTGGCTGCCGCATATAGGTCAGTGTTGCCAGTGATCACGGCGGCTTTCCTTCAACATACTAATTCCAGAGAATGATTCCATCGGCGTCCGCCTACGCACAGGAAGTAAATCGATGGTTTCCTCCCACGCATCTTGAAAAGTATGAAACGCGGTTATACGACTACTTCTTCTTCCTTGTTCCGGTATCAAATCCATCCACCATGTGCTTGCGCCTACTCCCTGCTATTATTGGTGGCTGACTGATGTGATGCTGTATGTGTTACTACTACCTACAGGTCGCTCAACTTTAACTCGAGTTCCAGCTCCATGGAATGGTTGTTACGTGGGTGGACCTCGCTAAAGGATTTGACTCGATAATACACAAACCTAGTAGCTGACTATCCTAATTCTGCGTTGCTGTTTTCATTACAGTAGCCTGGTTCCAACGACTTTTTGACTGATCCTCCGTATTTGATTTACTCTAAAAGGGTTGCTAGAATACACTAGCGAGAATGGTAAGGGTTAATCGAAAAGTAATATCCGTTTAAGCTGCGGTCGTAGTAATGCGAAGCTTTTAATGATGATATTTTTTAATTTTGAAAATGAGGAAGTGGAATTTATATTTCGCTGTTATTATTTGTTGTTGTCGTCGCTGTTTTGACGCTTTGTCGGTGTTTCCGCAATAGGATGATGGCATGTCGTAGTGACACATGCGTAGTCGGTGGCCATGACGTCACTGCCGCGGGAATCGATAAATTTACAACCCGGGATTTTGAGCTCGTTCGTCATGGTCCCGCATCCCTTTTCTTTTTCCCCCATTTACGACAACTGCCTAGGTTTATCGATTTTAATCGGTTTCACATCTTGCGTGGTTTTTTTTCGGGAAATAAATCTCCTTCCTCTGGCAACTCTTCTTCTGTAGTAGTTTTGATGTTTTCTGTTGTCACGAAATTGCAGTTGCAGGATGTCTTAGGACAGTGGTGGTGAACATTTTTTAAGGCGGGTCACAATAACACGTAAAAAAACAATGTCCGCGAGACAGGTGCAGGCACCCGATTCATTATTATTCATAATAAATAAAGTCTATTAAAGTAGCAAATAGTGAAGAACGCCATTCCTAACCCGTTTTCCGCCTATAGCAGGATACCTCTCCTTGTCCCTCTCAATGGAAACAAGGGCGATATGCCATCTGATCAAATCTGACCCGGACTGGCTAATAAAAGCAATGTTTTTATGTATTTTAATACAAATCTTTATTATTGCCCTCAAAATAGGCTCCTTTTGCGCCAGTACAAGCATGCCAACGGTTAATCCAATTTTCCATACACTTCTTATAGGTCTCGGCCGGGAGGACCTTTAGTTCCTTTGGCGATTTTTTTATGGCCTCAATCGACTCATGGCGCGTTTCCCAGAGCGGATGTTTGAGTTTTGGAAATAGGAAAAAGTCACGGGGAGCCAAATCTGGCAAATATTGTGGTTGAGCTGTGATTTTAGGATGATTGACTTTTCATTCAATCATCTGTAATTCCATTGGAAACACAAAATTTCAAGCAAACTCTTTTTTTCAATTTTGTTCCATTGTAAAAAAAAAATAAAAAAATAAATCGCCAGACAAACCTTTTGCACCATAAACAAATGGCTGCCAAACACACACTAATTGGTGAAGACGGTTGTACTAACCTAGAGAAAAAATTTAACCATTCAGTTTACTTGGGGTGGTTTAAATTTACCAGTCCGGGTCAAATTTGACAGTGTTTTTCCAAGCCGCCAAGGGGCGAGTTCCTACACCTGGAAATTTTGCCTTGCCAACCCACTGCATCTACCGTATCATACCAAGAACTACTGACGCAGTTACCGAGCGTGCTACCCACTGCGCCACCAAGGCTGTTCTAAAGTAGCAAATAGAGAACATCATCATCATACCCTTATCCCGTCTGAGGCAGGGTCGGGTCTGCGAGTTCTAGCCCTCCACTCCCTCCACCCCCTGCCCCGGGTGCTACCGACCACCTGCAATCCTGGAATGTCCCTAACGAGCTCCGGCCCCTCTTCTCATTACGTCTCCATACCACCTCAGCCTATTTTCCCTCATTTTTGGCGATGTCCACCACCTCCAGGCTGCCTCTAATATACTCATTCCTAAAGCAAATAGAGAGCATCATTCATCATCATCATACCCATATCCCGCCTGTGGCAAGGTCGAGTCTGCGGGACCAATGAACACACCCCGACTGGGGGCACCCCAGCCGGGCGAATTGGCCAATTCGTCTGTGGAGGATGCCTGCCTACCCCACTGTTCCAACACCGCATTACAAATTAGAAATTTTTGGCAGGTAAATTTAATGCTTTGTTGGTTATAATATTGCATGGTGTCTGACCTTTTGCACAATAACTACAATGTAACAGGAATCAGGCTCATGCCCAAAAGCAAATAGAGAACAAATCTTAAAATAATATTCAAACCAAAAAATAATAATTTTATACTGTATAATACATCAGTGTGAAATTTGCTGCTGTTTATGAGACGGCAAACTGTTTGATTCACGCTCGGGCACTTAATATTTCGCGGTGGGTCACAGGTTCGCCTCAACTGTCTTAGGATAACCAGAGTTTCCTTCGAACAGTTGAACCTCGTTCCAGCCAGAGCTGGAATTGTTAATTGCGTCACACCTCGTCAGCTTCGTAAGGCCAACTCAGTAACCTAACTGGGCTAAATGATCCTTCGGAAAGTATGATAATGGTAGAGACAGGCAGTTGATTTCATGGCCCGACAAGGAATCCTTAGAGCGGTTGTATTGTTTTGGACACACCACTTCTTGTCTGATCACTGAAGTTAAGCAACGCAACCCCAGATAGTACCAGCATGGGTAACGGCTTGGGAGCACTGGTTACTGCTATTGCCCAAAATCGGCGTAACAACATAGTGTCTGTGCAGGCCCTGCAGTAGAACTACGCAGTGGACGTGGCTCTTATGACCGTTGTAGTTGGAGGGCCCCCATTAAATTTAATGCAGTTCTAAATTGTCCGAGCGTCCCTCACGCCCTTGGTATTTGTGCCAATGCATTGTTAAGGCTCTGCAACAAGGCGCCTCGAGAAAGCCAACATTTAGAAAGGGCCCCATCAATCACAGTTGGGAACCCCAGGATTATGAACATTTTACATGACGGATAAACTGCATAGCAAGGAAGTACCTCTGTAATTTGGCCGCCCCTATGAAATTTGCCGCCCTAGGCAGCTGTCTAGGCTTGCCTGCCCCATGAGCCGCCTCTGTTAGGAAGGATCTCAGAATAGGATAGGAGGGCATCTAAGAGGAGTCCATTTGCTCTGAATCCTTTTATTTTTACTTTTGAAAAAATATTTGGGTTCCAAAAGGATTTTTGCACCCGGGCCCCTTTATAAAGAAGGCCGGCCCTGCTGAAGTCATAAGACTTGGGTTGTCGGTCAAGGTAGAGTGCGTGCTCCACTTGTTCTTGATCATGTATGCGTTATTTGTGAATTTTTTCCTTTTTTGATCAACCCCAGGCACTGGCCCAGGATTAAATTGGCCGGTGATCTCGTGTTCATCACTATGCATTAGTTTAATTTTTCTGCTGAGCGGTGATGGCGCTGCAATCTGATTATTATTGTTGTCATGATAATATTTGCAAACTTTTCCTGTCCCCCCCCTCCCATCATTTGTCATTGTCACCTCCTCTTGGTGGGTCACGCTCTGTCACATTCCAGCACGAAGCCGCCACGTGCCCTTGAGCGCTGATTCTTTCGTCCTGCGGGTATGTCGTCTAGTTACGCTTTCCAAATGACTACTGGACATGAGATTTGTCTGTAAAACATCAGTTCCAATGAGAGAACATTTTCAACGAGTCCAAATTAGGATTCCAATAGCGAAAATACACACTCCCAACCATTTCATTTCATGCTAAGTCACCTCTCCCAAAATTCATGGCCAGTGGGGAGAACCCGAAAAAAATACCTCCGGATGAAGAAAGCGACCTCTACCTTGAAGAATGAAGTATCTTGAAAATCAGGAATTTGTAACGGTATAATGAATATCAGTGTCAAAGTCAATGACTTCTTTATGAGGTTCTCTTTTCGTGCGTGTTTTTGCCAAAAAAAAAGGCAAGAGGAACGATGTACTGTAGTGGTGCTCAAGGCAATGATAAGGTTGGAGTCACTTCTTCCCGGGACGTCATGTTTGCACATGCGGAGTTGTAACATTTTTGCGAGGCCAAATAGGGCCAGCAGAACTATGAATGACTAACTTGATTTATTATATCATAACCATTTCTAGACCTACAAATTATTGAGGGTTCGATTCTCGCCTGGGCCTCTTGTCACAATGCTTCAACATGCTCACACCCTTTTGATACTTTGCAGCACAGGACTCCGCGCCCACTTTTTCATTATGGTTTTGTCTGAGAGTCCTACAAACTGCACTGGACCCTGTTGTACAATCTAGAGACGGGACCTCAGTGGCACACGTGCGCTGGTCTACTGCAGCAGTAGTTCTACTGTAAGTTCGATCCCAGTCCAGGTGGGTGACTTTCAGGCGAGAGCCCCAGTGTGCCGTCTGTCAGATAGGAAGTAAAGCTGTGATTCCGTGGGGTGCGTATGTTTCCTACACGCAGAAGAATCCTTTTTACGTAGATTCCCCGGTGTAGGAGCTCACCTCCCTCACACCTGGCGCCTATTGTTGAAAGTGAACGACGGAAGAAACGTAGGAGTTTCAGCATTAGGGTGGTAACCGGCTGAGTAAAATGGCGCCAAATAAATCGCTCATGGGCCCCAATAGAACAAAAATAAATACCTGACCCTGACATGGGCGGAAAAACAGGCATTGACTTCCTGATGATTCAGTATACAGCCTTCACCCAGTATCAATCGTTTCCCTAAACTGGATTCGGCTTACAATGGTTTCCTAGGGCTCGTTGCAAAAGTGCCCCCATGTTCACTAAGCAGAACTCTCCATACATTCCTTGCACAGGGATTCCTAAAGTGGGACCCTCGGTGGCTGAGTGAAAGCTTCGATCGTAACCCACAAACTGACGCCATATAGAATCTTTACACAGGGCCTATCATAAGCCTGCCTCAGTGGCGCTGGGGTGCTACAGCAGTGGTCTGAGGTTGGAGAGAGAGAGACCCAACCCCAGTCCTCCTTTTGGATGGGAAGTGCAGTCGTGGTTCCGTGTGATGTGTGATCCATTTTTAAACGGATCGACAACATCCCCAGGTGTGGAAGTCGGTAAATAGACTCCTAAGCTGAACGGTCAGTGTTAAATAATGTAATGAATTTGTTATCCCGGTGAGTCCTCTCCTTATTTTTTGAAGGCCGAAAGGATACAGCGTTATTTGTCCTGTTTGGCAATTGTTTGAAACTTTGTATCCATGGAATCGGATCCCGAAGACTCCTCACTCTTTATAATCTCAATCCTTCAACAAGCAGTCGAAAGGATTTTGTTTTATCAACGACTACTATTTGGCAGATGTCCTAGGGAAGCTTGAAGCCGGAAATCCGTAGAAGGTCGCACCCACGAAACCGGAAGTGACAAAATCCACTCCACCGTGTCACCTCTGCATGAAAAAGAACCCTCTCTATACATGTATATTCGCAAAATTCCCAGGTTTAAAATTCTCCTCGATAAATTGACTGTCAGTATAAGAGACCCCGAAGTCCATCCTAGACCACAGCTGGCTATTTCAATCCACTCTATCAGAATGCGTATTGGTTCGTTGGTGTTTTAGGGCCCTTCAACTACCAGATCTTTAGAGCCCCGTCCACTGCGTAGTTCTAATGCAGACACTGAACAGACACTACACTAATGCGACGATTTCGGGGTATTAGCAGTACCCAGTGTTCCTAAGTGATCACTCATGTCAGTACTAGCTGGGGTTGCGTTGCTTAACTTCAGTGTTTAGACGAGAACTGGTGTGTCCAACGCAATAAGCCGCTCCCTACAGACTGCGTCAGTATCTCTTCCAAGGGTAACATGACGCACGAGTGCCAAACCTTATACTGCATGTGCCCTTTGAAGCTCGGAAATCCTGATCGTGTTTTTTTTCTATAAGGTGTCGCCTGCACTTCTTCCCCATCAGACCCCTAAATGGTAATCGAATTGAAGTGAAACACTAAATTGAGTGCCAGATTTCCGTCTAGGCCCGGGTCGACCGGTTCCGAAAGGATTTGGGGTTTGTTAAGGTTAAGCGTTATATGAATCTTAATTTGCAAGTCCATAGTGGGACCCTTTTAAAGTGTTTATTCTATAAATTTTTTGATGTCGGCATTTGTTGTGAGTGTCGATCTTGAGTTCGATAAAATCTTTCGTGGACAACTGTCCTGACTGTAGCATCTACAGCCTTCAAGAGTCTTTCTCTCTACTGTCACTGCCAACTTGAGTTATGTGTCATTGACCTTTGCAACAGTAAGAAAGAAAGAAGACATTTGAACGTCATATATCACCTGTGTGCCCTTGAGGAACTCCCACGGAAGTGGACATATTCTGTCTAAAATGCTGATGAAAATCAATATGCCAAATTTCAGAATGCCCTAACTGACGGGCAACGGAACTGCATTTGTATTCCCTTCTGAAAGCATAGTCCAGCAAATAATCTCATTAGTAGCATTGACTTAATAGTTTTGCTTTGTGGTCCTAGTCTTGTGGTAGCAGCTGCCATTTTTGAACCTTTAAGATAGCTGGTAAATAAGAGGTAGTTCTGATTTGGGACCTGTTGTTGATATTCTGAATGTTTCCCCATTTTGCTTTCTTTCAACGAGAATGAAATGAGATCTCTAGTAAAAGTGAAATTGAAATGGTTCCTTTGATGGATTAGAAACTGTGCCCCGACTCTACCTCTGCCAAACTTTCGGATAGTGGCCTTTAACCCACCTCTTTTTGGCTCGATACCTTTTTTCCCCTCTCACGGGTATACGATTATTCTTTTCCCTGACCATTTTTCGTTTAGGTAATCGATATTGTAGAACCAGAAATAGCCCTGAGGCGATGATGCTACCCTGGACAAACAGGTGATGCCACTGTCGGGGGGAAAAAAGCAACATTAGCGCCGACAGCGCCCTCTTCAACCGTTATTCGTTTCTTTACGACTCCCAAAAAGTCATTGGCCTTTCTTGACTGAAACTTGTCCATGCACTTTTCGGTTTTTTTACCATTTCAATAGGAAGGGAATAAGAAAAGTTTTTTTCTAAAAAAAATGTACTGTAGTAGTTTTTTCCCTCCGTAGCTGGAAGTAAGGGACAGCAGTCGTCAGTATTTATTATTTAAAAAAAGCGTTTGACCTTTTATAAGGGCCTTTGGGGCGTTTTTACTTGTTTTCTTCAACGCTTTCTTAAATTTTTTTAAGGGGAGGGAAAGAAGGGTCCTTACCACTTAGGGTCTCTCCCTTTCAAAGAAGGGAGAGGTAAGGCGAAAGTGGATAGTAAAAGTAAAGGAAATAATATTTTGTATGTGTCTCGTCTTGTTTTCAAAATACTGTTGCTGGTGGAGTTTTTCTTGTACCCGCCCATATTTTTCAGACTGCTGTTTCATCAGGGCCTAGATGATCTTTGACCCTAACTTCTCAAGTTTGCTAGGTCTGCAACTACTGATGTGCAAAAAATTAGAAATCCAGGTCTATCAACAAGTGGACAATGTTTCACGCAAGTGAAACCGATTGTTATCAGGTTCTCTTGGCCCCAAGCTGCTGGTCAGCAACGTGAATGTTACATCAGGTGCGTTACAGACAGACCCTAGACACATTTAATTCCCTGAAGTCTTTGAAATATCGTTGCCTTTATAACCAAAGTCAGAACGCACACCAGAACCTTGGCTAGTCGGCAGTGCCCGCTCTAAAGGGGGCAACGCCAACAGAGCGCTTCTTCAAGGGGCGGCAATTTGTCATTTTGTCCGGGGCGGCATAAGTGCTAGAGCAGGCGCTGTAGTCGGTGACAGGTTCGGGTCTCAACCTGCAATTGAAAAGGCGGTTTCAGTATCCGATGCACATCAACTTGTTGAATTTCTTAAGAAGTTCTTATAAATCTTGCAGTATGTGGATTTCCGTCAGAATCGAACCTGTAATCTTTCGACTGGGGTCATAAGCAAACCTGTCCTGAAAGAGATGGTCCACCTTTGCCATTATGGAACCGTCGGATCACGAGTTCACGGGTGACACTCGTGACTGAGCTACTACCAAGGTACGCAATCCACGATGCAATAGTTCGACACATTTGATTGGCCTGCCTACAAGGTTATTTACCGACTGCAGGCGGAAAGGGCTTTTTTATGACATACAGGTGACTTCTGTACTCGCCACGGAAACTGAGCACCTCGGCCAAATCAAACTTGAGTTTGAGTCATAACCTGTTCAGAGCAGACGGGGGTCTGAATCGAACTTGCACTCGTTGCTGACGGGTGCGGACAATCTCTGTGCTACCATACCTGGTTGAATGTCTGTCAGATGTCAGCCAACGAGCCGGCTTAAGATTTAGAAGCTGTAGGCACAGGCCTAAGGACACCCATCTAAGGGTCCCTGTTCCGCCATGCATCCGTGAACCTGCTCTGTTGCCAACTATTCAATATACAGGTAGTTTATACTGTATAACCAAGCTTACCCCCAGGGACGGCTGGAGGTTTAGTGGGGCCTTGGAAGGAAGTTCTTAGTAGGACTCCAATATATGTGCGACCCAATCTGAGCACGGGGTCTCAGTCTGAAGTCCCGAAAAATCGACGGTTGAGCCGGCCCTTCGAATAACTGGAGTTGATCTCGTTAAGAATATTAGTTATAAGAATAAAAGTTTTTTAGGGCCCTTCAACTACAACGGTCAGTAGAGCCCCGTCCACTGCGTAGTCTGCACAGACACTACGCAGTTACGACGATTTTGGGGTATTAGCGGTACGCAATGTTCCCAAGCTCTCACCCATGCTATAAGAATACTTAAAGAAGGTAATAGCAATTCCTGAAATCGCACAGAAAATAGTGTGTTGGAGGGAGGTATTGGCACATGATGTTAAATGGAGAGTAAGGGCTGGTTAGGTTGATGATTAGGAATGCAAGGCTCTAAGTAGCAGACAGTGAGGCAAGGCGCAAAATGAGGCCGCAGGGTGACGCAGCGTAACGCAGTCCTGCGAAATTCTGCTAGCAGGCAATCACCACACATTGAATCGCAGTATTTCAACATACTGGTTTGCAATTTGCGTCAACTAAAATGGCTTTCAACGTAACAGTGATTGCCTGCTAGCAGAATTTCGCAGGGCTGCGTCACCCTGCGGCCTCATTTTGCGCCTTGCCTGAGAGCAAGCATTGGAGAGCAGGTTAGTCAGCGGTGGGACACTTCCCAAGCGAGTAGCGGAATTGATACGGCATCCACCTGTATGCCGGCGAATGGGCAAACTATGGGCATATGCAAAGGAGCCTGTGATACGTGGCTCCAGGTGTGTTTTTTATTTGTTGGTGTTTTAGGGCCCTTCAATTACGAAGGTCATTAAAGCCCCGTCCACTGCATAGTTCTAATGCAGAGTCTGCACAGACACTACTTTTGGATATTAGCGGTACCCAGTGTTCCCAAGCGGCCACCAAGGTACTAACTGGGGTCGCGTTGCTTAACTTTAGTGTCAGACGAGAACTGGTGTGTCGGGAGCGG
>JAAFCE010001036.1:58752542-58777789 GCA_013389805.1 Trigoniulus corallinus | reverse complement strand
AAGAAGGGTAAGGCCAAGTTTAGTTGTTTTAAGGCTAAAATATGGTCGACACCGCCTTCACCGTTGTATAATCAACCATCCGAGGAGTCCCAACAACAACAACAAAAACTCGTTGTTAGTCATTCATTATCCGATATCATCCCAACGGCAACCAACCATCGAATTGAAAACTTCTGTGTGGGGGCAGAGCAAGAAAGACACATTGAAGATTGAAGAGAGAGGCCTCGAGACTTGTCCAACTTAATTTTTCTCCTTGTTTTTTTTAGTGGAGAGGGAGAAAGAGAGAGAGAGAGAGAGCGAAGAGAAGGGAGGAGGTGGAGAGGGTAACCAGGGAAAGCCGAACGCTTCCGTATTATCCGAATAGCGCGAGTGAGTGAGATAGAGTGAGAGGGGTCATTGACCGCAGGTAGGCGAAAGCCTGCAACATTGAAATTCAGTTTAGAGCTTGGAGGGCGTCGGGACAGATGTGCTTATGACAGCGGGGCTGTTACTACACCATTTGAACAATTCTTCTTTTTTCCCATGTCCACCATTACGTTGATACGCTGGTCATCGTCGTCACCGTCAAGTTTGACATTGTCACTGAAAGTTTTATCAACGAATCTTAAGATTAATTCTCTTAGGAAGAAGAAGATTGAAAACAATAAGAAAAAGTTTGGATTTGGATGGACACATACCGGACATCGTCGATCGATCGTCTATTGTTGTTGAATGGGTTTCAATCGTTAACGTTATTATTGTGTGATTGCTAATCATTGTGAAGGTTAGTTGTCAAAATCAACAGTTTTTTCTATTTCGGTTGGAAGAAAACTTACGTGGTGAGATGGTGGTCAGTGACGGATGAAATACTTGTTAGTTCGGCTTGACATTTCCGCTGTCCATCGTGTACCAGAACTTGACCCTAGGCACTGCAGCATCTGTATAACCTTTCAGTAGAAAGGAAGAGAGAAGTGCAAGATAGAAAATTTGAAAATTCTGCCAAGTCCTTCACGAAGGCGACCCGAAAACGGCGGGGGTCAATCAAGAAGTCTGTATGCATCAGGATTTAGAGTTGACCACCGTTGTGCCACCAAGGACTAAGTTTAAACCTCGTAGTAATTCTACTTTGTGACCTTCGCTTTTCTGTCACTCCCTTGGGGATTGCATTATTTATATTTGTTCCCACACACACTCTCTCTAGCTGAGGAGTTTTGGTGGTGAAGAAACTTAAAATTTCGATACGGAAGGTATCGTTTGGAATCCCCCCTCCCTCTCTCTCTCTCTGCCCCTACATTCATATATTTTTTATCATCTTCGTGGACCAGTTCCACACAGGAGGGGCCACGTTGGATACCGTCGATTCCGTCACCGCCGACATTTTCATGGAAGTTTTCAAGCTCGATCCAGTGGCAGCTGTCTTAGGACCGACACTGGCGAGTGAGTCTGCCAAAGTGGGTGCGGAATGCACATACGATGCCCTCGGTGGCGGTGGTCAAGTTGTTAGTGGAGGTGGCGGACCTCAAGTCGTCGGTGGTGCTGGTGGTGTCGGTCATGCACCTGATTATGGCCTTACTTACTACGATCCTCAACCCAAAAAAGAGGACTTTGAAGAAAGACCTCCCTGTATCTTTACTCCACCACAGATGGCTCCGGATACTATGTTCAGCGGCGACCACAAGGAATATCCTCCACATTATTCATTAGCAGGAGAACCAAGTCCGCCTGGCTCTGCTCCCGTGGTCAGCAGCGGCCTTTCGGGTCATAGCCCTTCTGAAATGACCATCCTTTACGAACAGAAACCTACCATGGGACATATTGGCGCCGGTGGCAATTGCACTAAACCTTCTCAGAGCAAATCTTCCAAATCAGGTAAGGGCATAATGAAGAATCAGAATAATACCATATTTAGAGAGTAAGTGAAAGGAGATTATCTTTAAGGAATAATACAGAAGAAGCAAAAATATATCTTATCGTTGTTAAAATGACGTTGGTTCCGCGTTCGTTCTTGTTGGCGGCCATAACGTAGTCATATGTACGGCATCCGAAGTGAGAGTTGAATGTGCGTTGTTTTGCCACAGTTAGGGTCAATGACCGCTCTCTACTCACGTAATTCTAACCTTGAAAATGGCGGGTGCGTCTATTTGCGAAGCTTCACGCTTTCTATAAACGTACATTTTATTTTCACTTAATGAAGCGTTTTGTGCTTTTTTATCTCTTCGATATTTGATTACATGTCATTATCGGTCGTGCAGAATTTTTGCTTTTTCTCATAATCTCCCTTTCGATGTTGAGAAAAGACGACGACAACGCGACGAAGGAAAGTATTTGTTTATTTACGTTGTTGTTAAGAGTTTGGACAATGGCGTCCTGCGTCGTCCAATTCTCTAGTTTAAAATTCCTAAATAATGCGGTATGAACAGGGCTGGGCATGAAGTCTTTTATTATTAGTAGTAGTAGAATTTCATAATCTTAGTCAGGATGATAAAAGGTGATTTCTTCAAACGTGTAGCCATTATCTAACTTACTATACCCTATACCGTATTTTTCATGATTTCGCTCGTTGACTAGTACACTTTTTGCTCGACGTCCGCCTTCCTTCGTCTCATTGTAAATGTTTGAATTTCTTTTTAATATAACGTTCAATCATTCTGATTGAAGTTAATGAAATATCATATTTCTGATCTGAATTGCTCAGATTATAGGACTGTTTTGAAATTTTCTTCGGCTATTGAATAGATAATGCTGAAGGGTTAAATGTCAGGTTTGGAAGGAGAGGGAAGGTTGATATTTAATATGTTATTTATAAACAAATGCATCAAGCTCGATATTAAATTTATTATAGGATGGTTGTCATTAAGACAAGATAGACTTGAGTCACAGGAAAGAGATTATTATTACTGCTGGGTGTTAGCGTGTGTGTTGTACGATTTCTGGTTGGTATTGCAACTGTTGATCAACAATGCATGTGGTGCTGCAGAAGAAATGTCAGCCCAGGTAATCCCTCCGAAAACATTAATGTCTTTTAATAATTTATACTCGGACTCACCATCATCATCGTCATACCCTAATTCCACCTGTGGCAGAGTCTGGTCTGCAGGTTCTAGCCTCCATTCCCGCCTCCATTGAAGCCTTCATTCCCGCCTCTCTCGCACCAGGTCCCCGTCCACCCCGCACACTACCATATCCTTACGAACAACATGCTCCCATGTCTACTTTGGTCTTTCCCTCCCCCGGGTGCTTCCAACCATCTGCATTCCTGTAACTGACCTAATGAGGTTCTTCTGCCCTCTCCTCATTACAATTTAGACTCAGACCGAGCCTGGAAAAATGAACCTCGGTAAATCTCTCCTTGAATATTCGGATAGTTGGGTGAGTTATTGATAATTTTTTTGCATATATAATTGAAGGGAAAACGGGCATTTTAACGAGATTTTATTCCAAGTAATAATTTGATAAGGTGCATTTCGACGAAGCCGTCATGCACAGGTTCTATGTCCTCGGTGGTAGGTTCTGAAATATTGTAGGAATTAGTTTGACCAACTGTTATGTTGTAATATTATGATGGTGTGATGTTTTAATATGCTATATCCGTTTTGTAGATTCTCTATGGTGACAAGACAGCGTTGTCTTGGCAGAAGTGCGTGCTCGCCAGTTAGCAGGCTGGTTGACAGGCAGGCAGAAATAGAAATTGATTTTATCCACCAATAAGTTGAATGTGCGGCTCGTCGGCGATCTTGAAATCGAACGGCGAACATGTTGTTTCGGTGAATGTGGGGCACAGCAAACTTGAGCAAGAGAGAGAGAGAGGTGAACGACCTCTCACTCATTCAACTCCAACATTGACTTGTAGTGGTGGTCATGATGACGACGGATGCTATGCAATGATGACCATTTTTGACCATTTCAAACCAGTGTTATCGACTTTGATGAACAATTCAAAGGTCCGTCCATCCATTTGTCCTTAATGTAGGGAGTATTTCTTAAATTCTATTGAATAGAAATTTGAATTTCTTTTGCTCCCCTATTCGTTTAGTCTTATATCTGTTACTCTCGATATACTGCAACACATGCATATACAGCAACTTACATTTTGGTAAAGTCTGTTGATTTTTCGCCACGCGGTCGGTGAAGGTTAATGACCTCAGTTTTGTAGGAATCTGTAGACGGTTTCACTACTTTGAACTTGAACTTCATATTTCCTCTTCCCATCCTATTTCGTATTTTATAAAATCTCTTTCTCTCCTACTTACCCTTCATGGCTTTTTTGAATTCCCCACCTCTTCGATTTACTCTCCACACCCACCTTATACCACCAATCCATATCTGTCGCTAACCGTATATATAATACATTGTATAATAGTAGCAGTTTGAAATTCGGTTATTTCTGAAAATGGAATTATAAAATTTTGGAAATGAACTGATTTAAATGTTGAAGGTTTTTATTTTTTTGTTATTTGGTGTTAATCAGAAGGGAGAAGGAAGAGGAAGAGTCAAGGTTTGAAATATTTCACTAGTGACTACTACTACCATATTTCGAACATTTTTCTATTAGTAAGAAACGCAAAGGGGGATTAGAATTACCCTTTAGGCATCCATTTTTTAATACACATTTTTACTTCTTGCCTCTTAAACCATAAATGCAAATAAAGTATGAAATGCAATTTTTAATAGCGAATTGAAAAGGAAGTTAACACTTTTCGGAGGTTCGAAAGAAAAATGGCTGCCGAACAGTTGGGGCAATTCGATAAATACCACCTTCAGGTTGGAGATGGATTAAGTGCTCATGTTGCATGGGGTGGGGGGCGGCTGGCTGCTTATACTGTGATGACGGAAAATATTGTTTCTTTTTTTATGATGATGATGATAAAAGGAGAAATTAAAATGTCTACCATGTTTTTTTTGGCTGAATGATATCCATATGACTATAAAAAACACCGTTTCTCTAAGTGAAAAATTGAAGAAAAAAGCTTGGTTTCTGAGAGGTTTTCGGTTAAGTTATTTCTGACTGTGGAAGAAATACCTTTCAAAGAAATCTCAGTTTAATAAAGATAGATGAATGTATTGTGTGATAGTTGGTAGTCAGGTTTAGAAAAGCTGCTACTAAGCCGCTGTGCAGAAATGGAGAGCAGAAAAAAAGGTAAACGTAAATACACACAACCTGTACATTTTCTGAGTTCAATGACCTCAGCTTACCTTCTTCAATGTAATGGCTGTTGGTACTGCTGCTGCTGTTGCTGCTTTTATATTAGGACATTAGTATAGTCGTGCATTTCGACATTAAAAGTAATAGCAGTCGATTGTTTGGGTTGTTAGTTGTTTTGATAAATCAGAGTTTTTGATATCCGTTTGTATTTTCTTCCCCCCCCCTCTCCTCTTTTTAAAATCATTTTTCAAGCAACCAGACTTGGAATTTGGTTTTTGAAACGTGCCCTAACTTCCATCTCACTCTCTCTCTGTGCGTGGCCTGTGTCTTCTACTAAGGGCAGTTTTTCTCGGATATTCGAAATGAAGGTCATTTTAACGAGACTTTGAGTAAGAGGAGGTAGAGGTCATTGAACTTTCAAAACCTAGTTTAAGATTGTCTTTGAAGAAAATTCCTGACCACTCACTACATACTCTCACTGAAATTGTGGCGGCGGTGGCGGTGGTGGTGGTAAAATGTTTCTGGTTTGCAAGTCATTAGCAAATTTGTGGGACACTCTGTCTTTAATTGAAATCATGATGGGGAAAAAATTTTTGTTGTTGAAGGTTTAGTTAGGGCAGAAGGTCCTTACCCTCCGCTCTTCCTCTTCTTTCTCTTCGTGTCATTTCTCCCTCATGCTTCTTCCCCTTCGGTCACCTCTTTGCCAATGTTATGCCCTTTTTGTAGATTGGACTTCGAGGTGTTCACTCGGTCTGCCCTTTTCTTTTTTTTTTCTGGTTTGCAAACAAATAATGGCCCCTGTTTCTGTATAATTTCTGGTTTGATTAGGATTCTATTTATAGTGCTGTTTCCGGTCAGTACTTCCATTTGTGACTATTAAAGAACTTGTACATATACTGTACGAGGTAGTAACAAAGTATTCATTTTTTTCTGCAAGAAGTTACTACGGTAGATTGATATGTATTACCCGTAGTATTGTTTGAAGGCGCCGTATCCAGGAAAGTCATTCAAATGCAAATTGTGGGGTACGGGTTCGTTTCCGGTAGTGTGTCATAGTTTTTCTTTCAAGTTTGAAAGAAAATACAGAGAGGACTACCATAAATGTTCATGGCTGTATTATGAGAAGAAAGACCTTCCACCGATTCTGTGTCGCCATAGCATATCAGGCTGCCATAGAGAATATTTGATTTTCAGATATTATTGGGCCGGTTTGGGCCCGGTCAATAATGATGATTTTCGTCAACTTCAGAGGTTCGAAGCAAAATTCTATTGATTTGTTGGTGTTTCAGGGCCCTTTAACTACAAAGGTCATTAGAGCCCCGTTCACTACATAGTTGTAATGCAGAGTCTGCACAGACATTCATCATCGTCATCCTCATATCCCGCCTGTGGCAGGGTCGGGTCTGTGGGTTCAGGCCCACCACTCCCGCCTATCTCCCACTAGGTCCCCGTCCATCACACAAAACCATATCCTTACGAACAACCTGCTCCCACTTCTGCTTCCAAGGTCTGCCCCCCATGACATTGTGGGAACTTGATTCCAAACCAAGTGGGGTAGGGTGAAGCGGAGGACTACCATCCCCCTCTAATACGAAAAATGCAAAGAATGTTTGCACAAAGCCTCATTTTTTTTCGTTCTACTTTGCCCAACCGTGTTCCACCCGGTGGCATGATGAGGTACCCTGGACTCCACGATTTCTAAACAGCAGGTTCTATGCTGGTCCCCTGTGTAGGCTTGTTTCGGGTTAGAGGTAGAGAAGCTGCAAGTGTCCCTTCCGTTGGATGGGAAACAAACCCGTGGCACCGTGTGGTGTGGGCACAATAAGCCCTTTCTCTACTGGAGTAAAACAGAATTTTTTAGTAGAAACAAAAGAGTGGACGTAGAGGGAGTTTGGGACACTCGGAACTTGGCTGGCGACCTAATGCCATGAACCTTTGCGAATAAAACTTCCCCCCTTTCTTTTTACATAAAACGATCAAGAAGGAAATCCCCAGATGTTTCAGGACTGACGGTGATGGTGGAAATTCATACTAATCGGCATGAAACATTTACAAAAATGTTTTTCCTAGTCTGAACTGTACATTTCATTGACCTTGAGGTCATGTACTACATCCGGTTAGAATGGAGACCGAAAGAAAGCACAGGTGTGTGTAAAGATATTTTTGTCCCACTCTGTATCGCAGTAGGCTTTTTTTTTCTTAGCGTGACGTCATTATTCGTGACGTCACTGTCGAGGTAGCTTGTAATGTCAGGATGGGGCCATTGACCCCTTTGCCTTGACATACTTATTCACTGTCCTGTTCCCCTCACTTCATCATATTTCAAGTTTTGAAATTTTTAATTTCACTTTTTTGATGTCTTGGCACGTAACGTGAATAATGCCATCTAGTGGATAAATTTTGTAAAAAAAGTTATTTATTTTTTAAAGGTTGCAGTTTAAAAAATGTATTTCTTTCCCCCTTTCTCAAACTCATTTGCAGTATCTAAATGTTGCTCTGATGAATTGGTGTTTGAATTGAGAAAAGACGAGGGTTTTTTGAAGGTGTATGACATGGCCCTAAGGACCAAAACGAGAAATTAAGGGAAGGGACGCTTATTTTAGCGGATGAGAAGGTCCTGTGATGAATGGTCATAATATCTTTGATGGGCCTTACCTCCCTCGTCATTCCTAACCTTTGTGAGCAGGGTGGATTCCTTTATTTTCTCTTCCTCCTTGTTTGTTAGCCCTTAGGTCCTTTAGTGACCTCTCTTTTATATCTTTTGTTGAATTCCATCTTGAAAGTCCAGACACTCTTATCAGCACCACCCTACACGCTTCCCCCCCAAAAATTTTTTTGACTTGTAAGGACGTTGTTGATTATAGATACTTTTTATAATTTTCAGCTTGAATAACATCGTTTTAAGGTGTCCTAACTCTACAATGAAAGGACCCGAACTAAATTAGAAGAAGTGTTTATGTATCGCCTTTTAGGCGGATAAAAGGAATGGGTGCCTGTTGTCCCCTTAATTTAAGACTTGTTATTGCCGTTAAGGCTTTCATGCAGACATCAGGGGCTCAACATTCACCTGTAGGAAATATTCCAATGTCGAAGGATGTTTTGCTGAATGGATGAAAATTAACCATAATCTCCCCTCAACCTTCAACGTAGGGCCATACGAATAATTTTACATTTGCTATCGCCATGACCTCATGATGAGAGGGGTTCGAGCCTTTTCTAGACTTCTAGGAACCCGACTCGTTGGCTCATTGGAACATGCCCATGTTCTGCAGTTTCGAGCCCGGTGGAGTCAAATGGGCCTCTTTTAGACGAAGGAAGGTCCAATGCACCTTCCTTTGGATGACAACTAAACTGTGGTCCCGTAAGGTCTGAAGGACAGACCACTACGCGTAAAAGAACCCCTTTCGAAATGGAATAAAGTATGCGCATCATTCCTGGTCAAGGCCAGGGTTGTGTCATTAACTAGGAGGAGCAGCTTATTGCGTTGGACACACCATTTAGTAATAACATGGGTGGCTGCTTGGGAAAACTGGGTAGGGGAGACCGGGGCTAAAAGTTACAGCATTATTTTCCAGTCAAAGTATAAGTCTCCAATCTTGTTAATAAGCGAAATATGATGCAGGGACATAGCCTGTCACATCACCTAGCCAAGTTGTACCATATCTGTAGAAGGAGGAACAGGTGTGCACAGGTGCTAAATAAGTTCCATAACAGGTGCTATAACTTTAATCTACACTCACTATTTTTACAGTTATAGTGATGAATTTTTGCCGAAGTGGTATGGTACCGTCATGAGAAGAGGGGAAGAGGAGAAGAGGAGCTCGTTAGCTGTATCCCAGGAATGCAGGTGGTCGGTAGCGCCCGGGGTAGGGGGAGACCTAAGCGGACGTGGGAACAGGTTGTCCTTAAGGACATGACAGTGTGTGGGGTGGATGGGGACCTGGTGGGAAATAGACGGGAGTGGAGGGCTAGAACCCGCAGACCCGACCCTGCCACAGGCGGGATAAGGGTATGATGATGAATTTTAGTGGTAGGGCTAAACGTTACAAATCTCTGGGGCAAGTTGTGACATGTCGCAACCTGCCCCATGAAGTGTGATTGATGTCATAAATAATTTCTTTTGCTTGAAATATGTTTTGGTCGCCACTTGGCGTTGGTGCAATTCCCCAATGAACAGTTGACCGGCGATAAATAAGCAGGCGCAAGGCGGGCTATGCACACTCAAAAGAACCAGGCCCCTGCGATTCACAATATGCTTTACTACCCAAAATATTTGGTAATACCATTTCTGGACAAAGAAAATTAACCATCCTAGAAACCTGACATACCATTACTCGTCTGATTACTGAAGTTAAGCAACGTAACCCCAGATAGTACTAACATGGGTGACCTCTTGGGAATACTAACCACTGCTAATACCCTAAAACCGTCGTAACAGTGTAGTGTCTGTCCAGACTCTGCTTTAGAACTATGCAGCAGACGGGGCTCTAATGACCATTGTAGTTGAAGGGCCCAAAACCACAACCAATCAACTAGCCACCGATTGTCAGTAAAGCCCCACAAAAACGGCTCCACATTGCATTAACCTGGAAGGAATTAACTATTATTTTTGATAATGTAAATGTTATTCCTATTAATTAAACGGAGTGATTAATAAAAATGTTTGACTTGTCACATGTTACCCCTTATAGTGGAACAACTCACCCCTGATGCGGGGCAGAAAGTTTCACTCTCACTTCTTCATTAAATAATTTAATTTTTGATAGTTGTATTAGATTCAAAATCAAATCAATTACATGCATTCAGAAGCTGATTAATTACTGTATCCAGCACACATTAAAATCTTTGATTATTCCCAATAATAAGCAACGTTGGGTAGCGACGTTTTGATTAAAATGTTACAACCATGCCCGGTTTCCCCTACTGCTATTACCCAAAATTCGTCGCATTAGTGTAGTGTCTGTGCAGTTTCTACGTTAGAACTATGCAGTGGACGGGGCTGTAATGACCTTGTAGTTGAAAGGCCCTAAAACAACAACCAACCAGTAAGGCGGACTATGGGGAGGGAAGCTTCAACTACTTTTTCCGTTGGATTGCCTCGTGTGGTGTGTACGATGTCATCATTGCCCCTAAAAGACCCTATTTAGGTTGAGAGAGGCTTGCCCCTCTTACTGGACTTAGGTGAATGACCTTTAGAGCTGATTGGCCGACGTCATATATACTGAATTTTATCTCATCTAACACCCAATTTTCTTTCAGACGCGACAGACATTAGTCCTGCACGGAATCCATTATCTCATCCACCAGTCGCTGTGTGTAGCTGCAAGGCATGGTCCTTACTAAAATAAGCAAAAAAAAAGGTGCGATTGTGTCTACGTTTGGAAGGTTCATTATCTTCCCAAGCAGAAGCTAGAAAATGACAGGCGGAAGTTCTCAACTAGGTCTCAGATTATCACATTGATGGCCGTCTCTTACAGCTCTTTACCAACGGGAGGAATAGTGATTCTTGGAATGCAGAAATCCTCGACGTCTTTTTAATGGCATTCTTGGAATCGCATTGATTCTTCCATGACAGAATGCTAAATCCAGCATAAGATTCAAGAGATCCTTATTGGCCTATTGTAAGAATTTACTGGATAGTTTACGGACCCATTCCTTCTGCCACTGTTAGCGTTATTCTCAGAATGTTACTGCGCGACATATTAACTGATGTCTAACTTACTGTAATTATATTCTAGACTTTTTTCTTTATAAAACAAACAACAACTTCTAACCCTTTTCCCGTCTATGGCAGGGTTGGGTACCCATCTTATCCCTCTGAGTGGACACAAGAGCGATATATTGGACGGTATTTTTGCGCAGCCAACTGCCGACCAAAGCTGCATCCCCTATGCTTGTTTACTGTCCGTAGGAGCGCTCCACCGACGCCAGGGGACGAGCTCCTACAGCTGGAGCTCCCATCGAATACCACACAGGGTCTGAAACACACTGAAATTAAGCAACGCAACCGCAGCTAGTACTAGCATGGGTAACCGCTTGGGAACACTAATACCTAAAATCGTCATAACAATACCCTTCAGAATCCCTACTACCGACCTAGTTCACCCACGTTCGTTTCAAACAAAATTGCGCTAAAAACGAAGTGTGGAGTTTGAAATTTTTTATTAGGGGAAGGAGGGAATTAGTAATAACCCAGGCTATTCATCACATTGTGAAGTATGTCAGTGTCGCCGCCGCCATGCTTGAAGTCGAATGTCTTCCTGTTCTTCAGGACGAATACAATGTTTCTTTAAACATTTGAAATTGAGAAATTTGTTACCGTAATCCTAAAATGATGAAATTAATCAGGATTTCTGAAATTGTAAGTAAGAAATCCAGGAAAAAAATCACACTAGACCAGAGGTAGGCAAACTACCGCCCGCCACCGGATTTCATGCGAGTGGCGAGATTATTTAGATTTTAGAAATATGCCGTGAGTGGCTGTAAGTGGAATAGGCCGACATTCGTCCCCCCATAGATTAGTCGTTCCAGACGTCTGGCTGGGGCACTTTCAGCCAGAGCTGTCTCACCAAGGAAAGGAGCCAGTCGTAGAGCAGGGATGTGGAATGTGAGGACCCTGACGTGGAAACTGGGGAATTAGTAACACGCCTACAGCATGGAAATATAAGTGTAGCGTTCTTACAATACACAAGTCGGAAGGGGAATTCATCAAGGGCCGTGGGAGAGGGATACAAGCTTACGTGGGAGCAGGTTTTGCGCAGGGACATAGTAATGTGGGAGGACTTGGTGGGAGATAGGCGAAAGTGGAGGGCTAGAATCCGCAGATTCGAACCTGCCTCAGACGGGACAAGAAGGTGGAGGATGATGTGGGACCCACCCTGACTTAGTATCAGCGTTCGCGAAACCCTGTAGTAAAAGCGTTGCCAATCCCTGCCCTAGGCAGTTATTATTCGAGGGTCCTTATTATTAAATGGTTTGATTGCATAGCATTTAAATACTTGTCTCATCAATCTCATTTTTTTCTATCGTTCTATTCTATGGAATTCAGGAAAAGGGATCCTCATTTTTTTGTCTGTCTAGTAGAATTCCAGTAGTTTTATAATTATAATGTAACGTCGTTGTATTGTTTCTTGCGTCTACGTGGGGGGAGGGGGGAGTCCTCTGTTATTTTTATATTATGTATGACAGCACTTGACAACTAGAAAATAGAAAGACGATAGAGCATTAAAAAAATTTCGATAAGCTTATTGAATTCAAATTTCCGTTCTTCCCTCACCCCCTGCTATCTCCTTTCACTGTCAAAAAATCTAACCCAAACAAAAATGCTGATCGTTTTTTTATTTGACTAAACTCCCTCGGCTTCTCTTTTCAGTATCCACCTTTCCTCAACGTAATGAACGTGTAAATGAATGAATGAATTCGAAAATGAAATAATGTAAACTTTTTTGTGTGCTTGAAGCATTCATCTGTGTATTGTACTTCCGCGACTCTCAACTGGTGCCATTGACCTCAGGTAACCACTTTGCTGGCGCACGTGGCTCTTACGCATAAACCTTGATCTTGATTTCGGTCAACTATTTTTTTTATCATTATCATTGCTAATGTAGCGATACCTCGCCAACCGGTTTTCGTTTCAAACCGTTATGTCGCTCTATGGTTACAGCACTTACTAGTAGTTGTTGTTTTGTACTACTGCTGTTGTTGTAGTGGTCGACTCATAATAATTATTCTCATCTGTTTGTTTTTCTTTTTCATTTTTGTGGTTCCCCTAGTTAGCAATATAGATTTGAAAAAGTGATAAATGATCCTTTAGTCACTTCTCTCAGCAGCAGTAGTTGAATCAAAACCGTGTTGCGAGTGACTAAACATTTTGTTGCTTTCTCATCACATTCACAAGTGTTGTTTTTAAGGTATCCTTTTTTTTTATGTTGGTGTTTTAGGACCCTTCAACTACGGAAGTCATTAGAGCCCCGTCCACTGCGTAGTTCCAATGCAGAGACTGCACAGACACTACAATGATGAGACGATTTTTGGGTATTAGAGGTGCCCAGTTTTCCCAAGCCGCCACTCATGTTAGTACTAGCTGAGGTTGCGTTGCTTAGCTTCAGTGATCAGACGAGAACTGGTTTGTCCAACGTAATAAAGCTCAAAGGCTCAAGGTTCGCCACTGCATAAAACTCTATCGAGAAAAGGGGCAGGGGGAAGCCCTGAGACGGCTGGAGGTTCTGCGGGTCCGCCAGAAATGTTAATAGTGAGTTCCCACGACATTGCAAGACAAGGATTGTTTTATTCAAACAAATTAGCAAATTTAAAAGTGCATGATTCCTCTACACACAGGGTCTCTCCAGCCCGAAAAAAATTGAGGTCTGAGCCGGTCCTAGGAGAACTCTAAAGCACATATTACAGTGTTACCTGCCCTTAGCAATGGAACTGCTTAGATTAAAGCTCCAAAAACATCAGGGCAGAAATTCTCTTTTGTTTCGTTGATGTTTTAGGGCCCTTCAAATACAAGGTCGTTAGAGCCCCGTCCACTGCGTTGTTCTAATGCAGAGTCTGCACAGACACTACACTGATGAGACTGTTTTTGGGTATTAGCAGTACCCAGTTTTCCCAAGCGGCCACCCATGTTAATACTTGCTGGGACGGCGTTACATAACTTCAGTGATCAGACGAGAACTTGTGTGTCCAGCTGAATAAGCCGCTCTCTTTTAAGGGTTCCCAATATACGCGTTATGCTGAAATCATTTCTACACAGTAGCAGCGGCACGTTCTGAAACAATTTGGGCACCGTGCACATTCTGACACTCGGTTTAGACTCACAGGGTGGCTACTTGGAAACACTGGGTACTGCTGATACGCATAATCGTCGTCACAGCTTAGTGTCTGTGCAGACTCTGCATTAGAACTACGCAATGGACGGGGCTCTTATGACCATTGTAGTTGAAGGGCCCTAAAACACCAACAAACCGAATTCAAGGCCTTAGAGTTCCAAGAGATAATTATATGCGAGTGTTGGAAAGTATGTGTAACTAAAGCAACTCCTAACACCTTTCCCGCCTATGGTAGAGTCGGGTACCCATCTTGTTCTTCGGGTTTGACATAAGGGTTGATATATTGGACGGTATTTTGACACAGGCTGCTGCCGACCAAAGCTGCGACCCTATGATTATTTATCGTCGGTCTACTGTTCTTCTTTGGGGCACTCCACCAACGCCAGGGAGCTATTTCTGGAAATGTTCCTTCCTCTAGACGTTGTGTAGAAGGACATTTCTCATTGCTAGATTCGATACTGGACCTAAGTGGGTTGGTTTCTTTCGGGTGAGAGAGGCCGAGGTCCCGTGTGGTGTACGACGGAATTTGCACGTAAAAGAACCCTCTCTACTATGCAATGGGTAGATGAGGCCAACTTTCCAGGTGTTTCTAGGAGCCCCCCCAAGGCGTCGGTGGAATTCCCCAACGAACAGTAGCCGACGATAAATAAGTATTGAGGTTGCAGCTTTGGTCGGCAACCGGCTGGGAAAAAACTGTCCAATATATCGCCCTTGCGTCCATTCAGAGGGACAACATGGGTACCCCACCCTGCCATAGGCGGGAAAAGGGTTAGAACTGGAAGATGCTACCTGTTGTGTTGAAGACCATCGTACACCACACGGAACCTCGGTTTTACTTCTTATCTAAAGGAAGACACACTTGGGGCTTCCCTCTCGTCCGAAAGAAACCAACCCAGCTCGATCCAGTATCGAACATGGAACCAGTGGTGCGGTAAATCGAGCACGCTTCCTATTGCGCCACCGAGGCAGGTCGAAAGTATATACAACTGATATATAAATTTGCTGCCTTATGTGCACATTGGGTTTCTGTAGAGTTTCGGGAACTTGGGTCACATGACGCTGTTGACCGCCATCCAATGGTATCATTTTTACGTGTATATCCTATGTAGCTGCATGTGTTCGTTAATAATTTGCGAGGTGACGAATTCGATCCCCATAAACGTTATTGCCTATATTGGACTTGTGAGCAGCAGGACCATCGTTTCAATTAAGCAGTTTAGGCGTGGAGCCTAGGGTCGATGATAAGATGGTTAACAAAGGAAAATTTACAGAAATTCAAAACCAGAAATGCAATTAAAGCGTCTAGGACCCAAGAAAATTGTCCATGGCTTACACTTGAATGAGGCGCTGGTAAGCCGACTGTTAACATGCTTGATTCCTGAAGTTATGGTATGGGGTTAGTTCTTGGTCAACATCTGAAATCTACTAGTGGTCAATGGCAGCCCTGGCATGGGCGACCGTTTGAGTGCACTGGGTACTGCTAATACCTAAAATGCGGCTCTGCATTAAACTACGCAGTGGACGGCGCTCTAATGACCATTGTAGTTGAAGGACCCTAAAACACCAACATCTCCCCCTTATGGGTCTTAACTATAGATGCCCATGTTGTTTCTTTGAATGGTAGAAGGACCATATGTGAATAGAAGAGAGGAATTTCCATTTACGAAACCAGTTGCTTCTGTGTTACTTAGGGGCTTTTTCCTCAAATATTATTCAATAAATATGGGGCTCATTCGCCTGATATTTGATACACGTTATCGCTAGTTGTACCTTTCCTGGGACAGTTATTTATTTAATGCCGGTTTTGCCTCCCACTAAATCCTCCCTGACAATAAGAAGAGAGCTACACCTGGGGGAAATGTTTCTGGGCTACACATAGGCTAAGGATTTTTTTACGCGCAGCGGTGACATCGTTCGCGCTACGCAGGGTCACAGCTTTACTTCTTATACCCACAGAAGGGAGGGTTCTTGGGTCCACTTTTCGTATAAGGAAGAAGATTCACCAATTTCACATTGTAGCGAACCTTTGTACCTTAAGCCCATTGTGAAAAAGTTGGGTAGTGAGTTTTAGTTGCCTAACATCAGAAAACTTTTCGACTTACCTGCGACCTTGTAGGACAGTACTGTCGGCGGATTCTACTTTGGGACCCAAAAGGATTGGCTGCCAAAGTGAACGAGTAGAGCCTAACTCTAAAATTTGAGGACCATCTTTTTATAGTTAATGACACTTCACTGTCCAAAAGTTGTGACAAAGACAAGATGTTTGGAATGAGATAGGGGGGATGAGATTCCATTGTTATTTGTCAAGGGATCCCACCGTATCTTTGTCACCCTCCCATCCATTATATAAGCACCCGTAATGTAACACTAAAATGTCATTCGGAGGGGGGGAGTGTCTTATCAGAAGGGGGATGGTCGAGATGGTCTATCGAAGTGTTTCCTTTATGATAGTTCTTCCGGAAATGCTGTTGTTTAATTTCTTCAGGAAGTTCTTGAAGACCAAGTGGCCAAAAAACCTCGGTGGCATTACTCGATTAAATTATTAAGAATGATAGTGACCACAACGAATTTCATAGTGTCTGTCGAACCGGAAGCTCTAACGACATCTAGGTTCGTTTTTCAGCCAATGTGCATGCATATCAATTATAGCGATTCTGTTGCCAGGAACATTTTTAGAAATGGTATATTTAATCACTGCCTTGTCATTCAGGCCGGAAGTAACTAGGAAGAGAAATGCAATCGCTTTCAGGTGGCTCTATTCTCCGCTATGGTGGGAGTGGCTCATTGCATTGGCCACACCAGTTCTCGTCTGATCACTGAAGTTAAGCAACCCAACCCCAACTAGTACTGACATGGGTGGCCAATTGGAAAAACTGGGTACCGCTAATACCCAAAATCGTCCCATTACTGTAGTGTCTGTGCAATCTCTGCTTTACAACTACGCAGTGGGCGGGGCTCTAATGCCCTTGTAGTTGAAGGGCCCTAAAACACCAACGAACGAACAATTACTATGGTGCCATTGTCACATTGCAATGTAAGAGCTTGCTCCCCATGGCGTCGGTAGAGGAAAAATGCCCCAGTGAAATCGAACAGACCGAAGGCTGCAGCTTTAGTTTGGCGGCCGGGTGCGTAAGAATACGATCTAACTGATCGCTCGTGTCTCAATGGATGAAAGATGGCCACCCCACCCTGCCACAGGCTGAAACGGTTTAGTGGTGCTTTTGCCAGAGTCGATTTTCTCCTTCTATCTATCCAAGCTCGATCTCGTCTCAGTCTCGCAGTGGTAACGTGCTCGGTAACTGCGTCAAAGGTTTTAGGTTGGATACTGGACCAAAGGGAGCGGCGAATTGAGTTGGACATACCAGTTCTCGTATGATTACTGAAGTTAAGCAGCGCAACGCCAGCTAGTACTGACATGGGTTGCCGCTTGGGAAAACTGGGTACTGCTAATACCCAAAAATCGTCGCATTAGTGTAGTGTCTGTGCAGTCTCTGCATAAGTACTATGCTGTGGACGGCGCTCTAATGACCTTGTAGTTGAAGGGCCCTGGGACGGAAACAAAAACAACTGGACCGAGGTAGGGTGACTTCTTTTGGGCGAGAGAGATGCCCCGAGAGGCACCTTCCTTCGAATGACAAGTAAAGCCAAGGTCCCATGTGATACGATGACATTTACACGTAAATGAACCCTCTCTACTATGCAACGGGTAGATGAAGCAAAATTTCCAGGTGTAGGACCTCGGCTCCTGGCGTCGCGTCGGTGGAATTCCTCAACAAGCGGTATACGACGATAAATAGGCATAAGGTTTGCAGCTTTGGTCGGCAACCGTCTGAGAAAAAGCACTTGTCAGTATATCGTCCTTTTGTCCATTCAGAGGGACAAGGTTAAGCAATGAAACCCCAGTTAGTATTTCTTTGTTTATTTGGTGGTGTTTTAGGGCCCTTCAACTACAAGGTCATTAGAGCCCCGTCCACAGTATAGTTCTTATGCAGAGACTGCACAGACACTACACAAATGCGACGATTTTTGGGTATTAGCAGTTCCCAGTTTTCCCAAGCGGCCACCCATGTTAGTACTAGCTGGGGTGGTGTTGCTTAACTTCAGTGATCAGACGAGAACTGGTATGTCCAACAGAATTCGCCGCTCTCAGTTAGTACTACCAAGGGTGGTCGCTTGGTAACATTGGGTACCGCTAGCACCCAAAAATCGTCGTAACAGCGTAGTGGTGTGTTTGCATCTATACAGACTCTGTATGCGGCTCTAGTGACCTTTTTAGTTGAAGGGTCCTAAAACACCAACAAATGAATGCAATCATAGGGACAAGATGGGTACCCGACTCTACCATAGACGGGGAAAGGGTTTGGAGTTGCTATTCTATCCAAGCGCCGCGGGATCACGACAATTTGGCGTATGGCAATTTGGCGTAGTCAATTTGGTGTACATGCACATTCGGCGTATGACAATTTGGCGTACGGAAAATTTGGCGTACGACAATTTGCCGTACATACCGATCTCTTGGGTGCACACATTTGTTCAAAATTGCAACTGTCATAACCAGTGGCAGATCCAGGATTCTCGTCGGGGGGGGGGGAGCTAATACAGGGAGGGTTGAGCTAAACCTCACATATTATGCAAATATAAGTTTATATGTGCATGGGAGGGGTTGCAACCCCAAAAACCCCATCCTAGTTCCACGCGTGGGCATAAGTCATTGCAACGGTCCCGTATAACACAGTTGGGTTTGTTTGTGTTTTAGGGCCCATCGACTTCAAAGGTCATTAGGGCCCTATAACACAGTGTTGGTAGGCATTCATTGTTCTATTACCTTGCAATGACTGTTGAAATATGTTGTTATGACCGTTGCAATTTTGAACAAATTTGGGCACCCAAGAGATCGGTATGTACGCCAAATTGACGTAGACCCAAGCGCCGCATACTGCATGGCCATAATCCCATGTTTTTGGAGTATCCAATCAGAAAGAAAGGGCAGAAGGAGATAAAGAGAGAGAAAGGGAAGGAACAAAACGAAAGGGTTAGCAACAAGAAATGAAGGAGGGTTAAGTAGAAAAGGTGTTGTAGAAGGAAAAGGGTAGAAAGGTAGGAAATGAACAGAAGTTGATCTGATCGAAATATTGGACAGTGGTTTTACAGAGCTGATTGTTGTGACCTGCTGCCGCAACCCGTTACGAGCCTGAAAGGTTTACTACAGTGGGCCTGGATACTCTAGCCCTGGAACCTGTCTCGGGGGAGGGAGGTCGCTACCATTTTATGAAGATAAATCCTAGTCAATCCTTTTGAATGACGTCATTGAAGTTATTCGTAACACGTACCCCACAGAGCTCTATGTTGTAATCGCGTAATGATGGACGAGGGGAAGAAAGAAGGGATTTTGAAATGATGTAAGAAGGTGGCGTTCGCTAAAGGGAGTGTGGGGAAGGGTGCAAAGGGGGGAGTTACATCTCCGTTTCTTAGGCTATGTCACACAGCCTCTCTTAAAACACCGCTTCTCTTCATCTTCAGTCTTTTCCACGCTACATGTCTTCGACGTCGATCTTTCTTGGGGTGAATGTCCTCTGCCGACGTCGTGTTTCAATTCGCTTCCGTGCTTCCTTCCTTCCCCTTTTCATTCCTCCTTGTTGCCCCCTCGACGTTTCCCTCAGTTGTGCGTGGCAACGCCCACCTTTGCACCGAAGCGAGTCGATCGAGAAACTAGTCCGGTCATTGACCTCCGCTCACCGCTCTGTTGTTACGCTCTACTCAGGTCCACTTCCTATTATGTATAGAAATAAAGCGCTGATCAAGTGCTGAACGATGTTTCGCTATCATAGCGCTCTTGTACGGTGTTTCTTAGTGTTTTCTCTCCTTGTTCTTTTTTCGCCCATCGTTTTCGTTTAAAAAAAAGAACGTTAGGTTTAAGAAAATTCAAGTTTAACACGTAACGGTAAGAAAAGGTGTCGACATTTGTTTGGCGGACCTTTAGAAGTATTATAATTTTAAAACATTTTTAATTTTTCCCGTTTTAATTATCCCGGATATTGTAATCACGGGTAATGTTATCAACCAGTTACCAAACTACATACAGTTTATTTTCTTGTGCTTAACGTTACCAGCCAGTTAATAGAGGGTTAGTGGTGAACGTCGACGATGACGATACGAACGACACGAGGTCAAATGAGGCAAATGTGCAAGCTCAATTGCTGGTCTGCTTTTCGTGAGCATGCACAGTTGCCTCATTTCACCTCGTATCGTTCGTATCGTCATCGTCGACGTTCACCACTAACTCTCTATTGTTATCAAAAATTACTGGTCCCACATAAATGGGGTGGCTACTGTATGTAATTCATTACGGCTGATTAGTTTGCATTACGTTATTTAGCGTTTAGTCTGTCGACATCAAGCCTTTGAGTTCCGTCTGCCACCTGGAGATTTTTGCCATCTGCAGATTTCTTCTACTGTATGTAAAAGGTACACATTCAGGGTAGGTTTTTGATTTTGAATTCGTCATATCACCTCCCGATACGATATCTGTCGTTGCAAATGTGTTCTCTCGACCGTCTCGTTTTACGATATTTATTTGCATTCTGTCGCCCTATCATGTGTCTATAGAAATCTCTGTGAAAATGATATGCAACGCTACTTACTCTCTCCTTTGTTTAGTATAATTCACTGTCTGCCTGGCGTTGAAACTGATTCTGTGGTGGACTTGTCTGGCATTAGCTCCAACTTGCTCTCCTCTGCACCATCATAGTGCTAATTCACAGTCTGTTCTTCCAGTGTCATCATCATCTCGTAATTTCATAGTATGGCTCATCAATTTTATTGCCTTATGGATCTTACAATTTCTCATCGTCGTTGTCTCCTCTTCCCACCCATTCCCTTAGAGAGGAGAACGACACTTATTATTGGAAAGTTTCCTCACTTCAAATTATATTCCACTCTCTTTTCCAAAATATTTCTTTAAATGATATTTGTCAAGAAAATTTCCTTCTATTTCTTATAAATTTAAACAGTTGTTTTTCGTTATTATGTGCAATTTTGGATTAGTAACGAGGGGAGAAATGGGATGTGAGCGAAAGAGACAACCTCAAGTGAAAGAAAATGAAGAACAACTACTACTTCTACTGCCGTCGTGCATTTCTTTAGAAATTGATCGACCTCTTTAATATCAGATGATTTGTAGGAGACAGTCTCTTATCTTAGGCGACTTGAAAAGTAAGGCGAAAAGAAAGAAAAAAAAAACTACGAAGCGAAAGTTTGAAAAGATGATAGGCCCAAAATGTCAAACATTAGTATTTAAATATCGCAAGCTTCTAGATGGCGATATTTAAGCATCCATTTTGATGCAAACATGCAGGAAGGAATAGCTGAAGTATTATTTTAAAATGTTGTTTCTTGTGTAGGGGTTGGGGGTTAGGTTTATTTTCGAATATATTGTCTTGTTATTGCAGTTGCTATGGCTAGCCATGGACACTGTAGAAGAGAAACTAGTTACTAGATTGCAGGTTATCGTTCATGTGTGGGCTAATAGGTGGAAGATTCAGACCCACGTTATCCCCGAATAGCTAAGACGACTGAAAGGGGTCTGAACATTAGGTAGGTATTTACACACGATAAAAGCCCACTACCTTTTCAGTAGTGTTTTCCCTGGTGCCGTCCATTATCTTGCTGGAGTTCCGAGTGACATGAATCTGTTGATGGACTGGACGCATCAAATAAAATGGGTGCCAGACTACTGTGGCTATGCATTTTTAGCTCGATGTGAGATCCACTTGTGAAGATATTACCGGTTGACGTCACCCAGAATTGAACCCTAGACCTGCATGATGCAGTCTGCAGTAATACAGAATAGACCGTGGATTTTTTTTACGCGTGATGATTTTGAGTTTGTTCTGACGTGAAAAAGTCAACTCTCCCTTTAGTTATGAAAAGTGTATTGTTTGGAATTGGTTTGGAATTAGTCACCAAGTCCACAGTCACTGTTTTTTAGTTACTTCCGTTGCAGGTTGTTCAAGTGTAGCACAGATGAAACTAGACTTGTCATTTCAGCTGCTACTGTTATGCTTGTTGAGTCAGCCTAAGAAAGGTTTTCACCTGTACATCTTTTGGGACTGATGATCATTCAAATCGACTCTTTCCCCAAGGTTCCTTCATAGGTGAGTGGCTCTTTACCACTTTCCTAGCGGGTACATCTCTTGGATTTTTGAAGAATGTGACCTCACAACGTTTATCTGGTCCCTTTGTCTCACTGAAGTAGTCTGCAAGAATACAAAGAATAATAAGGATAACAGGAATCTAATGTCAAACATATTACCTGACGAAAGATCTTTATACAACAGGCTATAGAATCCATTGTTGTAGTTCCCGTCACCTCCATCGCACGTCGTTCCTTTTCTCCATCTCTTACGTTGTCATCTAACATTTGTTTTGTGCAATCCTTTCTCGGATTGCTTCTAAGTTGCAGGATTTTTGCAGGCCTAATAGATACCTAGTCAGTCGTCTTTCTGTCTTCTAATCCTGGGTCATTGCTGCTCAGTTAAACTTCATATAAGTCCAGTTGATCTGAAAGGATATCCTCGCAGGGTCTCTGAGTACTGTGGTCATGGAGATACACATCCATTGTTTCATACCGTTGATTTAAAGTCATTTAAACATAAAAATATTCAGGGCCTGTTTAGAAGTGATGTGTAGTGCACTAAAGCACCTTTGACCATCAAATGATCCTAGAGAAAAGGAACGGACAGTGAGCGTACTGTGTTCAGTGGTGGTTTCATTCCGAAGGTGCTTTGACAAATAGTTTCCGTTTGTGTTATGAAGTTGATATTGCAGCTTGAATTGTTAAGAATCAAGTAGGCATATTATGTGTTGGAACTGAAGTAAGTAATGGTCCCGTATGGTGTGCATGATGTCCTGTGCAAACAATTGCGGGGCCCTGTGCAAACAATTGGTGTGGGGCCCCGTGCAAACAATTGGTGTGGGGCCCCGTGCAAACAATTGGTGTGGGGCCCCGTGCAAACAATTGGTGTGGGGCCCCGTGCAAACAATTGGTGTGGGGCCCCGTGCAAACAATTGGTGTGGGGCCCCGTGCAAACAATTGGTGTGGGGCCCCGTGCAAACAATTGGTGTGGTTCCCCGTGCAAACAGTTGGTGTGGTTCCCCGTGCAAAATAATGAAGCGGGGCCCTTCTACAAATTGGTTCATTAATCCGAATGCGCGAGGCCCCGTGCCGTCGCACAGTTTGCATACCCATCACCCGGCCCTGATGATGTCACCTCATCACTCGAGAGCGGATTATTGCGTTAGACATACCAGTTCTCATCTTATCACTGAAGTCAAGCACCGCAATCCCAGCTAGTACTAACATAGGTGGTCGTTATAGGTGCTGCAAAATGCAACTACTAACACTTTTCTATACATGGCAGGGTCGGATACCCATCTTCGTCCCTGTGAATGGACACATGGACGATATATTAGATGATATTTTTAAGCAGCTGGTTGCCGACCAAAGCTACAGCTCCAAAGCTTACTTATCGTTGGGGCAGTTCACCAACGCCAGGGGGGGCGAGCTCCTACACCTGGGGATTTTGCTTCATCTATTCGTTGCATAGCAGAAAGGGTTCTTTTACGTGCAAACGACATTTCTACACCACAGTGGACCACGGACACAGTGGACAGAAGGCCCACTGGACTCTCGCCCGAAAGAAGCCAATCCACCTCGATCCAGTATCGAACCTAGAACTATTGACGCCGTAATCGAGAACGCTACGAAATTTAAAGGTAACAGAGCTTGTTTTCTGTTGTCGTTAACAGAATATTCCACACAGAAATAACGTTGGTCGACGTTAATTCAGTAGAGCTTATGTCATTAATTTGACAGCTAGTTTGGTAAAAATTGTTGTGCATTTCATGAACCAAATAATTCACTAGCCGACCCTGTCATAGGCGGGGGAAAGGATCTGGAATTATAATTGGTGATAAAATGGACTCTTGAGACAAAGTGACACGGATGACAAATTACTGTTGCGCATTCCTTTGGACCGCCAGGACATTATGATATGCATTGAGAGGGAAACGTCCTGAATATACGTAGTTGTCCTGAAATGGTTGCAGAGGTCTGTCAAGAGTACTAAAAAATCAGTATGATAATTATATATTCCCTCTTTCACTTTCGACTTTTATTTTCCCTAGGACCGTGGAGTTTTATTAGTGGTTTTATTTTGAAGTATTAACATTTTATTATGGAATTTTATTAGTGGTTTTATTTTAAAATGTTATCATTTTATCGTGGTTTCGTCTTCCTGTCGATGATCTCCTAGGTCTCCTTGCTTCAAGCAGATTGGTCCACTGTAAATCATGGAAGGTACTTCGATTTTGCAGACCTTTAATATGAAAAGGACCCAGTCTCGCTGTGACTTTGGTTAAGTTCATCACTCAACTGATCGATTTGAACGGAATGGCCTTTTCACGTAATGAAATGGATACGTGTCCTGCTCTCTTCGGTTGTAAGACTTTGCTATTCGTTTTCAATTTGAATCAATTCTTCTACTGTATTTGAAATCATAAAAGTTAACTACTTTAATTATTATAACTTAATTGATTAACTATTTATAATTGAATTTATACGTGACTAACAATGTCACGGTTGTTCTTTGTTGGTATTGAATAGAGAACGTCATAACTTTCATGCGTCGTAACCCCTTTTTCACGTCCATGAATTTTATTGGAACCGCGAACTCATGGGTGAACTGTTGGACACGTCACTGACTGACTGTCAATTTTATACCTGCTTGATTTAACGTCACGACCTGTCTTTTTTTTCTGAAGAGGAACAATTTCTGTCTTTATCGATTCCATGGGGCGAGTTCCTACGCCTTGTATTTTACACCTTGTACAAAAGTCTTGTAAGGGCAGACCTTACATGGGACGGCAGTTTTACTTTCCATAACACCAAAGGCCCACTTTGAGTTTTCCTGTGTATCTCCTCTCTCTTCGCTCTCGTTTTTCTCTCTCCTTTCCCCTTCTTTTCTCCCTTTTCTTACCTTCTCCTCTCACCTTTCTCCTCCCACCTTTCTCCTCCCCCTCTCTCTCTTAGCTTTGTCCTCCCTCTCTCCTCTCTTACCGTTTTTCTCCTTTTCTCTCCTTTCTCCTCCCTCTCTCTCCTTGCTCTCCTCCCTCTCTCTCCTTTCTCTCCTCCCTCTCTCTCCTTTCTCTCATCCCTCTCTCTTCTTTCTCTCCTCCCTCTCTCTCTCCTTTCTCTCCTTCCTCTCTCTCTCCTTTCTCTCCTCCCTCTCTCTCTC
>JAAFCE010001036.1:58697454-58752072 GCA_013389805.1 Trigoniulus corallinus | reverse complement strand
CTCTCCTCCCTCTCTCTCCTTTCTCTCCTCCCTCTCCTCTCCCTCTCTCCTTTCTCTCCTCCCTCTCCTCTCCCTCTCTCCTTTCTTCTTCTTCTCCCTCATCTCTCTTCCCTCCTCTCCACCCTCTCTTCTCTCGGCTTGTTTTCTCTCCTACCTCTTCCCTCCTCTCCACCCTCTCTTCTCTCAGCTTGTTTTCTCTCCTTCCTCTTCTTACCCTTTCTTCCTTCCACACTTTCTCTCCTTCCTCTCTGTCTCTCAACTTCTAGCCTTGAATTTATTGTCCGCTACATTAGTTGACGTTAGTCGCTCAGCTCTGAAGATAAATTTCCCTTCGCCCAAAAATCGCTCCGATATTATGATTACCCCATGAGGTCCAGAGCACTGGCCCGTCATTCCACTAGTCGTTTGGGCCAAGGGGTAGGTCTCAAGTGCACCTTTCGTCGGTGACGAGTAAAGCCGTTATCTCGAATAATGTGAATTTTTTCAACGTGTTGAAACCCTTTGCTAGGCGGGAAAAAAACGATCGACAAAATGGCTAGATTCCGTCTTTAATCCCGTTCAGCAGGCCTTTAACTTTCATCGATCCCTTCCTAGTCCACATCGACCACAGTGGATAGGTATCTCCACTGTGCAACTTCTGGTGTATAGCGACAACATTCCCTGGTATAACAGCTCGGTAATTGCGCACTGTCCACTATAAGTGCTACAGAAGACCAAAGCTATTAAGAATAAAAATCACTGTGATTTGTCTATGATCCCATCGGCCCTTGCGTGAATTAGGTCCTTGTTTAATCGAGACTTTAACGGAGGAGGGAGGTGTTAAATTTTAAAACGATGGTCTTTTCTCCTTCTTAAATATTTGATGCATTTTAGTGGTTTTCAGTTAGCAAATGGTTTCATGAATAATTAAGGAATCACGTATTTTCTATTATGGGTAGGCCCGTGGCATTACTAGGGGGTGCGGGCCGCACCGGGTGGCACCACTCGCACCATGAGAGATGGGGTGACAGCAAGGCGGACGAAGCGGTTTTTTTCGGGAGAGAGGGGGTGACACCATGGTGCCACCAACCTTAGCGACGCCACTGGGTAGGTGATGAATTATCTTTAGTACACACCTTTACAATGATCTCTACTTTCGGTCTTTCGGTCCCCCGCCCCGCGAACAAGATACAGTACATATCGATTCTGTGAGTGATCTCGTATAGCCATGAATATCCCGTTTGTACGAATCTCGCTTTTTTAGGCACAAAAAAATCCCAATTCTGCTTTCCTTCTACCTGGAATCAACGTCACAACAGTCAAATTGCAATTCTGTCATTAGAAAAATAATATTTAGTCATAAAAATATTTGTTTTCGGCAATAGTTTTGTCCTAAAACACTAACGAACCAAAAGAAAAACCTAACTGGGTAAAATGAAAAAAGGCCGGGACAGTTTGAGGTGTGACACCGGCATCCCCCACAGACAGCGCGTCCAGAATTCCTGCGGGTTCTAGATGCCTGGTTGGGGTGCCCCATCCCGAGCAGTCATCGCGAATAAGGGTAAATATCAAATTAGGGGTGTGGAATGTTGGGCCCTTAGAGAAAAAATAGGGGAATTAGTTAATATTCTGGAGGTGGTTGGCAGCACCCGGGGCGGTGGAAGACCAAAGCAGAGGTGGGGGCAGGTTGTCCGTAAGGATATGGGGTTAGAGATAGGCGGGACAAGAGTATGTTGATGGATGTACTTCTTCTATTACGTAGACCCACCTCGGTGGCGAGCTCGCAGTGGGTAGCACGCTCAGTAACTGCATTAGTAGTACTCGGTTCGATACTGGGCCGAGGTAGGTTGGCTTCTTTCGGGCGAGAGAGAGAGAGAGAGGGGCAAGCTCCGAGAGCGCCTTCTTTCGGAAGAGCAGTAAAACCGACGTCCCGTGTGGTGTACGATGGCATTTGCACGTAATGCAACCTTCTCTGCTATGCAACAGGTAGATGAGGCAAAATTTCCAGGTGTAGGGGCTGGCCCCCTGGCGTCAATGGAATTCCCCAAAGAACGGTAGACCTACGATATATAAACATAGGGGTTGCAGCTTTGGCCGGCAACCAGCTGCGGAAAAACACTGTCCAATATAGAGACCTCCATTCAGAGGGGCGAAATGGATACCTGACCCTGATATAGGCGGGAAAAGCGTTAAGGGTTGCTTTGTACTTTTTCTATTAGTTCTAAATGTTCACCAAATAAATGGCGAATAGAATAAAATGGCGCTGACATAATTTTTATTTCATTAACACGTTTTTTTTATGGAAGTAAGAATTCTAAATGACTGATTACTGCAGATCGGTTAACTTTTGTTACCGTGTTTTGCAACCTCGGGAGAGAGAGAAGAGAATCCCGTAGTTGGCTTTTCTAAGATGGAAGTGGGAACTCTTTGTGATGCATGTTGTCGCCTGTGGTAAAATATCCCAGTCTTCCTGGAAAATCTACGCGTGTTGCATTTCATTTCTGTAGGGGATCCTTTAGTAGTGAGGGATCTTTTTGGCCGATGACATCTTATCCTCAACGAGCGGCCACAGCTTTACCTCCCTTCACCCCAGCTTACGCCGGACGAGTTTCGGCCTTGAAGCTCATTTTGTTGCTGGCTCGAGCACTATTATTGGACGAGTAAGCGCTTACACACATTTGGAGGTTTTCTCTGATTAACCACCAGAGTCCTAAACAGAGACTTTATCACCAGACGCTCGGCGTTGGTTGTATCCACCCTCCAAGTTCGTCCCTTTGGTGGAGGTAGCTACTAAGCCGAGTGAATACAAACGGTTTCTATACATTCGCTCTCTCATTTCACATGGCCTAGCACTGTATTTTGTGTTTCAACCACACGAGTACTTCGCCCAGTTTACTGTCTCGGCCGAGTAGTCGTCTAATGTAAACTGGGCTTTCCTATGGAGGAAGCCATGCTCTTCGATCGTGATCAGTCTTGCAATAATGAGCAGCTATCAAGTCAAACTCGCAACCAATTGATCAAAAAGCAACTGCTAACCCTTTCCTCGCCTATATCAGGGTCGGGTACCCATCTTTGTCTGTCTGAATGGACAGTAATTGAACAAACTTTGAAATTAAAACTGGAAGTTTGCTCGGAAACTACACATAATGTTTCTTGAACTTGGCTCATAATAGCAACGGCATACAGTGAAATAAATTATGGCAGGTTTTAGTTTCAATTATGTGTGGTGCTGTTAGCGATGAGCAGAAAGGGGGAGGGGGCGCCAGTGAGAATTTGAAAGGATATATCTTTTTAAGGGATGTAATGAACACAGCTAGAGGAGAGCGTGGGACACTAATAACGTTTGTTTGAAACCTGTTTGTTGTTTTTTAGTTGCCGTTTTCCTGTCTCGCTGAAGATGCTGTTGTTAATTTCACTGTGATAATTGACATGAAGAGTAACAATGAGTGAGCTTTTTTTGGGAGGGGAAGGGATTGGGCTAGGAAGTGGAAGAAAGGCAGAGTGTGGACATGACACGGAAGGGGAGATGAGATAGAGACCCGTTGGAGTAGCACAAAAGTAGGAAGAAAAGCATCAAGGTTTTTTGGTTGTTTGTGAGCCATGACTTTTTTTTGTTGCTCAATTCGTGACTAATGTTAAGAGCAAGAAATGGATTGTATCCTGTTCATGTTGTCAAACAATTATTATATTCATAATGAATACTTATTAGATACCAGAATTTGTTGCAATGAAAAAGGAAAGATTCTCAAAGAAATTTTTATCAAACGAAATATTAATCAGCTTCACAATGTGCTGAACTTTGACACCAAACAACTGTTATTGCCCATGACTAGGTCAGATTTACGAGTTCGTGCTCTTCGTTTCCTGCTATACCATCTTAGGCGCTTAACTGGTAGCGTGCCTGACACCATTGACTTCAGGTTCATTCCCCTCGTCTGATCACTGAAATTAAGCAGCGCAACTCCAGATAGTACTGACATGGATGGCAGCTTGGGAGAACTAGGTACTGCTAATACCCCAAAATCGTCGCATTAGTGTAGTGTCTATGCAGTCTCTGCATTAGAAGTTGTAGGGCCTTGTAGTTGGAGGGCCCTAAAACACATTGGACATGCCAGTTCTCATCTGATCACTGAAGTCAAGCAACGCAGCCCCAGCTAGTACTAACATAGGTGGCCTCTATAGGTGCTGCAAAATGCAACTATTATGCTAACACTTTTCACGTCCCTCTAAATGGACACAAGGGCGATATATTGGTCATTGTTCTTCCACAGCCGATTGCTGACAAAAGCTGCAATCCCTATACTTATTTATCGTCGGTCTACTGTTTTTTTTTGGGGGGGGGGGGGGGGGCAGGGGATTCCATCGACGCCAGGGGGAATCTACCTGTTGCATGGCAGAGAGGGTTCTCTTTCGTGCAAATGACGTCGTACACTACACTGGAATTCGGTTTTATTTCTTATCCGAAAGAAGATGCACTCGGGACCTCTCTCTCACCTGAAAGATGCCAACTTACCTCGGTCCAGTATGGAACCTAGAACTACTGACGGAGTTACCGAGTGTGCTAACCACTACGCCACCGAGGCGTGTGAAGGGCCCTAAAACACCAACTGACCAAAATTCACATTCGTTCCTGGCTGAGTTGGGTGGAGGCAGAGAGCTGTATATGCCTTGGACACACCGGTTCTCGTCTGATCACTGAAGTTAAGCAACGCAACCCCAGCCAGTACTAACATGGGTGACCACTTGGTATTGCTAATACCCAAAAGTCGTCGTAACTGCGTAGTGTGTGTGTGTGTGTGTGTGTGGTGCAGACTTTGCAGTAGTATGACCGTTGTAGTTGAAGGGCCCTAAAACACCTTTGAAACGAATTGTGGAGGCAAGAGAGAACCTCACAACTGAACTCGGACATGACCTAGCCTCCCTTCCCGTCTCTGGTGCCAGTAATTACTTACATCGCTGGCATCCTCATGTTCCTCATTCAAAATCACTTCCTGTTATTCACATGACCCGATTCCAACCCCCGCCTCCATATTTCAAGAAGTCTCTCTCCGTTTTCCATCCTGGTGTCTGCGCTTGCGTGATACCGTGGTTGCATGGTCAATCCTGGTTGACTGCTTTCCCAGGGAAAGAAGGCTCAAGGGCGCCTTTTGTCGAATGTCCGTACTCATGAACCCCTTCTACAAGCGATAGGCACATATCACGGGTGTAGATGCTAGTCCTCCTGACATAGGCAAATTTCTTTTTACAGCCTATGACCAGAATGTTCGTAGGCGATCTAGCGCTGTTTTAACCCTCCCCTGGCCCAAAGCTGCACTAAGCCAAAGAATTGCTTATATTTAATCTTGCTGCCCACTACCTCATGTTCTGTAGGTTCGATTCTGGGTGGTGGTGTCCTTTTATTTACAGCCTTTAAGGAATTTTCCTAGAGGAGATGATGATGATGGGTGCACCCCACTCCATTTCGCAGGTAAATAACTTTTCCAGGTGTAGAAGAATCCCGCCTTTCCGCTTTTATCGTCGGTTTATGGTTTTGACAGCTATAATATGACGGCATTTCAAAGCTTGAAATAATAGAGAAGGATTCATGAGAAAATTGCCATCTTACAGTAGACATCTTTATATGTTTTTGTAGCCACAGGGCGCCCATCTATTTAAATAATTCATCGGTACTAACGTAGTTATTTTTAATATCAAACTCCTTAAAATATATATTATCTTGACCATTTATTTTATTTTGAATTAATAATTTATATTTTTTCTTAACGAAAGGAAAATTTTTCTTCCTCCCTCTCCCCAAATTTTTTAGTTTCTCTTATTGAAAACTGAACTTGGTCATTGCAAAAGTGAGTTTATGTGGAGTGTAGGACATATATAGTTTGTTGGTGACCTTATAAAGCAGTAAGTTTGATTCCTGGCATTCCAAAACAACTACTAATGCTTTTCACGCCTGTGGCAGGTCGGGTACCTAGCTTGTCCCTCTGAACGGACAAGCTTGTCTGAAAGGATATATTATAGTGTTTTCTGCAACCGATTGCCGATCAAAGCTGCAACCTCTTATGCTTATTTATCGTTGGTCTACTGTTCATTGGGAAACTTCGCCGATGCCAGGTGGGGAGCTCTTACACCTGGAGAGTTTGCCTCATCTATCCGTTGCATAGTAGAGAGGGTTCTTTTGCTTGAAAATGACATCTACACCACACTGGACCTCGGTTTTACTTCTCATCCGATGGAAGACTCCATCGGGGCATATGTCTCGCCCGAAAAAAAAGCCAACCCACTTCGATATAGTATAGAACCTATAACCACTAATGCAGAAACCTGACTGCGCTGTAGGCTCTCACGTAGAGCAGTTGATCCTTCGTCGACCCTCAAATGGACTTTCTGAGGATCTTCGCACCCTTATTTCAACTGGATCTTTGGGACCCATTTCGGGATATTAGTCAGTTAAACTTCTCCCTTGTCCTTAACCTTTCGCGTCGCGTTGGTGCACACAGAAGTAGTGCCCTGGACAGAAGTGGTTTGGTTTTTTTTCCAGTTTGAGAGATGCCCCTTGTTCGTCTTTCGTCGGATGAGACGTAAAGCCATCACCTGTACGTGAAAGAACGCTTTCTTTTTACAGCGAGTAGATAGGAGCTCGCTCCCCTGGCGTCGGTGAAGGAAAAATACCACGTTGGGGTTGCAGCATTATGTTTGCAGTCGGCTACGCACAAAACCGTCCAACAGATTGCTTATAGGAAAAAAATGGGCACCCTACCCTTCCGTAGGCGAAAAAAATGGTTACTGATGTGTCCGTAACGTTAATGACGTTGTGCTCTAAATGGGATATCCCATTCATATTGGAAAGATGGCGGGGGCGTGATATGGAATATCCGCGCCTACCACAACCACAGATTTTACTTCCTGTCTGATGGAATGCCCTTCCTCCTTATCACTGAGTAAACCACCTACGCAGCCGTCCAGGGGTGAATCTCTGAGCTCAAGAAACAAAGGCACCTGTACTAATTGAGCCTCGCTGAGGTCACCTGCAGTCATTTTTTCAGCATGCTTGCGGTGGGTGACTTGTTTAGGGCGAATCTACTGACTCTTTTCACCCTGAGCCTGCACAGGTAGTAGGGCGGTATGTAGTGTTGACTACCTTATCAAATAATGTTGTGTGTGTGGGGGGGGGCATTTTTGAATGTTGTAGAACTGGTGGGTGTGACAAAAACATCTAGGGAGTAGCATGTCTCCTGTATGCGCTGTGTGCGATGTCTGATTTCATAACTCCAGGGTGTGCATTATGGCCCTTTCACTTGAAATTGAAGATCCAGACTATTGATATTAGAACCGGCTCACTGATAATTTCCTAAGATATTGACGAAGAGGAAGAGGAATAGTATACTTATGATGATAACTACCTGATACACGTTTTGTGCGCCAGGCCTGCAGGGGGGAACCTGAAACAGGCATAAATTATACATTAAAAAACGTGTTTGAAAGTGATAACAGGGCTATTTATTTAAAAATATGATCATTTTTAATGATTCATAAGTTGTTTGGTGAACTGATCCAGTATGCAACATTTAGGGCGTTTTTAAACATTTCACTAACAACCCTTTCTCTAGTTAGTAATAATGATTTGTGACTCGTTTTTTGACATGTCAGTGCTCCGTGTTCACTCGTCATCAATTCGTGAGACCTCCGGGTGTGGTTGTAGGAAGGCCAAAAACCTGAGTACGGTGACTGTTTCTAAACAAATTAACCCTGTGATCTTTTGTGGTGTGGACGATGTCGTCCTGACCTCACGGATCCACTTTTGCACCTTCAATGGACGGGGAACTGTGGTGTAGCGTAAACCTCAGTAATGCTACCGCGTATCCAGAAGCTCGAATTAATGATCTTTGCCGATTGATGGAAGATAACCTTAGGTTTCTTGATTGCGTCAAAGTGGCCCGAGTTCAAACCTCAAACGTTTTCCACCACCGTCCGCATAATAGATAATACTTTAAGTGCGTCTCCCTTTTCAAGGTAACCGCTTTGAAGAGTCTGCCTAATATGAAAGAACAATTGCATTTTGAATCAATGGTGTGTAGGTTCGATTCCGACTAAAGCCAGTGATGTCTATCTCGCAAGCGGAGACATGCACGGTATCAGATCGTTGGAAAGTAAGGCAGCAGCGCCGGCCTTACGAAGTGGGAGGCCTCGGGCAACTACAGTTTGGGAGGCCCAGTCGCCCACCCCCATGGTGTATCAAGAGTTGAAGTTCTGTCACTATCTTATTACAAATCATATTCTATAGATGTTAAAATCGTCCCTATTCAGTGGGAGGCTCTGGACGACTGCCCATACTGCCTGCCCCAGGGCCGGCCTTGTAAAGCAGTGGCCACGCTCTTACCACTACTGGTAATAAAACACTTTCTACGCCATAAAATCCCAGCGAATAATTGTTTTCCGCCTATTGCAGGGTTCGGTATCTGACTTTTTCCGGATGTACTGTATAACTGGCGCCTCGTGATGAATACCTGAAATGGCTGGCATTCCCGGAACCGAATTGTGCCAAGATGGTGACTTGATATAGCCTTGAATGTAAGGCTGACATAATTTCGAGGGTCACGTCTCTTTCTGACGTTTACTGCCATTTCCTGGCGATGATATATTGAATGCGTAGTTCCTCTGAATGAATGTTGTTTGAAAGGTGCAGATGAGATACTGTGATAACCGTAAACTGATCGCATTACCAATTTTTGCTGGCGTTTGTTAGGCAGGCCGGCATCCCCCGCAGACAACCCGGTCAATATTTCTGAGGATCCCAGATGCCTGGCTGGGGTGCTCCCAGTCAGAGCAATCTCATCAGGAGAGGGGGAAACTCCTTGATTAGGGACGTGGAATGTAGGGACCCTTATGGACGAGGACCTTGTGGGAGATAGGCGTGACTGGAAGGCTAGAACCCGCAGACCCGACCCTGCCACAGGCACGTTAAGGGCATGATGGTGATATCTGCTAGGGTTGAGACCCCCCTTGGTGGCACAGGAGGTAGCGTGCTTGATTACTACGTCAGCGGTTACAAGTTCGATACTGAATCGAGGTGGTTGGCTTCTTTCGAGCGAGATAGAGAGAGGCCATGACATTTGTACGTAAAAGACCCCTCTCTACTACGCAAAGTGGAGATGAGGCCAATTCATAGGTGCAGGACCTCGCTCCCTGGCGTCTGTGGAATGCCCCAACGAACAGTCGACCACGATAATGAAGCATAGGGATTGCAGGTTTGGTCGGCATCCGGCTGCGGAGAACTACTGTCCAGTATATCCCCATTGTGCCCATTCAAAGGTACAAGATGGTTATCCGACCCTGCCATAGGCGGGAAAGGGATTAGAAGTTGCTTTGTTTCCTTTTTACTAGGGGTTATAGAATTAGAGGGGAGTGGCCATCACTGTGGTAAACATTTTGCCGAACTGGAATTTTGAGTTATTGACTGGGACTTGCCATTTAGGAAGTATTTTCGTTGATGAAGGGGGCACGCTCTGAGGCGAAAAAATGGAGGGGGGAACTTTGCCGTTACTTTAAATGGGGATCGAATCTACCTCCTAGTGTTTGCACCTGAAACAAGTTGCTGAACAATCTGACCGAGGTCAGTAGTTTACTCTTTCATAGGCGGAAAACAGAATGCCTCCTTCCTTCGGTGTGTTTGCGATGCCATGCGCCCGTCCACAAACACCTGAACGCTCGAAGCACCTATAGAGTGTTCTGGTGTTCCTCTTCTGCAGTTTTGAGTTTGCAAGTTCGCCACTGGCCGAGGTCGGCGATATTCTGCTAAGATATGGGGTAGAAGTAAGTATCCTTCCTGGCAAACGTACTTTATGAACCGTGGCACCATATAGCTATTGATTGTCACCTGCCCTTCGAGGATAAATACCGCCTTGAATTTCTCAAGTTTTTAGTTCAGGTAATGAGTAATACAAACGAAAAGTTGGTGGGGAGGCACGAGGGGGTCATTTGAAACGACCGTTGGTACACTTTTTTATTATTGCTCATGAAGTTGTGAATGACTTGTTGCTCACTTTTCCTGTTTTGAACTTGGGTTGACGCCCATTGGACTTACGAGTTTTTGTTTCCCCTTCATCCCACCCCTTCCAAGACGAGAACTCGTTGCCAGGAAGTTGTCTTAAGAGTGCACTCGGCCAGCGTCAATGATAAACAATTATTTTGTAATTAACAAGTTGAACTTTGTTTAATTTATAGTTGGAGTTACCTTCAGGCAGTTTTGGCGTAGGACAGGCTGTGTTATGGGCTATGTACATTTTAGATGAGAACTCCTACTTGCAGGAAAGTCTGGTATTACAGTAGAATGGTAAACCTCTCATAGTGCACGAGTGTTGCCGGGCATCCTTTCCCCTTTCTCTACTTTTCCAATGAGAGAGGAAGAAGTGACTCGGTATCCACCTGGTGTGCAGAAGGACCGAGTTCAATTCTCGAGGGAGCGGCAAATTGCATTGGACACACCAGTTGTCGTCTGATCACTGAAGTTAAGCAATGCAACCCCAGTTAGTACTGACATAGGTGACCGCTTGGGACCGCCTGTAGTGTCTGTGCAGTTCCTGCATCAGAACTACACCGTGGACGGGGCTCTAATGACCTTGTAGTTGAAGAGCCCTAAAACACCAACAAACAAGCAACTTCAATCCTCTCCCTTCTGTTCAACATTGTCACCCTGGAGGCCGTTAGCCGGTGTGCCCATTATTCCGCCTCGGTGGCGCAGTTGGTAGCGTGCTGGATTTGGTGTCAGTAGTTCTAGGTGGGTTAGCTTCTTTCGGGAGAGAGAGAGCCCAAGTGCGCATTTCTTCGGATGAGAAATGAAACCGAGGTCCTGTGTGGTGTAGGATGGCACTTGCACGTAAAAGAACCCTCTCTACGATGCAACGGGCAGATGAGGCAAAATTTTTCAGGTGTAGGAGATTGCCTCCTGGCTTCGGTGGAATTTCCCAACCAACGATGAGTAAGCATAGGAGTCACAGCTTTGGTCGGCAACCGGCTGCGAAAAAACACTGTCCAATATATCACCCGACCCTGCCATAGACGGGGAAAGGGTTAGGAGTTGCTTTTCTTTGTTATTATGACAGCCACGACTACCGCCCTTAGTGGTATCAGGTTTGATCCTGGCAGGGACAAGTCTCTACCTGAGCAAACTTTGTGCAGGTGGTAATATGGCACATGTCTCTCCAGAAATTCTCAAAATTGGGTTTTGCTTGCACAACGTCGTCTGGCATTGGTATCTAGCACACAGAACTGAGAGGCGGAAAACATTTCGGGAGCTCAGATCTTAGATAATTGGACAAGAGAAATATCCAAAGGTTCTTGCCACCTGAAATCGAAACGAAACTATTGTCCGTGTACGGCAGGGCGGAACTAGAGGCGAATCAGGGGGAGCACTTCAAACAAAGTGCGCCCCAAATATTTAGAATCCCTTACTATAAATGTAGCTAGCAATTGCAATTGGTCCTCTACTGCCCCTTAGACAATGCTCTCTCTTCAGTGGTTTAGCCAACTGCAGATTGGACTGCAACTTTTGGAGTGGCAGTATAGAAACTGGGATAAGCAATGCAAAAATGCCTCATCAGTTGCGCCCCATTGAGGTACTGAGGGGGGAGCGATTGCTGGATCCGCCTCTGGTGTAGGGTCTCACTTGGACACAAAAGAGCTGAGCATATTTGCGCGGCAATTTAAAAGATGGAGGTTGGAATATGAAGTACTGTACACTAACGCCTGCCATACGCAATCAGTTTGGTGTGCCAGTTCGGTGTGTTCAGTTTGGTGTGCCAGTTCGGTGTGTTCAGTTTGGTGTGCCAGTTCGGTGTGTTCAGTTTGGTGTGAAGGTATGCATTGCCCACACACGATCAGTTTGGTGTGTCACCCTCTTATGTTCCTTTTCGTTAAACGTCATGTAACGTCATTTGATTGTCCACATCAACCAGTAATTCTACCGTTTACCTTTGTGTAATTTTTTAAAGATGCGCTAATGTGAAGAACTGATGTGAGCAAACCCCACACACGCTCACCTCTACTTGACGTCAGTCCGATGTGATAGAATCTCTTCACACCGTCAGTTGAAATTTTTGGTGTGAGCTCGCGCTTGTTTTTACACACACACACGTCAGTTTGGTGCGTCACATTGATGTGAACACACCGAACTAACACACCAAGCTGATCGTGTATGGCGGCCTTAATACCGTACTGTAATTGCACTTGAGGGTCCTAGGATCGATTGTTATATTGGCTGTTTCAGACCACAGACAAACTCCCAACTTACCTTCATTGTGGCGGGATGTTCCTCCTGCCCCATCTGTAGGTGTTCACCAGCTATCCAGGTGTTTAGGCTTGTGTGTGATCCTTGTCAGCTATAGGACAGTGAGGAAGGTGAAATAACTGCCCATTCTCTCTAATCTTTCTGGCATTATTACCTTTCTCTCAGAATAATGTTTGACCTCTCTGATGACCCTAGTTTGGTCCATTTGGAATTTTTTCTTGCGGTTGTTATTGATGATGGTGTTTTTGTCTGCAGGACCGGTTATTGTAGGTTGGCAATGTAGAATGCTGTCCAAAAAATATAATCCCTTGTTAAATAATTGTTCTTGCGTGAGCAGAAGGCCCTTCCATGGTGTCGTGCTGAGACATGACTGACCCTTCAATCCAGAATAATTGCTAGATTGTGACTTCTCTCCCACCACGAAAGTTTTTTCCAAGAAAACACCTCCAAAAAATTCTTATTTTTGTTTTGTATTTTACGAAGCATTCAACATGGCCTGTTTCAGTTAGAACTTGATTGGGAACAAAGCTCGAGCTTATGATCACAGGTTCGCCACCGGTCATAGCCAGTGCAGTGAAGACTTTGTGCGAAGAGGGAGTGGCTGTATTGCGTTGTACACACCAGTTTTCGTATCATCACTGAACTTGACGCAACTCCAGTTAGTACTAACATGGGTGGCCTCTTAGCGAACACTGGGTACCGCTATTACCCAAAAAAATCGTCATAAGTGTCTTTGCTATATTTCACTAACGGGTTGGGGAGTAAGCCAAGTAGCCGTAACAGGCCGAACCCTTAGGAGTTCTGCATTAGAACTATGCAGTGGACGGGGCAGTAGTAACCAGTCTGCCATGAAGGCCCGCTTCCGGCAGCCCTAGCCGCGGTGTAGAGAATGACTACCGATTTGATTCCTTACCTCAGTGGTAGCCGTACAATGTATAGCAAGGGAAATTGGGGAATCCAAGAAGTCCCGATTTCCGGCCTTCATCATCGGGTCGTCAGGTGACTCCATAACGTGAAGATAGCTCTTATCCCCTGTGGTAGGGCCCTCTTTTCGAGTTCTCTTAGAATCGCCAAACAGAACCCTGCTACGTCGCACAAAACGCCCCCGGTATAACTTACCCCCATGTTTACTCTCATTCTTTGAGGGGAGGGTGCCTACCTGTCGATAATTTGAAGCACCCACCTCCAAATCTGGTGGTAGTTTTCTCTAGTTGTGAATCTACGGTTGCATGTTTGACCCTGGCTCCTTCGGGAGAGAAATAGAGAGGAGAGGACCTCCACGTGTGCCCGTCCCAACCTGAATCATGTCATCGCTGCACTTATAAGACCGCGAAGTGAATGATACAGGTAAATTGGTCATAGTGAGTGGCCTACGTTGGATTGGTTTATTTCGGGTAATCTTTGTCCTAATCTGGTGTTCTCGCCTGATGACTGAAGCTAAGCAACGCAACCCGGGCTACTACTGGCATAGGTGACCGCTTGGGAACACTGGGTGCTGTTAATACCCAAATCGTCGTAACAGCGTAGTGTCTGTGCAGACTGCCTTTGAACTACGCTGTGGACGGGGCTCTAATATGCATTGTAGCTTGAAGGGCCCTAAAACAGCAACAAGAAAGCAATCCAAATCTGGTGTTGTTCGAATTTGGAAAGATGAAGAACTTGCGGAACATGGATTGTTTTTAAGACTACTAGGTCACCATAATTGTCATTTTTATTATTTTTAATATGCAGGGTGGTCTCTTAATATGTAGTTTTATTTTTCTATTCGGTAAATAATAAAGTGAAAGGGGGAAACGATGAAGGGAGGTAAGAAATTGTGGAGGTGGTCGAATGATGAAAAGGAGGGTGGGAAAGAGGACCAGTTGTCCTGTACTACTGTTGACTAGCAAGGTGTGTAGTTGAGGGATGTGTAGCTAGAGTGAGGAGATGGGAGGAGGGGGATGATAGCGAAATTGAAGTTCACGGTGAAAAGAAATTGGCAGTACAGTGAGAGGAGCGACTGAACCTCATTTCAGTTGTTTTTGGTTTGGGGTGAATGACCGACGTTAACCTTGTACTTGCTTTCTCTCTCTCTTTCTCTCTCGTCCTCTATCTCTTAACAATATTCATGGTTAGCAGAGGAATTGGGGGGGGGGGGTAACGTAAACTTGCCCATTAGACCTCAATAATACTAATATTCAAATGAATCATTTATTAGTGCTGCGTCCCGTTTCCTACACGTAAGGGAAGAGAAAGCACATCCGTAACTAAAACAAGTTCTCTCAGTATTTTATGAAGCAACTTACACGTTAAGAAAATAAGCAAACTGCATGGCCTTCAATACGTAAGATATAGGTCGGGGCAATTCCGAAAAGGTGACCCTTTCTTTTCTAGACACTCCTCTTTTGTGACCGTTATGCTCTCAAGATTTTTATTTACAGTATTATGTCGTTGACTTGAACGAGCCGATTTCTTTTGTCCACGTTTCCTACTTCCTAGTTGATTACGGAATTGCTATAGGGCTGCTATTTGAATTTAACGGGTCAATTTTAATTAGTTTGTATATTGTTTTTTTTTACAGATCAAAACTTTGCAGCGGCTGATTCTAATAGCAACACCCCTGCCAAAGCTTTTGTACCGTGCAAGGTGTGTGGTGACAAAGCTTCCGGATATCACTATGGTGTGACGTCATGTGAAGGCTGCAAGGTCAGTGTGAGAAGACTTTGTGGACAGGAGTGGGGAAAAAAATTACTTTCTATTACTACTCTGGACACTTAGTCTTAATGTGTTTACGATTCCATGGGTGGGCCTCATTCCTCCTACTCCCCCATTGCAAACCTTCATTTTTCTATTTGAGCATTAGCATTTGAATAGAGATATTAAGTGAGGAATAAGATCCGAACAGAAAGTGGGAGGAGGGATAAAAAGAGAAGGGGGCGCTTCTATACTTGCAGGTGGAAAGTGGTCAGAGCCACCCCCTACTTTTACTGATAGAAATGGAGAGGAGTGCTTCAAAAAAATAAGAGAGGGGGATTTTCTGAGAAAGTTGTTTTTCCGGGTTGTGCCCCTTCCCCCTCCTCTTTCAAGGTAAGGAATTGGGGAGAACAGAGTTGGGGTAAATGGGACACTTGATAGTACTGCTGTATCCCCAGACTTTTATTTGAATTTGAAAGACTTCCCGTTATTCGGATTGACAGATCTGAGAAGAGGGGAGGGCTTGACAGAGGGGGTTAAACAACGTAGAAAATAGGGAGAGGAGAAAAAGGAAGAGGGTAAAGGTAATGAGGGGGTATTTCAGCTGTATCCATCATTTGGTGTCGAGTATTTGAGATTCCTATATATCCCTGGTGATGAGAGAGATCTGCCGTGACAAGCGTGAATGGGATTGAAAAGCTGGATCAGAAAAAGTGGGGAAGAGGGGGATGGCAATTAGGATGGTCAAGGATCTTGAGTGGACTGAGGTGGGGATGTAATATGAGGTTAGAAATTGTCCTGAAGGATCATTCAGTTATCTTCTGAAAGGTCCTGTGGAGATTTGTTGATTGAAAGTTTAGGTTGACCTCAAGAGAGAGAAAAGGGCGAGGGAAGTTTCAGACCTGAAGGGACCAAAATGAAGCCAGATTTCGATGGGTTATTTGATATTTAAATCCCTCTTCCCCACTCCCCTCCAAGATTTGAATATTGAAATTCATTTTTTGTTTTCACCTCTCTTCTCTTTCTTCTGTGCATTTTCCATCATCGCCCTGTCTTTCACTTTCATTCCTCATCTTCCTCCTCACATCTCATTCCTTACTCTCCCCTTCATTTTTTTCTTGATATTTCATCTTTACCCCCCCTTTCCTTTTCTCAACCACATATTTCATATCACACGGAGCCACAAAGCTGTAATATCACCTACACCTGGCGATTATTTTGTGTGCCTCTGTGTGTGTGTCTGTTTGACCGGCCTCCTCCTCTACTGGCCGTCCATTCTCATTTCCAACCAGCTCCCACCCTGTTTCCCCTCTCTATCTATCACTATCATTTGTTTTTTTGTTACTCTTCACCTTTACTTCATTCTTTCGCTTGTGTGTGAAACTAACGCCCCCTGGTGGCCGGGTGGGTCCGCAGGGCTTCTTCCGCCGCAGCATCCAGAAGCAGATCGAGTACCGATGTCTACGGGATGGCAAGTGCCTGGTGATTCGCCTCAACCGCAACCGATGCCAGTACTGCCGCTTCAAGAAGTGTCTAGCCGTGGGCATGTCCCGCGACTGTAAGTGGTCAAGCAAGGGTAATTTTCGCCAGACGAGAAAGAATTGAAAGTGTCGAATCCATCACCACTTTTGACCGACCAAAGGGGTCACACATTTTGCATTGCTAAAATATAACTGCCTTGACTATAATCTCCGAGATTTTGCTAAAAGGGAATTCATCAAAATCCTGGGAGTATCCTACTCCCCTGTGCACCCCCCCCCCCTCTGATTGATCCGATCCTCAGAACTGTGCGTTTAACGCCCTGTAGAATTGAGGGGATATTGTGCTCTCCAGGTGACATGGGGCACATTTCACTGGGCTCCAGCTAAATTGCCGTGCCGTCTGTGGTCAAAAAAGGCGCTACTATCCAGGCACACCAGAAGAGGCCAAAATTTATATTTTGAACTTCGAGACAAATGCGCTAGCTCACTATAAATATGAGTTCGATTCCATTCTTAGCTGACAATGTCATTTAGGACATAAATGTAATGAGAAGAGGGTAGTAGGAGCTCGTTAGGTCCATTACAGGAATGCAGATGGTTGGAAGCACCGGCGGTAGGGGAGACCACACAGCAGACGTAGGAGTAGGTTGTTGGTAGGGATATGGTTGTACTTGGGGTGGACGGGGACCTGGTGGGAGATAGGTGGGAGTGGAGAGCTAGAACCCACAGACCCGACGCTGCAACAGGTGGGATAAGGATATTATGATGATGATGAATCTCATTTAAGACATAAAAGAGAAAATTTGACTACAGGTCAAAAGCCTTTTTTATGTTGTAGACAGGTATGATTGAATCCTTGACTTTAGGGCATTTCTACCACGGCACATTGGTTATGTTTTTGGAGCTTTAACTTTACCTTGATTCTAAGCAGTTCTCAAGCGCAGGGTTATGTACGGACAGGTAACACCTTAATGCGTGCTTTAGAATTCTCCCAGGACCGCCTCAGACGTCGATGTTTTTCGGGTCTCATAGACCCTGTGTGCAGAGGAACCTCGCACTTTTGAATTTGTTACGTTGAATAAAAAAATCCTTTTGTCTTGCAATGTCGTGGGAACCCACTGTTAACATTTCTTGAGGGCCCGCAGAACCTCCAGCCATCTCAGGGCTCCCCCTTTTTCGTTAGAGAGCTTTATGCAGTGGCGAACCTTGAGCTTTTGATTGCAAGGGGGGACGGCTGTATTGCGTTGAACAAACCAGTTCTCGTCTGATCACTGAAGTTAAGCAACGCAACCTCAGTTAGTACTAACATGGGTGACCGCTTGGGAGCACTGGGTATCGCGAATACCCAAAACTCGTCGTAACAGACTCCACTAGAGCTATGCAGTGGACAGGGCTCTAATGATCACTGCTGTTGAAGGGCCCTAAAACACCAAGAAATCAAATCGATTAAAAGAGACTATCGCTTTCAGGGGACGACAGGTTTTGCCCCTTGATAAATAATTTATGTATTAGTACAGTAAAGAACTCGGTTTCCTGATGTCGGAACACCGGTAACCGGCCTTTTTTGACGTTACTAGGACTTCCTGTCTAGGACTTCCCTCTTGGCAGTTGAGATATGGAAGCATTGTCTGAAATTCATTTTTGATTACTAAAGATTAATATGAATCGAGTTTTAGTCAGTGATGGCGAATGTTGGTTTTCAAATTTCACCTCTGGTTTCGGACACTTCCGATTGAAATGAATCCCACCAAATGTGTGTGAATCGACTGGCGAATTTTAAAACTATTTTTTTTATAAATGTTTATTTATAAACTTGACATCTTTTTTACTTATCTAACTATTGTGAATGGTCTTTGATGCACCCCTTTTTTTTCTTTCTCACCCATCTCTTGCCTGATGGGATTTGCTTTCCACATGCTCTTCGTCCAAATTCGAAACAAAAACCAAATAGCCGTACGATATGGAAGAGTTCCAAAAAGGTCACGGGAACGGAACGACGAAGCTAGGGTCACCCAGTCAGAAGCAGATCAGTCAGCGCGGGAATTGGAGAACAAACAGCTAGCCATCTATGACATCATCTTGACTATCTCACAAGCTCATCACGTCAATTGTCCGTACACTGAAGAACAGACGCGAGCACTTGTTCGAAAACCCGCAGTCTTTGTAAGTTTTCTTTTTGGAATGACCCTCTCTGTCATTTTAAGCTTGAAAGGGTCGTTCACTGATATATTTATGGCAGCACCTTTTTTTTGTATAAAACTGATTATCTCTTTGCAGAATTTGACCGACGTTCAAGGAGATGGCACTCTTGATGGACAGGATACAGCTGATAGTCTGGAACAACAAAAGATTGGCATGTGGCAAAACTTTGCCATGTACGTCACACCTTCAATTCAACGCGTGGTAGAATTCGCCAAACGAGCACCGGGATTTTCCGAATTGACTCAAGACGATCAACTCATTCTAATCAAGAGTGGTTTCTTTGAGATTTGGTTGGTGCACGTAGGACGAATGTTTGCACCAATGGACAACACATTGACCTTCAGTGATGGCAGCTACGTGACGAGGCAGCAAATGGATCTGGTGTTCGACGTGAGTCCATTCTAGTCAGTTGAAATTTTAGATGGGTCATGTTGCAAATCTTTATCTCTTTCTCCTCCGTCCCAATTTTTTTCCGGTGTGTTGTCTTCATTCCGGCATCCTGAAAACGTGTGATCATCTCAGCCTGAATTCGTCACAGCGCTATTCACGTTTGCAGTCACGTTTAATAATCTACAGCTGAATGATACTGAGATCGGTATCTTTTCGGCCATCGTACTCTTAACGGCAGGTGAGAATAATATGATTAATGTGATCTTCTGTTCAATATAACCCTTTGATCCTGTGCTGCCAAGTTTCGTTGGACACACCAGTTCTCGTCAGATCACTGAAGTTAATCAACGCAAACCCAAGTTAGTACCAACATTGGCAGTTGGTAGGGAATGTTAGGTGCTGAAAATTTCTCCTTTCCTACATCCCCTACACCTACCTACTCCTCCTCACCCGCGAGCAGCTTCCTTAGGGTTCGGCCTGTTATGGCTGCTTGGCTTACTCCCCAACCATTAGCATTTTAGCATTTAACACTAACATTGTTAGTATTTTCTGACGGCGGAAAGCTCACTGTACTTGTTAGGTTAATGAACGAGCTCATCCTTTCATCATGGGTTCACCTGAACCAAAATCCACTGCCTCACTCCTGATCTGATATGACTTTGACCCAGGGGTGAATCCAGAGGGGGGAGCAATGCAGCAATTGCTCCCCCCTCAGTGCCTCAATGGGGCGCATATTTCAACTGATGCATGATTGAACTTTGCAACTAATGAGGCATTTTTGCATTGCTATCCCTATTTCTATACTGCCAGTCCAACAGTTGCAGTCCAATCTGCAGTTGGTTAAACCACCGAACATGGGACATTGTCTAATAGGCAGTAGAGGACCTATTGCAATTGTTAGGTAGTATTATACAAGGGATTCTGAATGTCTAAAAATTATTTGGGCGCCCGTTTGTTGAAGTGCTCCCCCTTTGAACAGCACCTGGATCCGCCCCTGCTTTGACGAGGGGATATCCTACTTATTTTGATCTAAAAGTTCAGTTAGCGAAGCCTGGACCAAAATCTCGGATCTTTTGAGGGCCTCCCTCAGTAACTCATTGGTAACGTGCTAGTTAGATTTTGGCTGAGGCTCGGGTCTCTAATGACCTTGTAGTTGACGGGACCTTAAACTCCAACAAACAACAACAATTGGCTGAGGCTGGTAGTTATTTTCGGGTTAGTGGAAGAGAAGTACCAAGTGTGCCTTCAATCGGATGGGTGACTGCTTGGTAACGCTGGGTACCTCTAATACCAAAAATCGTCGTAACAACGTAATGCCTGTGCAAACTGCATTAGAACTATGTAGTGGACGGGGCTCTAATAACTGTTGAAGTTGAGGGGCCCTAAAACACCAACCAAACAAACCGACGTTGAATAATGACAATAAACCAAGGAGACCTCAAGAGTGGCCCTTCAGTTGAGTAGGCCAATATTGTGGGTTTGGTGCATACGCAGCAAATGCGTGGTCACCCAAATTCTCTAAGGGTAAACCGTCTCTGTGCAAGCCAGACTGTGAATAATGAGCTAGAGCTAATCGTGCTGCTCAGGTCTAGTAAGTTTTTTAGGGAATGAGAAAAATTTCAAGTGGAATTTACAGGATAACAGGTAGCGTTGTGAGCCTTTGTGGTGGATGCCACCTGAATGTAAAGCACTCCCTCCACTTAAGATCGTTGCAGATATAGGAACCATTATTCCGCCTGATTTTGCTTGATAGTTCCTAGAGCCGACAGCCCTATAGTAACTCAATGAACCATGTCCTGTGGTGTCAACAGACTTTTGGCCAAATTAAAAGATTGTTTTTTATTTCAATTTTGGAATGATCTCATTAATTACCGTCTTAAAACCATTACGTCCTTTTTTTTCAAATTACGCGTAGATCGTCCTGGAGTGAAGGACCACCAGTTCATTGAGAAGCAACAGGACAAGTTGATCGAAGCTCTCAAGTTACAGGTGGCTCGCAATCACGGTGGAGATGCGCATCTCTTCTCCAGCATCCTGATGAAGCTTCCAGAACTGCGCACGTTAGGAAGTAAACATGGCGACCACCTGCAGTGGTTTCGAATGCACTGGTGCAAGTTGAAGTTACCGCCACTGTTTGCAGAGATTTTTGATATTCCAAAATGTGAAGAAGACCTCCAGTAGAGAAGCAAAAAAAAGGATTTTGGATTGTAGTTTTGTTTTTTCCTTCTTTAATCCTTCTGCGAGACGTATTGTACACAGAAAAGGCGAGAGGAGGAAGAGAAAGAGATAGTAGGAGAGACTGAGAGAAGGCGTTTTGAAGGGGCGTGGTGTATGGATTCTTGGTGATGGATACTTTGGGAATTTAAAACTAAGCGTCACGACTGTCTCTCTCGGCCACTCTTCTTCTTCTGGATTTGTTAGCCAACAACACAGGAGATGGATGATACAATGTCTTTGTTCCATAAATATGCCGAGCAACCACTGCCGTCAACTTATCATCAACATCATCTTCCTTTCCTCTTGCATCTCATCCTCTTCGGGCGGTTTTTTTTGGAAACATTTGTTTGAAAAACAGAGGAGAACGAGCTAAGGGCCATTGTCTGGTAACCAATTGACACATTGAAATCAACTTGCACATTCACCACCCGTTGGCAGCTTCTTTTCCTGGGGTTCTTTCTTTGGTTACGTACTGATCCTGCCCTGCCGTCGTCGTCATCATCATCTTCATCATCATCACTGTCATCTTCATGAGGTGTTCTTCTCGCCTGTGGTTGTGGAAAATTTTTATATACGCCAGGAATATTGTTCTCTCTACTTTTTATCCGGAAGATGAAGGAAAAAAAAGATATGCCGACATATCATTGTCGTCGTTATTGTTGTCTCTCTCATCTTCTTTGGGATGCCCGTCCCATCCCCTCTTAGTGAATGACTGTGTCCAATTCCTAATGTTAAATATCTCAAAATGGGCCCCCACTCATTCCTTCCCTGTCCTCTTATCCCTGTTTTCACTTTGTTTTTCTGTTGTTTAATACGCTTTCATTTTATACGCTGCAGTCGAGCAACCTATCAACTTTAAACGGTAACTGTGATGGCCACATTATGTTGTTCTCTTGTCATTGTGACGTCATTGGTTGTGGTGAAGATCGTGTTTTTGGTCCAAATTAGCCGTTGCAAGTCTTGAACCTCGCGTCGTTGTTAGGTATGCTATCCTTTTGTCATTGACTTACACACACATACACGCAAACATGCATTCAAAGGTCGATGTAAACATATCAGTTCGTGTCAGTACTTGTTACAGTGACAGTAATATCCTGGTGCTCTCAGGTTCCCTTCCCCATCTGAAAGATTCTCTTTCTGTCACAGTGGCACTTTCCGTGTTGGATCTCAGGGCTGGTCCTCCTTCCTCTCCTTAGATGTGACGTCCTGATTGATAGGGGGACTCGAAGTGTGCGTTGGTGTCTTCGTGTAGTGACGTTCATTAGGGGCTCACGATTGGGACAAATTCCTCAGGCCAGGGATTTACTGGGGCCCGGATATCATTTCATAATTTGTTTTTCTACGCGTTAAGTAACTGTAGAGTCCTGAATCCAGGTAATAAGTTGCCCCTAGCTTAAGAATTCAGTAGAAATTTTCAGATTATTTACTTGAGGGCCCGTGTTGGTCTGGGGTGGGGATATCTCGGAAAAAATGGAGAGTAGATTGAGGTGGTATGGGTACGTAATGAGAAGAGGGGAGGAAGAGCTCCATAGGTCCATTTCAGGAATGCAGGTGGTTGTTAGCCCCCGGGGCAGGGGTAGACCATAGCAGACTTGGGAGCCGGTTGTCCGTAAGGATATGGTAGTGCGTAGTGGACAGAGACTTGGTGGGAGATGGCGGGAGCTTCGGGCTAGACACAGAGACCTGACCCTGCCAAGGCGGGATAAGGGTATGATGATGAGGACCCCTGCTAACTCTGTTGCAACTGTCCTGCGCTCCCCCGTCACCAGTCGTGTCACTAAGCCTAGAGCGCTGAATCAGAATGCCGTTGTTCTTTACACCAAAGGGTTTTGCTTTGAGGACCACTTGAAGGTCATGAAGGCTTCTGGCGGGCCGCATTCGACTACGAAATACATATAGGATGTTAGTTTAAAGCTTATTGAATCTCACTCCCAGCTCGTAATTTAGCTGCAATTCTTTGAATTTGGCGCTTATTTTAACATTATTGATGTGACAAATCAGGAAAAATGTTTGTCCTGTCTGCTGCAGCTGCAGGTCGTAGTTGGTAAACTCCTGCTCAAATAACATTGATGGGGCCTGTGTCAAATTCATTGTGAAAATGCTAAACTGTGGTTACCTCGTTACCAACAGATGTAAACTACCCCAACTAACACAGAAAGGAACCTGACTCGGTCACTGACACTGGTATGTATAACTCGACCCCTAAGTTATCTTTATGTTTCCACTGGCTTCCGCCCGCCATTGTTTCTTCTTAACCCCTTCTTCCGTCGTTTAACTGTGCATAATAATAACATTAGGCGGCACTGTTGGTCGTTTTCTCGTCGTTAGTATCTTTGATCATAGTTTGTGTGTATTTTATACTTAGGGGGCTGTGTTTTTGTTTTCGTTTTTTGAATCAAAAGGAAAAGAAACTGATGATCTTGGGGAAAATTTGGTGTGTTTTGATTTTTTCCTGACGGAATCCAGATTTCTTTTTCTCTTCTTCTCTTAAAAACTTGGCATGTTTTTAACAAAAGAAAAATACTAGCAAAAAAGTACATTGTTAAGCGTTGTTGTTGTTGTTGTGAAGAGCGAGGGTGGATCTTTGTACTGGAGATTCCATTGTCATACCTGCCATAGGCTCCAAGTCAAAAGTGACACGTGATATGATTTTTTTGTAATCATAATGAATATTTTGGGTCCTAGGGCAGCGCATTCATATTGTTTTTGACATATTCTTGTTTGTTTGGTGGGAGGGACTAACGAATAGGCCCTACCGAACTAGGATCGATCCTCGCTCTGATTTCTTGACAAATGTTGTCCCTTTCTTCCTCCTGCCCTGCCTGCCCCCTTTGTCATCTTCACACTTAATCCTACCCTCTCCCCTTTCCCACCCAACGACGTTAAATTCCTTAAAGTTGTAGTTTATATGAAGAAGAACTAATCAAATCTCGTTTTATATAGATATATATTATATTAAATTAACGTTTTAGAGAGAAAACATGGATTTTATAATGCTTGACTTGGGATAATAATAATAATGATAATAATAATAATAAACTAGAAGCAGATCCCGGAGGTGATCGAAGATTTATGCAGTAAGGGCCTTTTGGGCACTTGTTGACTACTCCCAATATGTGATAATCCAATGCAACAGTAGCTTTCATCATTCGGAAGATCCCTAACCTCTCAAAGTCACCTCTATTTAATATCATTTGTTGTGGTTGGTCTAGAACTTGACTCCAGTTGGTGTGGGATGACTGAATGGACCTGTTTGTTGTTGTGAGTTTTTCAGGGTCCAGGATGTCTTGTTCTGTTAGGACACGCCATCATTCGACACATTTCTATCCCTTTGCTCACTGTGATGACGCTCAGATCACCACGATCTCAGCTTTAGATATACGACTATTTCTTCAGAGTATCTATGTACATTTTAGCTCAAGTCATTTCTTAACAGGGGATTTTTACCATTATGAAAGTTACTGGCACTCGGATTTGAACCCTCAATCTCTCTTTATACAATAGGCATGTATACCATAGTGGTTAGAGTTATAAGAGGCAGTTTTCAAGTTCATTTCACTTTTTATCCCCAAATCTCCCTACTCTTCCTCTTTGATGCCACTCTCTCTCTTTCCCTCTCTCCTCTTACCCCCTTTTTCACCCGGAAACGGAACTAGTGCTGTTCTGGTCACACCCACTTCCTACTACATACACTGAAAGTCGTCCGAGACATTTGCCGAACACCTCCTCAGGGTACTTGGATCTGCTGCGGTGTTTCTTTTTTTATTACCTGATAAAAAAACATTAAATAAATAAAACGTCTCTAGATTTATATTGTTAACAAAGAGAAAAAAAGACAAATAATTATATTTCCCCGACCCTGCGCTCGCTGACCATTGACGTTGAACTTTTATTCCATCCCTCAGGTCAGAGGTTATGTGTACTATTTATCCCCCTATCCCAAACCAAACTCCTGATATCATCCAATTCCCCCCTCTCCATCCCTCTTATCTCCACTCATTTCTTATCTGCTGCTATTTTGTGATTGTAGGGATAATTAACAAAAACAACTTCTATTTGTTATTTTGTATAGTAATTTTTGTATAAAAAATATGCGTAGTGGGAAGAGCATACGAGGAAATGGGCGGAGACGAGTGACGTCACGCCGCCCTATTGCCAATTCAATCTCCCTCTCCCCTTTTATTTCATATCTCCTTCCTCTCCACTTTCTCCCATTTCCCATTATTCTGTCAAGTCTAAATCGCTATTAAGATGTGATCGGATCAGTATCGCCCATATAACAATTGATGCTATAGAACTGGAAGAATATCAATACTATCGATTCGGGCGAGTTTGGTAACTTATTGCTGATATCGAGCCCACCGATTGCAGATGTTATTGATATCGGTTTATTTGTATAAATTACTGCTGATCGATTAATGTGATATTGACGAGTGATAATTTGGTAACATAGCTGAAGGGGGAGGGGTGTCAATGTTCTTAATCATATTCAGTTTGTACGATAACAATTTAATTTGGTTGACATGGTATTGATCCAAATGATATCGCGGCTCTCGATTTCACTGGCATCGATGTCGTTTGGTTTGTATAAAGCAGTGGTCTTCAAACTTTGTCGTCTCACGGAACCCTTACCTCTTTCACATGCAGCGTTAGCTACCGCGCGATTTTGCAATGCGCGTTGGGGAAGACACAGAGGTCAATAGGTGCTTTTACAGTAGAACTCCTATCATCCGAATCGCCAATTATCCGAATCGCTTTCAGAATTTCAGAAAAAAAAAATTATGAGGAAACGTACTGCGATTTTCAAAACAATGCGCGGCTTGGCTGCCTGTTCAGCAAGCAATGACTTCCATTAAGGTCTCTTTCACATGCAGCGTTAGCTAACGCGCGTTGGGGAAGACACAGTGGTGAATAGCTGCTTTTACATGGAAACGCGCGTAGCAACGCACGATTCGAGAGTTCAGCGATTTTCTAGCGTTAGCGTGCGCCTTGAAATACAAGGAACCCAATTGACCTTTTCATATCACCGCGCGTTTTCACTGTAGGTTTACATTTTTTGAAAGAGGGAATAGCGTTACAGAGAAGCCCCCACGTAGGCGGTCCACCTCAAAATCGCTTTCATGTGAAAGGTTGTAATGCAGCGCTAAACGCAACGTTAATCGCTGCATGTGAAAGAGGCCTTAGAACTATAAGATGTTCGGGGGAACCCCATCCCACCTTTAGAAAAGTATATCTTTCCGCTGCTAACAAATTTTCATTTTGAATCGCGGAACCCCCAGAGATGTTTTGCGCCGGGACGGATCCAGAGGAGGGAGCAATGCAGCAATTTCTCCCCCCTCAGGGCCTGAATGGGGCGCATATTTCAACTGATGCATGATTCAACTTTGCAACTAATGAGGCATTTTTGCATTGCTAGCCCCATTTCTATACTGCCAGTTCAACAGTTGCAGTGCAATCTGCAGTTGGCTAAACCACTGAACGTGGGACATTGTCTAATGCAGTGTTTTTCAACCTGGGTTCCTTGAGGTCCGCCCAAGGGTTCCGCAAATTGCGAGATAAAATATAAAAATAACAAAACACAAGAAACGAGAACGACTTTTGTCTGACGAAGAGGAACTTCGGGTGTCTCTCTCAAACATTAGGCCACGAATTCAACTCCTTATGCTAAAACACACACCTGTATCAATTAATGTTTTTTTCTGTCACTGTATGGGGTTCCGCGAAAGGTGTAAATGTTCCCAAAGGGTTCCGCGAGAAGTCTAAATGTTCCAAAGGGTTCCGTTCCAATAAAAAGGTTGAAAAACACTGGTCTAATGAGCAGTAGAGGACATGGCAGTAGGGATTCTGAATATTTAAACATATTTGGGGCGCCCGTTTTTGAAGTGCGCCCTCCTTGAACAGCCCCTGGTAATGCGGAACCCTGGGGTTCGGCAGAACACAGTTTGAAGACCGCTGATATAAAGTGATGTTGATCGATTGGCCCTAATGCAATGGCATCTGATGGATTGATAGCAAACTGTCGATTGGTGAAACACGCTATTGATCCGATCACGTGGTTGGTTAAATTTCTTATTGGAGAGTTATGTAAATATATATAAAACAAAAGAGGTGTTTCCGCCCTCCCCTCACACAAAATTGGAAAATTGGGTTTTTCATTATTTTATTCTTGTTGATCTTTTATCTCTGGACCTCTATCAACCTTGTTCGTATTTGCTCTGATGGCTCCTGCTGGTGGATTGTTGTGTTATTATCCCTTTCTAGAAGTTGTTGCCGATTATTTTGAATCAACAACTCATAATCGACTTAAAATGTTTGGAATTTGAGTTATTTGTCGACAAAAAACAAAAAAGATGCACCAATTATTTGTTACGGGAAGCGTCTTAGTGTTGATTCTTTATTTCTGGTTGTGATGTAATTTCATATCGCTACTCGCACGTCACGATACATTCCAGTGTTATTGCCACACTTTTATATGATTATTATTATTATTATGATGATGATGATTATAATTAATGTTATTATTTTTGAGGACTTTTTTTTTGTATTTCTCTCAAAACAAAATATCATACAATTTAACAACAACCCCTTCTCTCCCCTTTTGTCCTGCATTAACTTCGCCATTTTCGCTAATCCGTTCATGTGTCGTGTGCTCGTTACCTCTCTCGACAGCCGTGTTATTTTGATTATTTTTATATTTTATACTAGCGTCTGCCCCAGTCGACGTTGACGGGAATAAAACGTTCTTTTCGCATTTTTTGAAATCTGTTTCCGATCCTGAATCAGGTATCCACGTGCAATGTGGCTTTCAATCATAATTGTCACTTTCCAATATACTCGTCCAATTGACTTCAACGGTTTCTTGTTTTAAGTACAAATGGTTATTACAGTCTAATGTGAAATCTCCAAGTTGCAGGTTCGGTTGGTGCTCTGGTTGGTGTTTTTAAGAAGGGGATCGTTATACCTTTATCCCGCCTGTGGTAGGGTCGGGTCTGCGGGTTGTAGCTCTCCACTCCTGCCTATGTCCCACCAGGTCCCCGTCCACCCCACACACTACCATATCCTTACGAGAAAGTTGTTCCCACGTCTGCTTTGGTCCCCCCTGCCCCGAATGCCGACCTCACCAGGTCCTCCTTCCCTCTCCATACCCCTTCAATCGGGAACGGCTTATTGCGTGGGACACACCAGTTCTCGTCTGATCATTGAAGATAAGCAGCACAACCCCAGCTATTACTAACATGGGTGGCCGCTTGGGAAAATTGGGCACTGCTGACACCCAAAAATCGTCGCATTAGTGTAGTGTCTGTGCAGTTTCTGTATTGGAATTCCGCAGTGGACGCCGCTCTAATGACCTTGTAGTTGAAGGGCCCTAAAACAGCAACAAAAAAACACTTCAATCTACTGTCACTCATTTTTTTGCTGCGATGTCCCCAACCCCAAGCTACCTCTAAAGCAGTGGTTCTCAAAGCGTGTTCCGTGAAACCACTTCAAGTGTTCCGCAAAAATTTTAATGCGCAAATAAAGCAATGGAGAGATACTCTGATGTGACCTGCAGAATCAATATGGGAAGGGGGGTCACTGAAGTGGAAATGAGGACGAGCTACGTAATTAGAATGCGAGTAGCAGAGATGCCAATGCTGTGGCACATGTGTGGCGTGTCGAGAGCTGACAGAATTAGGAATGAGCATATTAGAGGTAACCTGGGGTGGTGCACATCGCCGAGAAAATGAGGGGGAATAGGCTGAGGTGGTATGGACACGTCATGCGAAGACGGGAAGAGGAGCTCGTTAGGTTAATTCCAGGAATGCAGGTGCTCGGTAGCACCAGGGGCAGGGGGAGACCAAAGCAGATGTGGGAACAGGTTGTCCGTAAGGATGTGACAGTGTGTGGGGTGGACGGGGAACTGAGGGAGAGATAGACGACAGTGGAGGGCTAGAACCCGCAGACCCGACCCTGCCACGGGCGGGATAAGGGTATGATGATGCTGTAGTAAATACCAAGTGTAGGTGTACAACCTGCTTTAAAGTTTATGTTGAATTGTAAGTGTTCCGTGGTAGTAAAATGTCAGTTTAGTGTTCCCCGACTTCAAAAAGATTGAGAACCACTCTCTAAAGGGACGTGAACTTTGATTCAACATACAGTAGAACTTCGGTATGTCGAACTCGCTTATATCGAAACTGAGATCGAGTCCCGTACCCCTGGTTAAAAATCCCAGCCCTAATAAGTCGTACATTCAGGGGCGGATTTACGATTTTGCAGCCTTCCCCAGCGCAGTGTGGAGACAATAATATCTGATCACTGAAGTCAAGCAACACAACCCCAGTTAGTACTGACCCGGGTTGCCGCTTGGGAACACTGGGTATCGCTAATACCCAAAAATCGTCGCATTAGTGTATTGTCTGTGCAGTCTCTGCATTAGAACTGTGCAGTGGATGGGAGTCTAATGACGTTATAGTTGAAGGGCTCTACAACAACAATTATTTTAAATATATTTTAACTAAAACAACTAAAGTATACTGTTTCGTTGTGGTAACTGCAAGGGGATGTACAGTATCTCGAACTTAACAGTGGCTCTAATGATCTTGCAGTTGAAGGGCCCTAATACACCAACAAAACAAAATCAAACGTAAAGTTTTCAGGAAGTGCTAAAAACGTCATCTGTCTTGTTGCCATCTCACCAATTTAAAAGTATGCTTAAATATACAACCTGTTGCATTTTGTTAAATTTAATGTTTGATATACTGTACGGCCTGTTGTAGTTACCATGGCGATTTATAGTATATTACTGCTAAAGTTTAAAGTTAGAATTTTACCGCCCTAGGCCATAGCCTTTTTTAGCCTATTCAGCAATCCGCTCCTGCGTACATTCCACAAATAAGCTACTGTATAATTCCCTAATTATGTATTCATATTCCACACATTCCTGCTTTTATTCCACCCCAGGAAAACCACTAACCAAAGCCATGATCGAACCTGCTCAAATTCATGCACTTACATAACATGCACAGCGCCATTAATTTGTGAAACCAGGCTCACGTGTGATTGTTTACCGCTTCCTAGCGTTGGATAGAAGGAGTGTGACGTCACGTTCGCTGTTAGAATGCGCGCGTGAATTCTAATGGCAGTTGTTTTTGTTGTGGATGTCGACATGTTTAATTTATTGGTTGGAGAGGGCTTCACACTCCATAAACGTAAATTGTGCTTATTTTCCGTCATTATCGTCATATTATTTGCTTGGCAGCTGGAATCCTTCGTGACATTCTTTGAGACAAGGTAGGCTTAAATTATGTTCCTCGATATTTGAGTTGTTATTATGGATGTGGGTTATCTTATGATTGGAAGGAGAGGTGACCTAATGCACGATCTCTAACAATAATATGACGTTATTTGTGTAGTCTCATGTTTAGAGATGGTACATTATTTATGTTTAAGGTGGAGCTTTTGATGGAATTTTTTTATATAAAATATATTGTTTTTTTTTGTATATTTCTGAATAGTGAGATTCTTCAAGTTGATGTGTTTTTTTCATTGAGCAACGCCCTCTACTATTATTAAAAAATAACACTATTATCATTTTAGTTTCTGGCTTACGGTTATGTTGTTAGAACGACGAGCCGTCGTCGTTTCGCAATTTCTCATGAGAAACACCTGAGACAATACAGGGATGGTACAGGTAATAGTCCTTGTAATCGAACTCCATGGCTTTATAACTTCGTCACTTAATAACTTGCGCATAGCATTGGTGGTTTCATGCCCAGATAACATGGCCAACATACGGGCAGCGCGGCACAGCGGCCTCCCAATCAAAAGAAGGAACATCTGAAGCCTCTCATCCGCTTCATTGTAGGCAAGTGGTTTCTAAAGTTTATCAATTGACCGGTGTCTTTGATTCCTTTCATCCCATCAGCACATCGGCATTCCGCTTCTAAAACCATGTAAGTCTCATTTCAGTGAATGTTCCCGGCGTTCAATAAGAACTGTTGACCTAAGCAATGAAGCTTATTCATTAGATATGGTTTAAATCAGCGGTTCTCAACAGGTTTTCCGCGGAGCCCTGGTGCCCCATAGCAGGATTTTAGGGGCTCCGCGGCACGAAGCGCTACTGATGCTTGGGGCACCACAAATGAAAGTCGTCTATCTATCGTTGTAGGTGTGGTTTGTTTGAGAAAATAAAATTGCTTCATTTTGAACTTGTGCGACTTGCATTAAGTAGTGTTCTCTCGCTACACTGGGCGCCTCTAACGTTTTCTGCTTGAGGTTTCTCTTCTGCGGTGTCAGTGTGTTGATCATTGTCCAGCGATGGACGAGAGGCTAAAAACTGGAAGGATTTCGGGAACAAGAACTTGTTCCTAAAACATTCCATATTATATATTTGCTCAAAATCATTTCTGCGCGTGTTTAATTTTTCAATATTGCTTGAATCAAATAAATATGAGTTCCGCTAACGAACTGGATGCCAGGTAAGGGCTCCGCGACTCTAAACGGGTTGAGAACCGCTGATTTAGATTATTTGACGGAGTCTGCCTGACTTTGACGCTAGACAGCAAGCTCGTACATCGGGGAGTTTTGCCGATCCATACGAACTACATATTTCATCGAGCAAGAGGTTCACTCACCATGGCCGTTGCACATGGCACGCGAAATCATTGCATGTTCCCTTCGTTATCATACTCAGAAACGGGGCAGTCACCCAAGAACTTGAAATCACATAAATCCATCTTTTTAATGTAACACGCGTTATTATTTGCCGAATTGCACATTACTTTACTGATTTTTCATTTTAGATGCTAGTGCTCGTGATATAATCACTCTTTGAATTTGTGACGTCCCTTCAAAAATCTAGAAATAGAAGAGAAAGAAATGTGTCCAATGCCAATAATCATAAATCAAGATCGTGCCTGAAAGTCGTTGTTGGATTTGTAAGGAGGTTGTTTCACGTCAAACGTTTGTTAGGACGGTAATGTGGTAAAATTCTACACAGAATTTTAGTCAGTTTGACTTACCATAAAAATTTTAGCATCTCTCATTAGCTTTTCAACGGGATATTCGGAGTTGTATCCGTTACCACCAAAGATCTGCACGGCGTCCGCAGCACATTTATTGGCTACTTCACTTGCATAGCCTTTAGCAATAGATGCCAAATAAGTGTTACGTCTGCCCTGAGAACTCTCCCATGCTGCTCGCATCCAGGCCATTCGTGCATTTTCAACTCCGATGGCCATGTCTGCCAACATGAAAGCCACTGCTTGATGCTGAAAGAAATATAAGTATTCATTTGCTTTTGTTAGCGCTAAGCTATGCAGTTACAAAATAAATAGGGGCTGTGGAGTCGTCATTGGGAGGTGAGAGGGCATCCATTCCCCAAGTGCTAACTCCAAATGATACCTTACCATGATAATGGGTTGGCCGAAAGTCTTGCGCTCTAACGAATATTTCAGTGCTTCATCTAGTGCTCGTTGTGCCACTCCTGTTGCACTGCACGCGACCTACAAATGGCATGGTAATATTAATAACTGTTTTAAACCGCTAGAGTTTGGTAAACTTACAGCTGGTCTGGCTTTGTCAAAAGATCCCATTGCCACCTTGAACCCCAATCCTTCAGTTCCGACAACATTCTAAAAAAAGGTGTTTCAGGGAAATTGGAAACATTCAAAGTATTTTTTCACTCTTTATCGAAACCTGGCCACATACTTCTTTTGGTACAAGAACGTCTTCGAAAGTAAGTCCTCTGGTATCTGATGCTCGCTGTCCCATCATGATCTCCTTACGGCCCAACGTTAGCCCTGGTGAATCTCTTTCAACGATGAATCCCGTGAAAGCCTTACCCGTTGGCGTCTTAGGATCAGGATCTGTACGAGCTAAGACGAAATACCAGTTGGCTACACCACCACCAGTAATCCACATCTTTTGCCCATTGAGGACGTACTGGTCGCCTTTCTTTACTGCTGTTGTTTTGATTGCAGCTACATCTGAGCCACAGGTCGGTTCCGTCACCGCGTAGGCCTTGAGGTACAAATTGTCTGGCTTTATAGAACTTGATTGGCACATTTGAAAATCGATACTTGTGAGACATAGTGTTACTTACAGCAAACATTAGTTCTTCTGTCATCCGCCCCAAGTATTTCTTCTTTTGTTGTTCGTTGCCAGCTAACAGAATTGGCCCTTGCTACAACAGAAACGAATTCATTATGCACTGTCCTTCGAAGAGGCCACTGCAGAAGCTGTATTCTTTAATAGTATGATATTATAGTTACTCCTAGGCCGCCAGAAGATATGGCAGTTTGGATACCGGCGCAACCATAGGCAAATTCTTCTCGAATGAGACAGTTTTCTAATGTTGACAGTCCTGGACCACCTATAGAACATATATTCAGAAGTTAGCATTTAGTGTTGCATATCTGCTGACACCGTCCCTTTCATTTACCATATTCTGGTGGCAAAATAGTGTTCAGAAGCCCCATGTTAAACGCCTTCTTTGCAATTTCCCAGGGAAACTGAAAAAGTTAACGCCTAATTAAACTTTGAAGTGAAAAGTTCTTGAAGGTGAGCCACTGTTACGCTAACGTGAATTCCAGATATCCCAATGTAAGTGGTTATTGCACTTGGAACTTTCTATTTTGGTGTTCAAATATTACCAACCTCTCCCGTCTTATCATGGTGAGCAGCCTTAGGGAGGATCTCCTCTCTGGCAAATCTTCTAGCTGATTCTTGAATTTTCTTTTGTTCCTCAGTGAGTTCTGCAAGACAACATTTATAAACTCCATTTTGATAGATTATTTGAATACAAAAGAGTGTTTCAAATTTCTTCCAAGAGAAATTCAAAAGTACCAAAACCAAACGTTGCGGGAGGGGCTGTAGTAGACAGGTCTCTTCTCAGGGTGGTAATAAATAACCGTCTGGAACCGGAACGGATAACTGATGTAACCATCATCTGAAAGTAGAAGTGATTCAACAGTCAGGCCATCCATTGCTTACGTTTAGTCAGGATTCAATAGATTAATCCATTGTCTATGACAGATGGGCCACCCGATGAGGAGCCCTGGAAGTGGAGCTGAGACACCTGGCACCTGAGACCATCATGGGCACCATGCTGAGGGGCGAGAGCTCCTGGAATGCGGTGTTAAGGCTACCTCACACCAACGCGAATAAAACGCAGTCGCCGCGGATATTTCGCGGCGAATTATTCGCATCAAACACCACCCATGAAGAGCAATGGTCATGTGTACACCGAAGCGAATGTATCGCGCCCGCGGTTGCGAAAGTGCAGCGATTTAGTTAACATCGCTGCACGCACGGTTTTAAACGTCATCGTTGTTCGAATTCTGATAGAACAAGATGGCGCTCACCTAAAAAATAATAGAATTAATGAGAACAAGCTGGTCAACAAAAGAACTAAACTGACGCGTTGGTGTGCATATCAAGGCGAATCCACCGCGTCGCAGCGCGTGCTCCTGTTCGGTACGTGTTCCTGTGACGAAAATTCCGCTGCGACTGCGATTGTTTCGCGTTGGTGTGAGGGAGCCTTTATGCCACGTGGCGAACACTGCGCGAAGAAAAGTAAGCGCTTAGATAAGGGAGGGGAGCGGTCCAGGCAAGGCTCCCACTTTTTACAGAGAGCCCTAAGGCCAGAACTTTTATGGGGCCCCCTCCTCCTTCCGAAATAACTATTTTGTTCTTATTATTGTAAAATTGATACAAATATTTATTAAACAACGTTGAAAATGTTACATAAAAGGAATTAATTTTGAAATGGGTCCGGGTCCCCGGCCCACAGCGCTGGTTAGCCCCCCATGTGGGGACCAAGGATCCAGAATCGCCCTAATAACCACAGAGGCCGTGCTCTACTGACGGCAATCAAAAAACAGAATGCTGCAGTAAATGCGTTTGCAACAAGTAACACCATTTATCTAAAATGTTATTAGAAACACTTGTGAAAGGGTTAGGTTCCGATTTCCGACGAGGTGAAGTAGTTCCAACTCATTTTGCCGTAACTGTTTGAAATTTCTGAAATGAATCATTTCATTTCCTATGAAATGGTTTGACAGAGGAGGTGATTGTAAAAGTTTGGTAATAATTTTTTAGTTAATGCTCCAGTAACAATTAATGCTCTGATGAGATACTGTAATTAGTATTTCTATACCTTCTTTAGTTGATTAGCAGCTGCTGACAAATAGCGTTTGTTGACCAGTCAGTCCTCCAGGAAGCAAGCCAATTCCTGTACTTGCCGTAATTTCATCGAAGGGGTCTGATAACGACACTTAGCACATTTCTCAGTGTCGTATGACCTATATTTATTTATTTATTTATCTATTTCAAGGAAGTGTTCAGAGGTCATATTAGCGATATTGCCAACTACAAGGTTGTAAAACGTTACTTTGATGCGATGACTGCCAAGCTGGTCGATTGGATCCTAGTTCTGACGTTCGGTGAGATAAGATAATACTGTACATCAGCGATTCTCAACCTTTTTTTCGCCACGGTACACTTTTACTAATTTCAAAATTTGGCGGCACACTAGCAACGACACATTTCGGGGCACCCTATGCAAAAACTTGCCTCGGTGGCGTTCGGGAACTGTCAGTAGTTTTTGGTTCAATACTGGACCGAGGTGGGTTGGCCTTTTTCGGGCGAGAGAGAAGCCCTGAATGCACTGTCTTTCGGGTGAGAAGTAAAACCGAGGTCCCGTGTGGTGTACGATAGCATCTGCACGTGGAAGAACCCTCTCTATTATGGAACGGGTAGAGCACCAAAATTTCCAGGTGCAGGAGCTCGTCCCCTGTCTTCGGTGGAATGTCCCAACGAACAGCAGAAAGACGATAAATAGCATAGGAGTTGCAGCTTTGGTTGGTTGGCTGTGGGAAAACACTGTCCAATATATCGCCCTTGTGTCTAGTCAGAGGGACAAGATGGGTACCCGACCTCGTGGCCCACTCTTGTGAATCTTGCAGCACAGTGGTTGAGAATCGCTGCTGTACATACATAGCGTAGTCTGCTGCCTGCCGGAGGGGGCAGGCTGGCAGTGTGGAAGATGTGATTTCTGCAAAAAAAAAAAAAAAATAGGAATTGCACATTTTTTTACATCCTTCTTCGAGTCCTATTCCCTAGTTTAGATCTGCCTGGTAGCGTGCTCGACTCCCGCAACAGTGGTTGCCGCAAGGTGACTTGCCTTCTTGCGGGCGAGAGAGAGGCCCCGAGAACGCCTTCCGTCGGATAGGAAGTAAAGCTGCAGTGCCGTTTGGTGTGTGATGTCATTTGCAAAAGAATCCTCTCTGCTACCCAACGAGTCTATCCGGTGAAATTCTCGGGTTTAGGAGCGCGGTGGAGTGCTCCAACGAACAGTAGGCTTATGATAAATAACAAGAGGGTTTTCAGCTTAGGTCGGCAGCCGGCTGGGTAAAAATACCCTCCAACATCGCCCAAGTGCCCCAAAATAACCAAATTGAGTACCCGACCCTGACACAGGGCCGGATGCAGAGGGGAGAACAATGGAGCAATTGTTCCCCCCTCAGTGCCTCAATCGGGCGCATATTTCAACTGAAGCATGATGATTCAACATCATAGGTATTGGCAATGGTGCAAAAATCATTTAACTCATATTCTACATAGGATCTAAAATACTCCCAATTGGTCTTATTATGTTGAGGCGTGCGCCTGGCTCCTGTTGCATTACAGTTATTGTGTGATGGGTCAGACACCATGCAATATTGTAACCAATGAAGCATTAATTTACCTGCCAAAAATTTCTATTTTGGTTGTATTTCTATTTTGCTGTATTTTGGTTGTATTTGGTTGCCAGCATCCCACCACAGTCAACTTAGCCAATATTTCCTGCAGGTTCCAGGCACGTGGCTGGGGTGCGCTCAGAGCATGTTCAGTGGACCCACAGACCAGACCCTGCCATAGGCGGGATAAGGGCATGATGATGATAGTCTTATTATATTGGTATGCCACACTGCCTGCTGCTACCTGTCTAGGTAAACTTTGTACTATCTCCACCCTAACCCCTGCATGTTCACTACAATATTGATAGAGTTGGGCACATTTGTAAATACTAAATCTAAAATTCCTCCTTTCTCATTTGTAGGCATAGTCACAATCTGTTCCAATTAATTACAATGCAGTTGCTCCAAAAAGAGATTCAGAGCCCCTGATAACCTCGAATTTAAATTGCACTGCATACTGCCCCAATCCAACCCCAGTAAATTGAAGCCCCCACCAAGAATTACTATTGGTATTTTTTCCCTTTGATATGGAAGGTTGAGTGATTGTGGCAGTTTCATCAGTGGGAGTGGATCATCACCTGGTGGATGATAGAAGCAACACCTCCTATAACACAAGGCCTCACAACCTCTTCATGACGTCATCATGGAGGCAATAGCCATGCAAGAGGTTGAGCTATTGCAGCATATTGAAATGAGCTTGTAATGCAATTGAAAAACCATTTTTCATAACATAATGAACACAGTAAGTCATCACCATGATACCTTTATCCCTCCCATGGCAGCAGTGGCATCGCTAGGGTTGGCATCACCTGGTGTGGTGACACCATGGTGTCACCCCCTCTCCCGAAAAGCAGCCGCTTTTTCTGCTTCGGTGTCACCCCATTTCTCATGGTTTGAGTGGTGTCCCCCGGTACGGCCTGCACCTCCCTCACCCCCTAGTGACGCTACTGCATGGCAGGGTTGGGTCTGAAAGTCCACTGAACATGCTCTGACCCATGCTGGAACCCACTTGTTCTGACATCACATTTTACAGCCAAAATAGAAACTTTGGCAGGTAAATTAATGCTTTGATGGTTATAATATTGCATGGTGTATGATGTGTTGCAAAATAAGAAGCAATCCAATGCACACATGCATGTAATTAATAAAGTAAATAATATTTACAAAATAAACAGCTCTATTCATATTTTTAAATTTAGTTGGATTTCTTTAGAAAAAGTTTGCATATTTTGACATTTAGATGTTTTAGATTTACTAAGAATGCTTTTAGATTTACAGTAGTTGGCCAAAAAATATTTGAACATTGTCATGCGATTTTCTTCCATAATGTAACATATGAATGATTCAAACATGTGTTAAAATTATTGTTGTTACAAATTCTTCTGACATCAAAGTTATCCATAGTTAATGTTATTTATCATTACATCATAGGCTATTTTTCTTGAATATTGTGAAGTTAAAAATTTGCAAGCATCTTGGTGATGTATTATTGTTTTCATTAATATTAAACACATAACTAATAATACTGGAAGTTCCTGGGACTAACATAATCCACCTCTATCATGATTTCTTATTAAACTCTGATTTAAAGAAGTCATTCATTTATTCACAACAAGAATTTCTTTACATGTATCACAGTTTATGCTCTTCAATATTGAATAGCAACAATATTCAGCAACATAAGTAATGGCTGTCAAATCATCCTTCCCATCCTTAGAGTGCAGTTCAGTAACAGTTAAAAACTGAAATTTTAGGTGTTCATTGGTTACCACATTTTGACAAACTTCATGATCATCACCCTCATTATAAATATTTTGAATTTTAAGATAAGGACAATGTGATCCAACTTTGAATTTTAATACATTTGATTGTCTTAGTTTCCTTTCTGACTCAAAAATCTGTCTCATTGAAATATGATACATTGACCCTGATAATTGCCTGTATTTACCAAATCTAGCTTCTAGGACATCAGTTTGGAATTTACCTAAAAGAGAATATGATATTTTTAACTCTTAAAAGCAATAATTTGAAATTTCAAGCAATGTATATGCTGTAGACCCCAATGCCAGGTGGGTTTCATTTGTTAATTTTCCTGTACAGCCCTCTAAACGTTCCCAATTATCTAGCCAGTTCAAAAACGGCTGTAAAACTGACATCTTTCATCATTAATGCTAAGTATAGGTTTTTGCATTTCATTATTTAGTCTTAGGCCCTTATATGGGCTTTTAACATTCACAATGCTCCACCACTTGATAATGATCCTCAAGAAATCTGCTGCATCTTTGTAATTTGGAATATTGTGACTAGCTCCTAATTGCTCTAGACCATTAATGACATGTCATTAAAATTTGAGTTACTAGTTTAACATTCTTTCTTTCTAGTATTGATAGCCATAAACTCAAGTGTTAAACCATACCCCATTTTCAAAATTTTGTCACTTTCAAGACTGAATAAATATCTCAGAAATGAAAAGCAAGCCTTCTTTTTGAAATTGAAATTTTCAAAGTCAGGGTAAATGAATGACAAGTCAGCAATCTTCTGGTTAAGCCAGTTATTTCCTATATATTTAAAAATATGCACAGTATCAACAAGGTAGAACAGTGGTCTGTTAGTCTACTGGATGCCTATAAACTGCTATTTAATGGTGGAGAATGAAAAATTGTAACAGCTTTTCTGTTAAGGGAATTGTTATCAGTAATAATGCATATTACCTTCCCTCCTACACTTTCCAGCACTTCTGTCATGCTTTCCATTGATGAAAAGCATCCACAAAGGACACAAAGGACTTTGTGTCATGACAACTTGTGCACATTTAGCTATTTTCTTTCCATCATCTGTAGAACCTCCAATATTACCTCCTTTAAAGTCAAGAAATGGTTTTATATGAATTTCATCCACCATTAAAATTACATATCTTCAAAAAATATTCTGATTTTTTTATCCTCTTTAATGTACAGATAACTATTTAAATTTACATATATACTGCCCTATCAAAAGTCATGGGACAATCCTTATTTGCATGAAAATGTGACATTCCTTTGCAATAGCATAGGTGGCATTCCTCCCAGCACTATGTAACAGAGAGTACACTATAATGAGATGATACTTCCATGAATGCTGAAAGAATGTTTCAAAGAAAAGAGCTTTCAGACTTCCAAAGAGGTACAATTGTCAAGTGCCATCTCACAGGCAAAACTGTTAGGGAGACGTCAACCCTTCTAAAGATCCCAAAATCGACCGTTCACAATGTCATCCAGGCCTGGAAACAGAAAGACACCACAAGTGTTCCACCTAGGACTGAAAGACCCAATATCATGTCAGCTAGAGACCAAAGAGCTCTTCATAAAATGGTCACTGCAAACTGTCACACATTGCTTGATGGACTGACAAGATCATTCATAGAATTGATGGGAACAACTGTGAGCATCCTGACTGTTTGCAGAGAACTGCATGCAATGGGTTTTTATGGCAGAGTGGCAGCCTATAAACCTCACATCTGCACCATCAATGCTGCAAGGAGATAGCAATGGTGCAAATAGTGTTGACATTGGACTCTGGATTGATGAGTTATTTGGGCCCAAAAACTTCACCATGGTGCCAAATGCTATGACATCTCCCAACTTCTTGCAAGGTAACTTTATTTCACAGCCCTTTATTCTTCAAATTCAACCTAGAAATGTGGCCTTCTACCTGTTGTAAACTCAGACGCCAAACAATAATCTTGAAATATAGCATATCTCAGCACATCATTAAAGCAGATTTGTTGAAAAATATACGTGATGGAAAAAAACTAATTGCGTATTTGAAATCAGCATAAAACACTGGTTTCAAATCAGATAACATCATAAAGACATCAAAAATCATGCTGACCAATATTTCAAAATCTTGTTAACAGTATGCCCCAGAGAGTAGATGCTGTGATAGCAGCAAAAGGTGGACCAAAAAGATACTAAAATATGTATATTTGTGAGTGTTTCTAACAAAGTGCCAGTGTCCCATGACTTTTCATAGGGTAGTGTACTTTTGAGCACATATTTTTTATAGTATTGAGATGGGGTAACAAAAGCTTTCCATGACTTCTTAAAAATGCATAGGCATGTGGAGAAATGAAAAACAGTGATGCTAGAATCTTAGCATCAGAATTGTAGCTATGGTTGTGTTTCTTTTCAAAACATAATTGGATTGGGACCTATAAAGTGCAATAGCATCCTTGTGACCATTTTCATGTTCAACGTTTTCTAATAATGATAAAGCTAATACCATAATTATTCTAATAAATGGCACACTGTTTATTTATTTATTTTTTCAAAGGCCTTTTTGTTGCTGCATTTATTGGAGGGCGCCGTTTATTATTTTTTTTTTCAATTTATAAATGGAAACTTTTTAGCTGGATAAGTTGATTTCATTAATTTTGAATTTATTGGCAAAATGAAATGGAGAAAAATAACACTGAACAACAAAAAAATTTTTTGGAAGATATCTGGGTGTCTGAAGACTGTTTATGGCCAATTGCAACCTGCTAATTTAAAAAATGCAAACCGTTTTTCTCTATCACCTCCCATTCTTGAGATATATCAATTTTTCATTTTTGACATTATGTAATAGTCTCCATTTGTAATTATTATTTTTATTACTTAAAAAAGTCCCAACACATTAAGCTAAAATGGAATATTCAGAGAAACACGAACTCACAGATTAATATATAGTAAATAAATATATAAATGTTCATTCTAACAGTTTAAATCTCTTGCCCATTGACTGTCATCTATGTTTACCTTCTGGCACATCCCAGTGAAGTGTCCAGCAGTAGTCAGCCAGCATTGCTGCACTCCATCACCCCTGGTAACGTGATTCCATAACTGCAATGTCTTGGTGAAACCGTTCACTATGCTCATCACTGACTGCACCTATGTTCTCAGGAAAGAATTCAAGGTATGAGTCAAGATGATGAATTTTGAGAGACATGTTGCAGCCCATGATTTTGAAAGCATCATTGTACTGCTCTGCAATTTGCACATAGTCTGCTGATTTCTTATTGCCAAGGAAGTTGGCTACCACAGACTTAAATCCTTCCCATCCATCTTTTTCCCTATCACTGAGCATGTTCTCAAAGTGTGTATCAGCCATGATCTTTCTTATCTGAGGACCAATGAATATACCTTCTTTAATTTTAGTTTCACTGACCTGTGGATACTAACTATGCAAGAAACAAAAAGCATCACTGTGTTGCTATCAAGTTTTTTAACAAAATTTTTTGTTAATCCCAATTTTATGTGAAGAGGTGGCATAAGTATTTTGTTGTGTTGCACCAGTGGTATATGGATGACGTTTTTAATTCCTCACTGCATTTCATCTCTGACATGCCAATTCTTCTTCACATAGTGATGTTTCCTGTCTTGGCTATCCCACTCATATGAAACAGCTATGTTTGGTGTATCCAACCTGCAGTCCCATCAGAATTGCAATCACTTTTCAATCACCACATATGCACAAGTTAAACACATTATAATGTATTTTGTGTAGAAGAAGTGACATGTTTTGGTATGTTTCTTTCATATGAGCAAAATAACCAACTGGTATTGATGGATGGTTGTTTCCATTGTGCAGCAACACTGCCTTAAGACTCATTTTGGATGAATCTATGAAGAGAAGCCATTCATAAATTTTGTGATCAACCCCAAGCCAGGACATGAGACTTTTGATATTTTTACAGTAGGAAATACCATCACTCATGTCAAAGTACTGAATAAGATATTTTTGCCAATGGCAAAAGGTAGATGTTGCTGTACCTTGTGTAAGCAAGTGAAATTCTTAAAGACATGAACCTAGTAGTTCAGACTGACCTTTTGTAAGACCAAGATCCCATACTAGATCACAAAGTTCAGCATGGTTTATTAAATGAATCCCTTCTTCAGGCTGGTAGTCAGAATCTGAGTGATCAGTAGATGAACTACTAGTGTGTTGTTAGTCCTCAGATTCTTCATTGACTTTGTGTTTTGCTGGCACTGGTGGAACTGGACATGTGACTGGATCATGAGAGATGGGTTTTGACACTGATGAAACATCTGAATATTTCACTGCAGAATGCGTTTTGTAAGAGAATCCAGTAACATTACACAAGCAGAAATAACAATCAGTGGAATGACTGACAGGCTCATGCCATATCATTGGCACTCCTAATGCCATGTGATTATTCTTTTCAGCATTTTTGATCCATCCATGCAGGTTGACTGAACAATTCAAACAAATAAACCTTGGTGCCCATGATTTTTTAATGTCCACCTATGTGATATGTCCATAAAACAACCACAAACATAGCAAAACAAATCTGGTGATGCCACCCAACCTCTTGATGCCATATCACACAAATGACTAAATGAACAAAGAATGACAAGGGTTCAAGCAAGCAGGAACATCACTTGGGTTGGGGTCACCCAGTGAGGTGATGCTATTGTGTCATATTGTGATTGGCAGCACCCAGTGCAGCCTTGCTACTGTGTCATGGTGTGATTGGTGGCACCCAGTGCAGCCTGCACCATAGTGATGCCAGTGCCAGGAAGTTAACCCTCTGTTTGAATGTTGTCTAACCCAGTGCAGCCTTGCTATGGTGTCATGGTGTGATTGATGGCACACAGTGTAGCCTACACCCCCTAGTGATGCCAGTGCCAGCAAGTTAACCCCCTGTTTGATATGTTACAGTTGACACATCTTTTCCTTTTCATAAATGGAATCAACCACAACATTTATAACAGACAAAGAATGCATGCACACAAAGTCTAACAATTAAATTTCTATGTTTTCAAATATCTTTGCAACCTTAGGTGATAGACCAAATTGGTTTTCAGATTTGAATTCAGCATGAAAATCTGCTATAGAAGCACTGAAGGATGTCAGATATCTACAGCTTGTTTTACCATGTAATCAATGGTTCATTTAAAATTTAAATCCTTCCCCAAGATTTAGATAACTGTAGAGGTTTAGCCATAGGACAATTACCATCATTCTCAGCTGCAGAAATTTCCAAAAATTTAAATGCAAAAGAATACTGTCTCTTTGAAACTTTTCTTTTAACAATATCTGCACTAAAGCTTAGTTTACACGAGCTAACAACTTGCACAAGTACTACTGATGGTAACTTGTGCAAGCATTTACATGAAGTGGAAGTGTGCAAGTAGTGTCTGAAAAAGTGTCTGAGAGCACTTGCAAGCAAATTATAGCACTGATGTTTACACCATATAGTGGATAGTGTGATTACTTGCTTGCAATGATCAAAAACAGAAAAATATCATTATAAACAACTTTAACAATTTTATTGTGGTGGTTAAAGCAAATTAATGTTTTGCTATTTATGCACTGCATATGGCATTTCCTGCACTTCGTATGGCCATCCTAACTTTACACTGTTGCTACACAGGGGTACAGGTGTACCCCATCCATCCTTATTCGAATAATGAAAATCAATTAACCACCCATCTGTGACTTATTAGGATGTTCAACCTATCATGTGAAAATACTGTGAATCACATTGTGCCAGGGTCACTCACAGAACAGAGAGGAGGAAGAAAAACCCTGGGGTACACCAGTACCTCTGTTCAGGCATGAGCCTGATTCCTTATTGCATTATAGTTATTGTGCAGTAGGTTAGACACCATGCAATAGTAAAACTGACAAAGCATTAATTTACCTGCCAAAATTTATATTTTGGTTGTAAAATGTGGTGTTGGAACAGTGGGGTAGGCCGGCACCTGCCACAGACAACCAGCCAATATTCCTGTGGGTTCCATATGCCTGGCTGGGGTGTTCCCAGTCATAGCATGTTCAATGAACACATGGACCCAACCCTGCCACAGGCTGGATAAGGGTGTGATGATGATGATGATACCAGTACCCCTGTGTAGCATTAAAGGGTTAATCATTAAAAAAATTTTAGTTAACTTGCACGATCACTTCAAGACAGTTTTGAGATAAACGGCATGCCATTTATTAGAGGGCACTGTTTATTAGAATAATTATGGTATTGGGAAAGCTTCATGCTGTGTCATCTGTTTCTGTTTAGCTATTTACTAATGGTGAAGATAATGAATGCTTTACTTGTTGTCCATTGATAAATGCCTTTAAAGTCAGATCTTCATTAATAATGAAATATACCAGTTGATGAGGTGATGCTTCAACATTAATATGAAGAAATATAACCTTATTAGTTTGTATTTTTTATTTCTGTAAATGTTCTGATTGCATTTGATAATTTAAAGATTTCATTTTCTTTAATGCTTTTCTCAATACATTTTTTTGATATGCTCTGCTTCTAACTTCATTCTCTTTGCTTCAGGACCTTCTCTTGGGCTTTTATCCGTTTTTTTTAATTCAATGTCACTTGGAAATTTAAACATGTGGGCTTTATTTTCTTTGTTATAATTCCCTTTACATTTAGGTGCACACTTTAATATATACAGTTAGCAACAAAAGTATGGCAACATTAGTAATGTTTATTGTTTCCTTCCAACTACAATCCCAAAATGAAACAAAATAAATTTAAAAAAATATACAGTTGAAAGAATTTTATATTATGAAGATCATACATTCATTTGGTCAAAAAAGTAAATGTACTAATTAAATAAAATACATAATAATGACATATTATCATTTTACCATGTGAACAAATTTGACCTGGACTGGTCCATTTAAACCACCCCTAGTAAACTGAATGGGTAAATTTTTTTTCTCTAGGTTAGTACAACCTTCTTTGACATTCATGTGAAGTTTGAGCAGGATTCGCCAATTAGTGTGTGTTTGGCAGCCATTTGTTTATGGTGCAAAGAGTTTGTCTGGTGATTGTTTTACAATGGAAAAAAATGAACCAAGAGTTTGCTTGAAATTTTGTGTTTCCAATGTAATTACAGATGATTGAATGAAAAGTCAATCATCCTAAAATCACAGCTCAACCACTATATTTGCCAGATTTGGCTCCCTGGGACTTTTTCCTATTTCCAAAACTCAAATATCTGCTCTGGGGAAAGCACCATGAGTCGATTGAGGCCATAAAAAATCGCCAAAGGAACTAAGGGTCATCCTGGCCGAGGCCTGTAACAAGTGTATGGAAAATTGTATTAACCATTGGCATGCTTGCATTGGCTGAAAAGGAGCCTATTTTGAGGGCAATAATAAAGATTTGTATTAAAATACATAAAAACGTTGCTTTTATTAACCTGTCCGGGTCAAATGTGATCAGATGGTAGTTACAAAAGTATGGCAACAAATTCTTCTTCGCACTTAAAAATCAAAGAACACAATAAAAAATCAATATCTAGTGGGGTAACCCTTTTTCTCTAAAACCATTTGACATCAGTTTCCCATTGAGTCCACCAGATTGGCACAAATGGAGGGTGAATGTGATGCCCACATGTCTTTAATTCAAGCAAACAGGTTAGAACCATTGGAGAAGTGTTCATCACCAATTTGACTTTTGACTTCATTCCATAAATGCTCAGTTGGATTGAGGTCTGGGGACTGTGCAGGCCACTTCATAACTTCTATTCTATTAGTTGACAAAAACTCTTGAAACACCTTAGAAGAATGTTTTGAATCATTGTCCAGCTGGAAAATGGCTCCTCTGAGTAGCATTTAATCCATAAAATATGGCAACATGTTCTGAAGAAGAATGTCTATCCATAAAGTGATCCATTTAACCTTTAATTTCACAGAATGGACCAAGACCTTTTCTGGAGAAGCATCCCCATACCATAATGTTGCCACCACCATGCTTTACTGATGATTTCATAAACTTAGGATCAATTTTTTTTCCATTTGCCACCATTTCCAAATAAATTAAATTTAGACTCATCAGACCGCAATACTTTGGACCATTGTTGTGGTGTGCAATTGATGTGAGTCTTAGCAAAAGCAATTCTGGCTTTATGATTTTTTAATGAGACAAATGGTTTCTTTGCTGGTTGTCAGGAATGAAGTTTCCCAGCCTTAAGTGATCTCCTAATTGTTTGTTGACTACTATTTTCCAGTCCCAATTCTATCTGAATGTTTTTGATGTACTGAAAGGCTCTTTTTTGGCCATCTTTATGATGTTGATCCACCCTAACATCTGGTTTGCATTTTTGGCCACTTCATACAGCATTATTCACATGATCATGGATTTTATGCTTTGCCAATATCTTTATCATAGTTGAACTATTTATATTTAATACTTTAGTAATCTTTATCTTTTTCATTCCCTCCTCAAACAACTCAATAACTAGTTGTCTAACTTCAAGGGTGAATTCTTTTGATCTTTGCATACTAAATGAGTTGGTGTTATTTAATTTGACATCAACGTTTGTGGAATTTGTAAATGCACTTACCTTTTAGTGCTTTTTCACTCAAATTTATTGTTACTAACAATTCTTCTTGTGCATTCACACAAACTACTAATCTTGTTGCCACACTTTTGTTGATGTTATTTTTATGTTCATTTATATACTACATTTTAATAGTTCTTTAACTTAACCTTTGGACCAAACACATATATGAACTCATTCTCAATGCAACACTCTTTCATTTATCTATTTGTTCCATTTGATTTTTTTTTCATTTTGGGTTCATAATTCAAAGGAAGGGATAAAGGCTACTCATGTTGCCATACTTTTGTTGCTAATATACAGTATATACTAATATATACCGTATTATCTTGTGTATAATATGCACTTATTTCCCAAAAATTGGATGCAAAGTCTGGGTGAACATTATACATAGGTGTAAAAATTTTAGCCATTATCAGAGAACACTAAACATGCATAAAGAATACTGATCATCCATTGAAAGCAAGAAGAGACATGTTTGCTTATTAACCTCATTTAACTTCTATTAGATGCTGTTTTGAGTTAGTTTTATAAATATAATATTTAGCTACCTACACTTTATTTACCTTCATACCATAGATACAAGTGCTTGAATATTAATACAAGTGAAACCATAGATATAATAATACTAGCATACTACTATAAAAAATTAACAAGTCCTGTAATAAAAATGAATATTCTAAGTCCAGTTATGTCCAACAATGCCAATATTAAAAGCCTAAAAATTCTTCACAATCATCATCTAAAATAATTGGGAACTGGCAAACTTAGCCTGCATATTATACATGAGTATTGAGATTTTTACTTTAACGTAAATCTTGGAACTTGGGGTGCATATTATACACGAGATAATATGGTATATATACGTATACAGTCAGGTCTCTTTTTATGTGGGGGAGTCGTTCCTCAGAAAATTGCATGAAAAGAATTCACATAAGAAATGACTATAAGTCTATGGAAAAATTGGGGATATGTTCCATAATTTTTAAAATTTGCATAACTTAGAAATTAGGAATTAAAATTAATGTAAAGCTGCACTGCACTGCTGCACCACTAATTTTTAAGACTATTGTGTTGTATGTGGAAAAGTCATGTAGAGAAGGTGCATTTGTTGATGTGTTCTTAGAAAAAGTTGAGATAAATGTGAATTTTTGGCTCATTTTATAGTACAGGGAAGGGGTATTCATCCTTTTTAAAATACTGTACATTTGATGAACACTGTATGCCCTTCAATATACAAGTGCTTCAGTTATCCAGAAAATTCAGTTGTCCGGCACATGGTTGGTCCCAAGGATGCCGGATAATTGGGGTTTTACTGTAGCTAAAATTCTCTCTGCTAATTTTTTGAACTTTTTTAAATAATAAACGATTATTCAGAAACATGAATGCAGTGAGTGTGCGAATATATTATTCTAACAGATTTTAAATTCAAAATATAAAATTTAATTAACAGGAATGTTGAACGTTACATCTCTCGTGTTCTGTTGTCATGACAATGCAAGAAAGTAGATGTCATGCAGGGAAGCTGATCCATCGGTTGCAGTGAAAACAACCGATGGGTTAATAAAAATGATTAGAAATGCAAAAGTTGCAAGGAACTGCAACAACATAATCCCCAATCAGTTCTTCTATATCATCATGGTTGAAATTATTAAAACATTCTCTGCCATTAGCATGTTCCAAACTAATACTTTCCTTCAAAAGTGTTGATGTTTGAATGATTGTATTGCTTGTAATACATCCTGGCCAAACCTTTTTCCAACCAGCATTTAGAGTTGCTGGTTTTATTTCAGCAGACGTAGATGCACCTTGAATTAAACAATCAAATATAGAATATTGTTTCCACACGTCTTTTACTGTCAAGGACTCATTTTCTAATTTATTCAATATGAATTTGTAAGTCCACTTAATGTAATATTTTTTGAATGTTGACATTATGCCTGCTGAAGAAGGCTTGTTGTGTTGAGTGGAAGAAATACTATTTGAACATTTGGATGTTCTAACTGTAAATGACCTGGTGCATTATCAGTAATTAATAAGAATTTAAAATCAAGAGATTTATTTTTCAAATACACTTCCACTTTTGGTAGAAAGCAATTATTGAACCATTCTGCAAAAACAGTTGTTTTCACCTTGGCTTTTGGGTTAGCCATCCAATGCACTGGTAATTGTTTTAAATCTTTGCCTTTTAGAGCATGGGGTCTAAGAAATTGATTTATTATGAGTGGTTTTAACATTTGATCTCCTGATGCATTGCTGCAAAGTAATAATGTTACTCAATCTTTGCTTGCTTTATGTCCACCTTCAGTTTTCTCATCATTTGCAATTTAAGTATGATTAGGCAATATTTTCCAAAAAAAGTCCTGTCTCATCGGCATTGAATACCTGATTGGCACTATATTCTCCGTCTTCAATAATTTTTGCTAAATCTTGTGGAAATTGCGTTGCTGCTTCTTTATCTGCTGATGCAGTCTCACCTGAAATCTTTATGATATGAAGGAAATTTCTTTTTAAAAATTTAGTTAGCCACCCTTTACTAGCTGAAAATTTCTTACTATCATTGACTCATAAAATAGAAGAGCTTTTTCCCAAATTATATAACCACTTACAGGAATTTTTCTTTGATATAGTTCCTCAATCCAAAGTAAAAGGGCTTTATCTGTTTTTTTCTTCTAACAGTTCATTTCTTGAATAAGATGTTAATTTGGCATTTGATTTTCTACCAGAAATGGCATATTTTCTTATAGTGACTTAATTTTTCTGAATGGTTGTTATAGTACAGGGGTGAGCAAACTGCGTCTCTTCGGCCCCTTGAATGTGGCTCTTCCACAAATGACTGTGTTGGTGCACAGGCATGCACAGCAGTATTGTTCGAAGGGACAGAAGACGTGGCAGAGGCAGTATGTGGCACTTGGAAGGCACAGTTGACTAAGGCCCTTCATCCACTACCACAATGCAACTGCAACTCAACTGAAATGCAATGCAACTAAAGTTAATTGCAATGCCACTTTCATCCAAAGATGCAACTCTTTGGCAATACCGTAAAATCTCACGTAGTGCCCACAGATTATACACAAAACATAGGGTCATTTAGTGCGGACTATATGCAAGGGCAGACTATATATGAGTGCAGACTATAAATGAAACCAAGGGTTCTCAATGAAAACTGCTCCTCATTTTCTGAGCATTTTATTACACTTAACAACACGACTTTACACAGTATGTCCTTATTTATATGATACTGCAATATAAAATCTTTCACATTTCAATTTCATCATCAGAGCAATTGACATTTCATGTTTAAATTCATTTGATCCCATTGCCCCTACAAGTTGCACCACTGGCTACAGTAGGAATTTTAAAGTCCGGACTATACACGAGTGAGGACTATTAATCCCCTATTAATGCCTAGCAGTTCTTTCCCATTTGTATTGTCTTAACCCAGCATAAGGTGACATGGTACCTTTCCTAGGCTGTATCTCTCTCCACTTAGAAAATAAATATTTTACTGTTACCTACAGCCACCATTTTACAGTAATCCTGTAAAGTCAAACCAAAAAATACCCCATATATCCTCTAAAAACCCATCTCCAAAGTATTTCACATTTTGAAAGAATGTGGAATGAAGAGTTGGCAATAAGCCCATGCAGCAAGTTTTTCAAAACTCAACCTGGTATTTAAAAGAAATTGTATTTTAAAAGTGTGTACCTAAAAAAAAATCTGCCAAGAAAATTCTACATTGGCTGCTTATGCAAGGTATACTGAAAGGATAAAAATGAGTCACTTCACCAGGCATCATTCAGGTTTTTAGACTTTAAAGGAGATAGTCGTTTTATCAGTAAGCCCAGCATCCATATGGGATTTGTCCCTGCTGAGAACATTTTCTATGGTCGAGTTCCAATGAACTTGCAGCTACAAATGCAATTTCAAATGAACCTAATGTGTACAAGATTGTATCCATCTGGGTGTTATGACACATGTGTGTTAATGTACAGTGAGGGAAATAAGTATTTGTTCACCTTAAAATTTTTGAATATGGCAAAAAATAGATGACATTTTTCATTTTATTTTATATTATAGTTTTTTATTTATAATTAAAAAAAACCCTATTAAAGTTTAAATAAAGAAAATTCTGCAGAAAATTTGTTATTGAAGAAAAACCACTTTTCCTATGGGGAAAAGAGTATTTGTACACTTGCAATTCAGTAACATTTTGTAATAATAATAAAGTTTAATATTCTGTATGAAGGTCCTTTGTATCAATTGTCACTTGTAATCTTCTGCCCATTCAATTTACAAGAGTTCTGGTTACACTTGGGTCATTTTTGGCCCTGTCTTCATGGAGAATTCCTTCTAACTCTTGTTTTATTTGAAAATTTGCATTTCTTCAATTTTGAGTTTAAAATTGACCACAAATTTTCTATTAGATTGTAGTGAAGGCTTTAGTTAAGGTGGAAACTTTAAGATGTAGATAATAAATCCATATTAATTGTAATTTCCGACCTGATTGTGTGTTCTTAATAATCCATGAATAATGTTCTGACTTCAATGAAAAGATGTAAATATTCCAAATTTTACAACAAGAAGAGATAATTTAATATTCAACTGGTTAATAATTGAATGAATAAATATTTTATAACATAAATAATACTGATAGAAGTAAAGTTATATGTCTTTTCACAATCAAATAACTGTTATAACAGAGAGGTAAAATTATGAATCTGATTTGTATCAAAGTTATTAGAGAACTCTTGGTTTTGGAAATTCAAAATTTTAAATGTTTTTGTTTCTTTCTATTTTTTGAATTAAATTGACAAATAGAATCATGTAGTGTTTTCTACTCTTTTTAAATGTCATGTGCTTTTGTGGACAGCATGTGCAGTACACCTGCTGTGTAGCACATGGAATTATATTTTGAATTCAACCATGTTAATGTTGAAGAGGGTGTCTCCAAAATATAAAAAGCATGTAAGTATATTTGTAAATGTAGAGGAATGTCTCCATAACGTCAAAAATTATGAGAATGAGTGGAGAGGTGAAGTCTCCACAAAAATGTAAGAATGGGTGGAGAGGTGAAGTCTCCACAAGATTATGGTCAGGGGATTGAGGAGGAGTTTTAAGACGTTTTGGGGTAATGTATGGAAGCAATTCTTCTATTATTCTGGCTCAATGGTTTGGGTCATTGTCTTATTGGAATGAAAACACTTCTTTTAGACCCCAATTTTAAGGACTTTGCCCAAAGTTTTATGGTGCAAAATGTCAATGTATCCCCAATCCATCACATGTGCTACACCAAAATTTGCAATTGCTTGAAGATTTTTCATTTATAGAGCTGTGTTATCTTTGGACCACAAAACGTTTTACAATCACTACCAAATAAATTGAATTTAGTATCATCACTATTACTGTGACCCACAATTCTTGTGGCTCATTAAGATATTCAAGTGCAAACTTCAAACGTTTCACTCTGTTATCTTTGCTGATGAATGGCTTGGTTCTCAGAACTCTTCTCTTTAAACCTACATCATGGAAGTAATTTCTTACTGTTTTGTATGCAATAGTCATACTAGATGCTGTTGCAATGTTATTGGCCAATGTTCTGCTACTCACAATAGGATTTTTGTCAATTTCCTTAAGCAACGTGCTCACTACCCTGTCATTGATCAATTTTTGCCTTCCACATTATGGATTATTTTCAGTGGTTCCTGCTCTTTCTTTGTTTTGAATTATGCTTTGCACTGTTAGTGTCCAAATTTGAACTTTCTGCCTATTTCATGATATGATTTTCCTTCAGCACATATCATTAAAATGTTTTCCTTCACAGTTTGGGACAACTCTCATTTCTTGGGAGCCATGATCAAAATTTTACAACTATTAACACCAAATGCACTTGAAATACTGCAGAAAAGAATATTATATCATTACAGAGAGTATTTCTGAAATCGATATATGGTTTATAATGTATTTAAAAATAATACATATTTATGATTACAGTTTTTTTATTTAAAAACCAATATAAAAGTTAAAGCATATTTTGGAGGAGAAACTGGAACAGATTAAAGGCATTTCAATTAATTTATATGAGCAAAAATGATTTGACCTATCATCCCCTTTCTTTAAAAACCGTTGGTTTTCGTTGGTTTTTAGATTAACACTTAACCTGTGTTTCCCCGAAAATAAGACCTACCCAAAAAGTAAGACCTACCAAGATTTTTCAAGATGTGCTTAATGTAAGCCCTTCCCCGAAAATAAGCCCTACGAGAGTCCTAAGGCAAAGAGCACATCCGTTTTTGTTTCTGCATCTGAAAGGATGATTTCCTCAAAGGGAGCGATTCTCAAATTTGTGCCATGAGATTGAAGAAATCTGCCGCCACCGGGAATAGTCATTCATAAGTGACGTCAGACGAGTCGTTTAATCAGTTCTGCTTTCCTAGGAGGGACTGGCTGAAGCAATGGGCATGAATATTACTGTTCTTACTACCGTAAAATCTCACGTAAAGTCCGCACCTCAAATATAGCACTGGGTATGTTTCAAATCTAGTCCGTACTCATGTATAGCCCGCACTTTGAAATTCCTACTGTAGCCAGTGGAGCAACTTGTAGAGGGAATGGGATCGAATGAATTTGAACATGAAATGTCAGATTGCTCTGACGATTAAATTAAAATGTGAAAGATTTTATATTGCATTATCATAGAAATAAGAACGTACTGCGTAAAATCGTGTTGTTAAGTGTAATAAAATGTTCAGAAAAACAAGAGCAGTTTTCATTGAGAACCCTGGGTTTCATTTATAGACCGCACCCATATATAGCCCACCCTCACATATAGCCCACACTAAATGACCCTATGTTTCGCGTATAATCCGCGGGCACTACATGAGATTTTACGGTACTCGCTAAAAAGCATAGGACTAGGTTACAAATAGCAGGGGAGGGTACCCATCTTGTCTCACCAAGTCAGCACACGGGTGATATATTGCACAGTGTTTTTGCTCACCTGGTTGCCGACCAAAGCTGCAACCCCTATCCTTTTTGTCGTCTCTCTACTGTTCATTGGGACCTTCCCCTGTACCCTGGGGTGCGAGGTCCTACACCTGGAAATTTTGCTTCACCTACTCGTTCCATAATAGAGAGGGTTCTTTCACGTGCAGATGTCATTGTACATGATGCAGTACCTCAGTTTACTTCTCATCTGAAAGAAGGTGCACTCAGGGCTTCTCTCTTGCCTGAAAAAGCCGACCCTTATAATAAGCTGACCCTTTGACTTTAAAAGATAATATTACAGAAAAGAATAAGACATTCCCCAAAAATAAGCCCTAGTGCTTATT